>MU388842.1:288048-394640 GCA_022578795.1 Xylariaceae sp. FL0255 | reverse complement strand
TTTAAATTTTATATCTAGTTTTTTATATTTTATATTTTTAAATATTATTTTTAAACTATTTTATATTAATAAAACGTTTATTATTTTAAATATTATTTTAATTTTAATAAAATTATTATAATTTTATAACATTAAATTAATAATATTTATAAAACTTAATTAAGGCAATTTTTTTAATTATATTAAATATAATTTTTTAAATAATATATATATTATTATAAATTTTTTAAAATTTAAAAAAATCGGAAATATTTAAATTTTAATATATGTTATAAAATGTTAATATTATTTTATAATATTGTTTAAATTATTATATATATTTAAATTTAATATTATATTAAAAAAAATTATATAAAAAAAATTAAAACTATTTAATAAAGAAAAAGTTTATTTAGCTATTTTAAAATTTAAAAATAATAGCTTTTTTATAATTTAAAAAAATATAAATTTCGATTAATAATTTTAAATTTTAATTATATTAAAATAATTTATTAAATTTTTAATATAAAAGTTTTTTTAACTTTATTAATAAATTATTTTAATAATAAAATATTTTTTTTATAAAAATTAAAAATGTTGAAATTATGGGGTATTATTTTATAACTAATGGCAGCACTACCACTCGACATTTTTTGTGGAGATTAATAGTAACGGTAGAGCTTTATAGCGTTGTATAACGATTGCGCTTTTTTATAGCGATATGGCTTAGATTTTAATAGCATAAGTTTTAGTTGTGCTTTATAGGTTTATTAAAAATCCTTTTATAAACTTTCGAAATTTTTTAAATTTTAGCGCTTATAATAACTTATTTTTATTATAATTTAGTTTTTTAAATTTAAAAATTAATTATTAAAATTTTTTAAGGTTTATTAAATCTATTTATTTATAAAAAAGCATTTTTTTTTAAAAAATAACAAAATTAAAAAGATTTCTAAAAAAAGTAATTTTAGCTATTTTTAATATTTAAAACCTAAAATTAGTAATAAAAATTTATTATTACTATTTATTTTTATTTATTTTATTAATTATTTAATTATATTATTTAAATTTAGTTATTTTAGCTTCGGAATTTTTGTTATACTAGTGACGCGCGCCCACATGGGCGGCAGCCCCACTAGGGGTGGATGTAGATTAGATAAGCTGATTAGATTAAATAAGATAGCAGCCGGGGCCCCACACATCTATATGGTGGGTGCTTCTGCGTACAGGGCCCTGCCCCTACACTCTCTCTTCTAGATTAATATACGTAATATTAACATATACACCTGCACCCCCCTAGCACCGTGTACTAACTAGCTATATTTTAAGAAATATTATTAAAAAAACTATACTTAATATTATATAATGCCTTTTTTAACTTTTTAATATAGTTTAATTAAAGTAGTTAAATAAAAAAAATTATTAATTAATAGTTATATTAAAAGTTTATATAATTTAAAATAAATTATAATATAAAAAAAAAGCTAATTAATTATATAAATTTTAATAAAAATAGAAAAATAATAGTAAAAAAATAGTTTTTATATAAATATAAAATATATTTATAATATATTATATATATTAATAAAATAATTATTTTTTAATTTTTATATATATAAACTTTTTTTTTTATTATATTATTATTATAACAATATAATTAAATATAATTTTAAAAAATATAAAATATAATAGTTAAAATATATTTTTTAAAATTGCAAAAAAACGATAATTAAATTTAAAAATATTAATAGCTAATTTTATATTATAACAGCTTTTAAAATAATTTAAAATTATATTTAAAAATTTACGTTTAAATTTTTTAAATATAAATTAACGTTATTTAAAAAATTTTTATATTATTATTATATTATTTATATACGTTTTCTTTAATAATATATTTATAAATATTAAATTTAATTTTTTAGTATATAATAAAATAAACTTTTTTTATATTAGTTATAAAATAACGCGGTTTTTTTTACAATAATTTTCGATAAAATCTCCGTTTTATATTTTTTATAGCTATAGCTTTTATTTTTTTATATTTTGCTAATTATTTAATATATTATTTAAAAAATTTAAACTAATTATATATTTAATAAAAAAAATAAAACCTTAATAAATTTATAATTTGCGGTTATTTTATGTTTTATTTTATAGTTATTTTAAACAATTTTAAATATTATAGTAAATTAAAATTTATAATTATTTAAATAGCTTTTAAAGTTAATTTGAAAAAATTAAAAAAATAAAAAAAATAGTTTTTTAAAATAGCTTTTTTTTTAATTTAAATTATTAGTTAAAGCGTTTTTTTAATAAAAGATTTTATTTAATAAATTAAAGTTATTTAATATTTTTAATTTATTTTTATTGTTATATTAAACTTTTTTTTATTTTTTTTATATTAATATTGTTTATTTATTTATTAACTTTATTATAATTTTAAATAATTTATTATATAAATTATATATTATTTAATTTTTTATTATATTTTATTTAATATTTTTACTACTTTTATTAATGTAATAATATTTTTTATAGTTATTTATGTTTTATATAATTTTTATAAATAGCTTAATATATTTTAATATATTTACTATATGTTTTATACTTTTATACTTTTTATAAATTAATATATAAATTTTCATAAATTAAATATTTTCGAAAAACCTTTTATAATTAAATATATAAAAATAGATTTTAATATTATATATATTAAATTTAATTACTTTAATATATAGAATCTTTATATATATTTATTAATACTTTATAATTATATTATATATATTTAATATATTTTTATTATATTAATTATGTTACGTCTTTTTTTAATTTTACCGTTATATTAATTTTTTATATAAAATCAGCCTTTTAAATAAACTTTATAAATTGTTTTTTTTAAAAACAATTAATTTATTTATATATATTATTAATATTATTATTATTATATATATATATTTATATTTATTTATTTAATTATATTATATTATTTATATAATTATATATTATATTTAATAATTATTGTTAATTGTTTTTATTTTATTTAACGTTTTTATTAATAATATTACTATTAATACATTTTAATTTTTATTGCAAAAATAAATAAATTAGGTTAATTTATGCTATTTTAATCATTTTAACAAAATCTAGGTTTTTTTTTAAAAAAAAGTAATTATAAAATATAATAAACCTATTTTTATAATAATTAAAATTCACTAGTATATAAAAAATTCCTTATTAATAAATAAATAACAAGATAAAAAACTTAGGTTTATTTAATGTTATATGTTTTATAAATGTTATATTTACTTATTAGAACACGATGTTAAAAAGTGTAGGTGTATATGTTAATATTACATATATTAATAATATAAAAGAAAAAGTGCAGGGGCAGGGCCCTATACATAGATGCACCCACCATATAGATGTGTAGGGCTTTGGCTGCTATCTTATCTAATTTAATCAGCTTATCTAATCTACATCCACCCCTAGTACGGCTGCCGCCCATGTGGGTGCACGTTACCTACTTTTTTTCCTTTAATTTAATATTAATTTATTAACTTTAAATATTAACTATAATATTCTTGTTATATACACATTTTTATAATAAACGCTAAAATAATATTTAAATAATTAAACTATAAAAATATAATAAATAAGTAATAAAAAAAATCAAATTTATAACTTATTAAAATAAAAATTTAACATAGCAATTTAAAATTTTTATAATAAAATATTAAAACTATATATTAAAATTTTCAGCAAAAAAAAAAAAATAAAATAAAATTTAATTAATACAAACTATTTTTTTTTTTTTTTTACCTTTATAATAGCGATTTTTAAAATTTAGATCAAAAACTGTTTTAAGTAGCTTTTTATTAAAAATAATCTAAAAAAGTTTTTTTTTTAAAAAAATCAATAACAAAAACTATTTTAAAAATATTATAAAAAATATAGTTTTTAGCTAAAAATTTAATATTATAAAAAAAACTAATATTAATTATATTGTTATTAAAATTTCAGTAATTTTAATATTTATAAATTAATATTTTAAATTAATAGAATTTATTAATATAGTTTATAATAAAATTTTATAAATATTTATACAATATTTTAAAATTGTAAAAAAAAGTTATATTAATAGTATAATAAAAAAATTTAAAAACTATTATTTCTGTTACTTTAAATTAAATTTAATAAATATTATTAATATTATTAATATATTAAAAAAAAATGGAAAAAAAAAATAACTTTTTTAAAAATAAAAGCAATAATTTTTATATTTAAAAAACCTTTTATAAATTTTATATAATTTAATTTTTTTAAAATTATTATTTTCGAAATAGTTTTGTTTTAAAAAACTAAAAATTAAATTAATACTTAACGTTTTTATTAAATTTATTTTAAAAACGTTTTTTTATTATAATTACTAAAAAACTATTTATAACTATTAATATTATTTTTATTCAATATTTTTTTTTTATATTATATTAAATTTTTTTAATTTTTATAAATAAAATAATATTTACTATACTTTTTTTTATTAATATTATTAAAAAATATAAAAAAGAAAATTTTTCGCTATAAAATAAGCTTAATAAAATAATTATTTTAAAATTAGATTTTTATATAATAAAATATAAAATATATTTATTATATATTTATAGTAAAATTAACTAAATTTCGTTTTTATAACTTTTGTTTAATTAATAATAATTTAAATATATTTATATAATTTATTAACTAAGCTATTTTTTGATTTAAAGATATTTAAATTTAAATTGAACTTTTTTTTTAATAATTTTCGGTTTTAATATCGATTAAACCGATTTTCGATTTATTATTATAAATATTAAAATATATATAGCTTTTTATATATTTATAGTTAATTTTATAAAATAGTAAGCAAAATTAAATTAATTAAAAAAATTGTACATTTAATATAATATTAAAAAATCTTTTTAACTATTTTGTTAAATTATAAAACCTTATTTACTAATTTTTCAAAATCAAAATTTTTAATATATTAAACAGTTTTTTTATAAAAAATTAATAAAAAAAACGTAAATAATATATTTATTTTATTATTATTATTAAAATATAAAAAAATAATAATAAATATATATTATTTTAAAACTACGATTTAATAAAAATATTAAAAAGCTACTATTAAAACAAAGTATTTTTTAAAAAACAGAAATTATTTTTGGAATATTTAAAAAAGAAACGAAAAAATTAAAAAACAAGTTTAATATAATATTAATATAACTTAAAAAAAATATTTATATTATTTACTAAAAAAGTTAACTAAATAAATTAACTTAAAAAACTTATTTTATTAGAAAAAAATAGATATTTAATTTACAAATTATAACGACTCGTCTAACCAAATGGTTATCCGTACCAGTTAGGTTTATGTTCCTAAAGGTAAGGGTTAGCTATACTAACGACGATATCGACTTATAACTATAAATAGACGTAGCTAAACGTTGTACTATTAGAATAGTTGCTAGGAGGTTTCTTTTATTCAATTCCAAAAGGTAAAGAATATTTAGATTAATAATTAAGTAAAAGAATGTTTAGAAATATAGAAAATGTTATAGATTATATATTTAATTCTTTTTTTTAGTAATTTTTAAAATTATTAATCTTGTACTAATCTAATTTATAGATTATTATAATAAGCTATTAATTTAGATTATAGATTAGTTATTGATTTATTGATTTTAATATTACGTAATTTTTTTATATAATTTTTTTATTTAGATATATATAAATATTTGTAGCGCTTCTATATATATTAAGTTTTTTAATTAGGTTTTGTTTTTTGTTAGTTTATAATATTATTCTCTTTTTTTTATTATTGTTGTTTTTAATAATAAATAGCGTAAATCTTTTTTGTTTTGTTTCGGGTTTTTCTTTTTTCTGTCTTTTTTTTTTGCGAGATGCTGTATTAAGATATTATACCAGACCGAATTAATAAACGTGTACGTTTGTCTAAAACTGAACAACGATATTGCTTTTTTGCTACGATAAACGAATTTGGTTTTAAAGTTATACCTTATTCTAATTATTACGCGCGTTAATAGCAGGGGTAGAAAGTGGAATATAAAATAATAGACGGGGTTTCTTGTTGTAAAGAATATGTTCGTCGTAGAATTTCCTACGATAGCTTTAAGGTTTTGATAAGTTCTTTAAATTGCGTGCTTCTAAAATCTCGTCGTTTGAAGGATAAGGAGGAGGCGATTTTTAAACGTTTTAATCGTTTGATATAAGAGATTTAAGAAGTTTTTACGAAGTTTAATTAGTTACGGGTTTAACGCTTTTTTTTTGTTATTTATAGGGCTTAAATAGTGAATCGTAGCTTTTAATCTTTGGATGAGCTGGACGAACGCGAGCAGCAGAAGTCTGACGTTGTGGTTTCCGCTTATACCGGCGGTACGATCGATGTTATTGATTAGGGCTCGATTGGTTTGGGTCTTGTTTTTGACGTTTTTTGGGAAATCGACCTTTTTTTTTTAGCTTTAGTCGATTAGGGTATTGGCGGTAGTAGTCCGCTACGATCTCCGGGATAAATGATAGGTTTATTTTAGGTTTTTAAATATTGTCTAAATATAGGTAATCTTTTTAGTATACTAAATATTTAAAAATATTCTTATTTTGACGTAAATCTAGTATTTTTTCTACGTTATATATATTTTAGTCGGGTTTTGCTTCGAATTATGTTTCGAGTTTAACGTCGGATAGTGCTGGTTTTAATAATAAAATATAAAAAACTAGATATATTTTTATTTTGTAAGGTAATAATAGTTAGTAGTTTAGATTTGATAAAACTTTTTCAATTTTAAATAGTCTAATTTTTTTAAAATCGAATTTTTCGTTTAGTCGTTTTGTTTTAATATTTCGTCAGAGTAGATAAATTTTATCTTTTTTTTTTAAAATTAGCTTTAATAATTATTTTTTATTATAGTATAATTTTAAATATTATTATAAAAATATTAATTCTATTTATATTTATTATTATAAATTAATTAGATTTTTTATTTAAATTTTTATATATAGTATAGTAATATTTTTAAATAGTATTTTAAAAACGTTTAAATTAAATCTATAATTTGTTTTAAATAGTAATATTTTAATAAATTTAATATTTAAGTTATTATATATAAATTCTATATTTAATAATTTTTTAATTTAATTATTTTATTATTTATTAATATAATATTATAAATAAGTTTCTAAAATTTAATTAAAATATTTAATCTATTTATTAATTTATAAATAATATTTTATAGATATTTTATTTTTAATATTTAGTACTTTTATTAAAAACTGCTAGTATTTAAATGCTATTTTCTAATTTCTATTTAATATAAATTTTTTAAATATTCTATATCGATTTGTAAAATATCGAATTATAATATATATAAAATTTTTGGCTATATTTATTTTAATATAAAAAATATAATATATTATTTTAATAAATTTATATATTATAACGAAAATATTATTATAAAATATTTTTGTTATAAATTTTTTAAATAGTAGTAATTTTGTAATAAAATTAAATATAACTATTTTCTATATTTTGCTTAGTAGTAATATAGATTTTAATAATTTATAAAATTTATATCGTAATAATTTAGTTTTATTATAAAAATTATATTTTTTAATAACTTTTTAAACTATTTTTTTTGCTTTAAAAAAATTGTAAATCTTTTAAAATTTTAAAAATATCTTAAATTTTTTTTAATATCTTGCTAATAAATATTTATATAGTTTTTTAACTAGTTTTTTTTAAAATACTAGTAATATATATAGTTTATTTTTATATATTATAATATTATTTATTTTAGTTAATTTTTTTTATATATCGTTTTAAAATATAGTATTTTTTGGAAAATCTCCTTTTATAGTTTTTTAAAAGTAGTTTTTTATCTAATCGGTTTATTTATTATAATTTTGTTAAATTATTATAATTATAAAGTATTTTTTTTTTATAAAATTTAGAAATATTTAATTTAAAAGTAGTATTTTTTATTTATATTCCGGTTTATAGCTAAAGATATCTATTTATACGTTTTTTTTTTTTATTATATAAATAATCTAGAAATTAAACTAAAATAGGAATTTTGTTTATCTAATTTATTATTTATTTAATTTTTTAGTTATTATAAAAATAGTAAAGTTTTTATAGTTATTATAAACTTTTACTAATATCGTTATTTTATTAAAATAAAGTTTTTATTTATAAAAAGTTTTTATAATAGCTATTAATTTTTTATTATATATTTAGTAATTAAATTGAAATTTTAATAGTTTTTTAAAAAAAAAAGCTATTAGATATAGTTTGCTTTTTTTATTTCGTTATCTTAACTGTTTTTCGATAGAAAAATTATAAATATCGATTTTAATTTCGAATTTTTTATCTAAATTCGGAAATTTTAATATTGGTTTGTTAAAAATTATTTCTTTAATCCGATTAAAAGTTTTTTATTTATGTTTAATTTAGATAAATAAAATTTCCTCTTTTGTTAAGTCTGTTAGTAGAATTGTTATTTTTTTAAAATTTTTAATAAATATATATATATAATTTGTAAATTTAATAAACAATTATATTTTAATAATATTTTTTAATAGTAGCTAGTTTTTAATTATTAATATTTTGGAGTTTTAGATTTAGATTTCTTTTAGAGATATTGTAAATTTTAAAAAATCTACTTACTGTTTATAAAACTTGTTTTTTTTTAAGTTTACTAGTAATTTTATATTTTATAATATTTTTAGTACTAATTTAACGTATTTTTTATATTTTTCTAATGTTTTAAAATATATTAATATATTATTTAGATATATTATTATAAAATAATTAAAATATTTTTATAATATTATATTAATTATTTTTTAAAATATTGTTGGTATATTAATAAATTTAAATAGTATTAGTAAATATTTATAGTATTTATAAAAGGTACAGAACGTTGTTTTTTATTCTTTTCTTTTAGTTATATATATTAAATTATATATATTAAATAGATCTAGTATAGTAAATTACTATACTCTATATAGTTAATTTTTTAAATCTTTAATAAATAGTAAAGAATATCGGTTTTTAATAGTTTTGCTATTTAAATTTCGGAAATTATAGCAAATTTTTTATTTAAATTTTCTATCTTTTCCTAGTTTTTTAGGTATAATAAAAAGTAGTATATTTATTAACGATATTAATTATCGAATTTTTCTATTTTTGAGTTCTTTTGTTACCTATTTTTTAAGTATTTTAAATTATTGTTTATTTATATTATAAATAAGAAAAAATCGTAGTTTTTATCCTTTTTTAAAAGGTATATAATAATTTTATTAATTATATTTAAATAGTTTTGTTATAGTTTAGTATTTTTTACTAAATAGGTTGCAAAATTTTTCGTATTTTTTAAAAATAGTAACTTGTTTGTTTTATTTTATTTTAGTATTTTATATTATTAAAATAATTATTAGGTATTGTTAAGTCTTGTTTATGGCTGGCTTTTGTAGCGTTATAGAAATTAAGCTTTTTTTTAGTATATTTTAATAAAAACGGCTAGTTTTTTAATTTATTTAGAGATTATTTTTTTATAATTAAAATATTTTTAATATTATATCGAAGTTTAATATATCCGTAATATTAAATATAAGTTATTTTTTATAACTAGTAATATTTAAAGTAAATTCTGTAGTTTTTTTTTTAACTATACCGTTATTATAAAATATTAGGCTTTTATTTACGGTTTTAAATATATAAAGTTATTTTTTTATATTTTAAAATATATTATATTTATTAACTATTTTTAAAGATATATAGTTTTTTAATTTTTTTAAGTTTAATAGGGCTTAAAGTTTTTATTTATTATATATTATATTAATAATAAAATAATTGTTAATTTTAGTATTTATATTATTAAAATATCGAGTTAATTTTTAGGTTAATTATTAATATTTTATAGTTACTTTTCGTCGTTTTTTGTCTATTAATTAGCGATTTATTAGTTTAGTTATTCTTTTAATACTTTCTTTCTGTTAAGTATTTTTTTTATTTATATATATATATTATATTCTTAATTGTAGCGTTGTTATTATGCTACGGTAGTTTTGGTATTTTGGATAATATTAATTTCTAGTTTTAAGATATTCTTCTTTTAGAATTGTAAAATTATTATTTTATATAGTTTTTTATAATTTATATAAAATCGGTCGTTTTTATTCTAATTTTATAATTAATAAGTAACTAATGTTATTATTTAAATGTTTATTTCTAGTTATATTTTCTATATTTCTGTTTTTTTAAAAAATAATGTCGATTTAATACCTATTTCGTATATCTTGCGTTATGTTTTTTTATAGAGTTTTTTAAAACTAGTTGCGTGTTTTTATTCTTCGGACTATTTATATATTTTTTTTTTAATAATCCTTCAAGCTTTATTTACTTTATTTTAATTATTCGATATTATTTTATAAATAATAAAATAATTCTTTAATACTTTTAGTTTATAAAATAATCCTTTAAATATCTAGTTTTTGGCGATTTCTTTTAAAGCTTTTTTTTTTATTTTATTTTTAATATATCGATAATTCGTAGCTTTTTATATTATATATCTTTTATAAAAATCGTTATTATAATTAGTTACGTTAAACTTTATATAATAGAATAATTTGTTAATTCGATACTATTCTTTTATTTTTATTTATATATAAAATCTATATATTTTATTAATATATTTTAACTATTATAACGTATCGCAATCTTAGTTTATATCTTTTTTAAAAACTACAAATCTTCGAAAATCTCGTATTATAAATTTTATAAGCCTTATAAATTTTTTTATATATAGTTTCTTTATAAACTATTTTTATAATTTTTATAAAAACTATCGATATTTAATTTTATTATAGAAATAAATTAAATAACGGCTAATAAAATATAAAATCTATAATATCTTTAAATATTGTTTATATTTTAAATTTATCTATAAATTATCTAATAATAAATAATTCTTATCGACCTTTTGATTTTAATAGATATTTTTAATCGCTTTATTAAAGTTATTTTAAATATTTAATCTTTCTTTAATAAACTAATTAGTAGTATATTTTTTTCGTTACTTTTAAATAAAAAGTTCTTATACTATATTTTTTTTAATTTCTATTAATTATTAATAAATAGTAAATTCTTTCTATAGTTTATATTTTAATAGTATTTTATTTAATTAAATATTTGTTTTACGCTAGATTTTATTAATAAAACCTCCTGCTATAAATTTATTATTATCGTTAAATATAGCAATATTGCTATTACTATTTTTTTTTAATATAATCTTAAACTCTTGCTATCTGGTTAAATATAATTTATAAATTATTGCTGTATAATATATATAATTTTTAACAATAGCTACTTTAAATTCTGTTATTTTTAAATATATTAAATAAGCTCTATTTTTAAAAATATACTGCTAATATTAGCTATCCAAATTTTCTAATTTTAATTATTAAATATTTAAAATATTTGCTTATAATATAGCAATAAATATTTATTTTCTAAATTAAATAACGTTTATATTTAATTCCGGGACTTTTAGATATGTCGTTTTTTTTTTGCTACGACATTTGTTTTTATAGTATTCTTTTTTATTGCAATTATAGCAAATAACGTTGTTTTTATTTTTAGATTTCTTTTAACTTTTACCTTTCTAAGTTATATTTAAATTTATAGATCTTAAATATATATTATAAAAAATATTCCCGTTACGTCGTTATCTTTTATTAAGCTTTTTAAAGAAAAACGTTAATTAGTTTTTTTTTTATTATCGTTATTTATATTAATATATATTAATACGTATAGCTTCTATTTAATATTTTAAAAAATTATTATTTGCTTTTATTTTATAAAATTTGTCTTTAACTAATTCTTTTAAACTTTAGTAAAATAAAAAGATTTTAGATTTATTATTTATATTAAATCGTACAATAATCCGTCGAAAATCCGCTATATATATCGAAACTGCTCTTTTTTATATAAATTTTAAAAGTTTCTATTAAGCTTCTTTCTTTTTTTCGGGATTGAAATATAAAAACTTAAGTTATATTTCGAAACTTTCGAAAAATAAAAACATAAAAACGGTCTCCGGTTTTTATTATATTTAAGTTTTTTCTATTATATTAACTAAATATAATTTAAATTATACTAAAGCTTTTTTTTTTAAAAATAACGCTACATAAATAATACGTTTAATATCGTTATTAAAACTTAAAATATAGTATTTTTAGTATATTTTAATTTAGGTAAAGAAACTACGTATATTTCTTAAAATTCTGTTAAAAAATCCTGGTTTATTTATTTTTAAATATCGTCCTCTTCTAATAGAGGTTTTAATAATATTTTCGGCTATCTAAAATATCTTAATTTAGCTTTTAAGCTATTAAATATATATTTAATAAATATTTATATTATTATTATTTGTTTCGGTTTATTTTTTAAGTTATTTTTTAAAATTGCGTATTTTATTAATTAAGTTATTATATTTTTTTTTAATAATTTGGAAATCGGCTTCGTTTTTATTGTTTTAGTCTATTTTTTCGGTAAAGCTCCGTTAAATTAAAAATAGAAGGCTTCGAGTTCTAGATATATTACTTAGCTATTATCGAAATAGCTAATTAAATAAAAGTTATTAAAATATAACGACTCGTCTAACTAAATAGTTATCTATACTAGTTAAATTTATATTTTTAAAAATAAAAGTTAGCTATATTAATAACGATATTGATTTATAACTATAAATAAATGTAGCTAAATATTATACTACTAAAATAGTTGCTAAAAAGTTTCTTCTATTTAATTCTAAAAAGTAGAGAATGCTTAAATTAATAACTAAATAAAAAAATATCTAGAAATATAAAAAATATTATAAATTATATACTTAATTCCTTTTCTCAATAACTCCTAAAATTATTGATCTCGTACTAATCTAACTTATAGATTACTGCAATAAGCTACTAATCTGGATCATAGATTAGTTACTGATCTACTGATCTTAATATCACGTGATTTCCTCACATAACCCCTCCATTTAGGCATATATAAGTATCCGTGGCGCCTCCATACACACTAGGTCCCTCGATTGGGCCTTGTCCTTTGTTGGTTTGTAACACAAATTATATATAATTTTAAATTAAAAAAAAAATAGCTATAAATAAAAACTTACAATAGTTTTATTAAAATAATATAATATAAATAAAAATATTAAAAATAAATAGCTAGTAAATAAATAGCTAAAAATATTTATATTTTATATTATAATTATATATAACCTAAAAGTATTTTTAGCACTTTTATATTTGATAATAGTTTATATATTTAATAATATATCTAATTATAACCTATCGATCAATAATAATCATCCCTTTATCTTTCAGACAGAGGGCCGGATGTAACAAATGATCAGTAGCTATTATTTTATCTTAGGAGAGAACTTGGGTTCAGATCTACCTAGTCTTACATGATATCATCATATACTCTGGAATGACGATTATCTGACATATTCAAAGGTATGGGGTGAAATACTCTGTAAGTTGTGCTTTGGATCGCGTCAAGTTCGAGTGTGGTGCAATACAACGGGTCTATAGCGCCACCTCCGAGCGTTTGGATATTGGATCAACCAAGAAGTTAAGATTTGGGAAGATATGCTTGCTATCCTAAGCGAACCTCTATCGGAATTCACGAAATTTGGCTTGACAATTTCAAATTCTCAGATTCTTGAACAACCTAACTTCAGTCTGTCTGATGTACACTGGTTGAATATCCCATTGCGAAGTACGAGGATGCATCTGTATGTAACCATGCAGCTGCCTAACAAGATCTGACGCACTTCAACATTACCATCACTATACCAGTGTGGGTAGCGCCACCGCCTTGGCCGACATATGGTACATGAGATAGGTCAATTGAAAAGCAAAACTATAAGATTCCGAGCTGACTTTGTCATGCAAGTTCGTGCTGACGCTATCTCCTTCCAGTCTTTAATAGCACACTGGGAAGATAACAACCCAATCTCCTTCATAAAGATAGCAATTATACAGTCTCGAAGTTTCATACATAGAGAGATTACAAATGTCCGGTTATTTCGCTCAAAAAGGCAGCAATATCAAACTGGTTTATGCTTGACCAGATTACCGCGTTAGAGATATCCGACATCATGATACCCTCGCTCGCAATACAAGCCACAGGCTCTAGGCAGTCCTCAGGTCGACAAACATCCGGACTGACCACGTCCAAATTGCGGGACAGCTGCCACGCTTGTGCCGTATCCAAAATAAAATGCTTAAAACAAAAACCTACGTGTTCGAGATGTGCCAAACGGGATATTCCCTGTGAGTACATCGCAACGAAACGACCTGGACGGAAGCCTGAGCGCGAACGCAAGCAGTTTGCCAGCAACAAAGACGGCAAAGATAATCCGAGTGTTGTCTCCTCAAGTTCGCAACTTCAACAGGGTGAACAGTACGTCAACACAGGCTCTACTATTCAGGTGGCAACACCATCTTCTGAAGGCCTTACTTTCATGGACATGTCTACGGCACCTGCTAGTGCAATATCGTCATCACTCGGATCCGGTACATCTTCAGCAGAAGAGCCTATCACTCCTCAAGATCTCGGCGCTCTGCAAGACCCCTTGGGGGACTTTCTGAACATGCCTATTGACATCGGGGATGTGAACTCACTGGCCTCTTTTCTTTTGGAATTAGAAAATCATGAAATAACGGCATCATTTGAAGTAACAGATTTCATGTCTGTTACGGCTTCGGCCGATCTCTTCTCAACTTCTAGCGGAAATACCTTTCCTGCTATGCTATCGTCAGGCTATAGCCAAGAACCTCGGAAATTGGAAAAAGACCGCCCAGATGTCAAAGATCCCGCCTGCTCTTGTTTGATGCAAGCACTTGATATGATGAAGAAGCTGTTTTGGTCTGGTACATCTGATTTCCCACGTGGCGAAACCTCTCCGTGGGCCATCAATGGCTCCGATAGCTTAAATGAATTTTTGGATCAAAGCAGCATCTCCCCTCAGGATGTCGTTACGGAGAATAAGCAAGCAACTGAGGCGATGATCTTGATACTCGATTGTCCTTGTTCGAAGGGCAGCTACCAGCTGGTCATGCTCGCCATGATCATGTTGAAAATGATGGGAAAATACGCGTCCACCTTATACAATCCTACAAGCAAGGGACCCGGTGGCCTGCCAACTGACAATCACCATGCTGCAAAAGGACTGGCAGGAAAGTCAGCCACATATCATCTAGATGCTGGCACTGCCAGGCGCATGACGACACAGTTAATACTAAGCGAATTACATCGCATTCAGGGTTTGGTAAATCGCCTATCTTCAAAAATCAGAGACCAGTCAGAACGATCTAGTGTGCAAGGAGAGGAGAAACCTGGATTAGAACATGATGACGGGAACCAACCGGCCAGCTTCTTCGGCATATCAAACAGTGTAGTTGCTTCCACTATGTTTTCCGTGAATACTATGAAGCAAATAGAGACGGATTTACGACAGGCCCTAAATCACTTATCATCCGAGCTCATAGGAATACTTCGAAATAGTTAGAACAAAAAAATATATTTCAGCTTATCATACCAGCATCAAGCTCTGCAATAATAGCGAGTCCAAAGTAAGCTAGCCTAGTAAAGCTGTATATGTTGTATATATTAACTATGATCTGGTCAAAACTAATTTCTTCAAGAAATATGCGGAAGCTATTATGACAAGCGGCGACACCAGATGTCAATATATTTTAGAGCTAGGTGCTTAGAGCAAGGGAAGGTAGTCCAACTACAGTGCTTATCTTCATTTTCACATTATAATTTGCACTTGGTATAGCGTATGAAGAGCACTTCTTCTGCTTCGCAACCATATCGCCGAATTTCTATATTGTCTTTTCAAAAGACCCAAATTGTATCATCAGGCAGATACACGTTTCTCCAAATCTAAATGTGTGCTCCTATTTCTTAGACAGGTGCTTTTTGTGCAGACTGCGTCATCTTTGATTAGCCCGACTATTGGCCACAAGCTCCGCCCTAGCATGGGTGATAGCAAGTCTTCATCCCCAGTCGGTGTGTATGATTATTCTCGGGTAGTACACAGAGCGCAATGGACGAGACTTCGGGACATTTATCTGATCGGGTTTTATCTTTCTTCCCGGATGTATAGAACATGGGACCCTTGCTGTCGCGATGCACCGGACGAGCCACCCCCATGCTTACTACATATAATAATCTGCCACATGTTCTGATTGGTGCTGTATCTTGACACAAGAAAGACATTTTAGGGTGCCATTATATCTGTACTAGCGGTAGACTCGGCGCTTATGTGCTAGTTGGATACGCCAAGAAATATCAGTTTACGGGAGACACAGTGTTGGTAAATACAGAGTAGTAGACAAGGTTAGTCTTTAGCTAACAAATAGACAAGTCAAGTTAGATGATCAATACAGTTTTTTGTACTTTTGAAATAATAAGCAGGTTGAACTTAAGATATAAATCAATAGATGGAAAGACTAACCGGGTAGACCACACCGTTCAGGAGGCGGACCTCCTCATAGTGGAACTTCCTGTTGCTCGCCTCCTCCTCCGACTTATATATTCATGAAGACTTAGATAAACTCTAGATGCCTGTTAGATGCTTTTCGTACTAAAAATGAGTATAATTTGATCTCTTTATTATCGTCACTGAATCGATGATTTGAATTCTTGCTCCACTGCTCAAGATGCTTAACGTATCTGCGCCTCACCATTTAACAGGTCACACTCTATTTAATGATGTACCATTGCTTCAAAGTTTATATTCATAAGCTTTAGATTGAAATAACTAGTCCGAATTTATGAGGATAGATTCCTGAACAATAGCTATCTATGTCGTGCATTTGGAAGGGAGAGCTCAGACGGACGAATAAAATATTGATCTGGCGTTCGCTACACGTGGGGAAAAAATGCACTGGCACAAACACCATGCTTTTCAAGACCAATCGCCCTCCAGAAGCTCTTCAAGCCGTTTACCCTGAGCCATGTCCCCATGCACCTCATCGATGGTCCAAGGGACAAACGTGTAGCCTGGAGGGATGTTAGTATTGTGAAACGCGGCACCTCCAAGCAGATGCGCAAACGCCTGGCCATATTTCTCGTACGCGTACGCTTCGGGGTCATGACCAAACAACCACCTGGGATACCTCAGGCGCACGCTTTGCGGGTCCGCTCGTACCGCGTCCCAGTCCGTAGTCGCGTTCAACACCTGTGAATTGACGAAAGCCATTTTCTGCGTGCAACTGACCCGCTGGTGTCGGAGTAAGTTGTATATCTTAGCACCAAGCCGTGCCCCTGCCGTACCAGATCCGAAGCAGGATAGCTGTAAGCAAGATGCTAAGGTGACTACATCTTCGATGGCAAGTGTACCTCCAGCGGTGGAGGTTGGCATAGTAGCGTCTGAAAGGATGAGATTATTACTACTTCGCGAAAAGTCTTAAGGTAGAGAAATTTCTTGAAACCGACGACTACTGTGAGCAGTGGAAGCATTACTTACGAGCTGCATCACCAACTTGCACAACATGACCGCCCTTCGATGTCCACTCTGGCTGCAAGTCACGCCACAAAAGAGGCCAGTGAATAAGGTTCCCTCGCGGCGCTTTGCGGACTAATGCCTCGATGCTGGGTTCCCATCCAGGCATACTACGGAGCACCTGCACAACCTCTTCCGGATCGACATCTGGATCCCAGGACTCCTTCGCTACGGCGCTATTGGGTGGCAAAAGTTCGTTGCGTGGTGTGAGTCCGAAAGCCAGGGTATCAGGAGAACAATAGACACCGAGGTGCATCCCCTGCCCAAGCCAGAATTCATGTGCCTCGCGGCCTTTGCCCCACCGTTCCCAGACTTTCTCGTCTTTGAACGCCTCCGCACTAGAGAATGCCGCGCGATAGACAGAAACGCCAGTTGGTTTTGGTTTAGTATATACGCCGGTGATGAGCAGCTGGGAACGCGACTTGAACGCGTCGGCGGCGATGATGGTGTTGGCGGTGCGCACTTCGCCGCTTTGCAAAACAACGCCGCCCAGTCCGGCCGCTTCATCCTCGAAGTATCGGTCCACGCGTTGATCGTATTCAACTTTCAGACCAATTCTCGCTACCTGGCGTAGTAGCATGCGATAAAACTTCTTGCGCATCTGCATTGCGCCGACTTTGGGCCAATCTTGCCGCTGTTTCTCGAACTCTGAGTCATTAAAAGCGGGTTCTGAGGGACCGTACACGAGCTCGCCGTCGTGTCGGTAATAGTATGTTTGAGCTGTAAGTCGATCTTCCTCAAGCTCACGAACCATGTCTGGGTAGTGGCGAAACGCGGCTATCGCCGACGGCTGAATGATGATCAGGTCACCTTCATACTAGTCAATCGCAGTGTTTCGAGAGCAAATCTGATTGCTGGGCTTACCATGGTAGTTTGGACCTTTGTTTCGCTCCAGGATGCCGATAACATTGTGGCCCTTTCTCCAACATTCGAGGGCTGCCATCAACCCCGAAAGCCCTGCCCCGACAATTAAAATGCTTAGATTTGTCTCTGGTGCTCGCTTGGGCTGGCCGCTGGGACTGTTGCCGGTCCATTTTTCAGGATCGAACTCATGCTTGTCACCGTCATCAAAAAAACGGTTCTCAGAGGCTGTAGTCCCCATTGTCTAGGAATGTATCTAATGTTAAGTCGCGAGGTCTGGGTTACTATGATGTTCCTTAAATTTGATGATGGTATGACGGCTGATCATCATTTATTACCTAAGGATGAAATCTTAGCTAGAATCGCGACTACGATTGCCCTTATACTTAGAAACTTTGGACATTCCTGCATTGGCAATGACAAGAGAGCTGGGGTCGGTACATATCATGTCGGGAAGATATCCTCCGAAATAATGCCCGATAGGAGTAGGATGTGATAAGCTTTAATTCGTCTCTGCTTAGGAGAAAATTGACTATAATCATTCCCTCAAAGGAGTTTTAAAGACCGTGGAAATGGCGCGAAAATTGACAACAGCGACATAATGACACAATGGCTCGAATCGAGGCACAATTAGGGGCACCCGGTAGGCCAAGATAGTGATATATAGACTCGGCCAGTTCTTATCTATTTCTAAGGCTTGCTTTTATGTATGAAGACACATATATCAGTAGCTCGTGTATATGAAGTGTGTTTGAGAACTCTACAAATTTCTATAAATGAAGATATTCAGGCCCCGATAGCACCTTCGAGCCAACGCTCTTTCCTTCCAACTAGGGACAGTTATGCCAGAGATGCAGTATTTTCTTTCTCCCTCATTCTAATTCATGTACAAACTGCCAGACCTCCGATAATTATACACAATCCTACGTTTCGCCATCGTGGACTGAGATCCATGGTGTCAGCTATTCGGCTCACATGCGTAGCCAGAACCCTCAAGAAGATGATAACAGGATCAATGTAGGGCCTAACACTGCTAGTATAGCAACGTTGCGTGCATGAATTCCTACATTTGTCCCTTGTGGATGTTCGATGAGGATCTTCGTATCAGCTATACCCGCCCAGATCCAACATAAGTAGAAAATCCCCAGAATTCTACGCTCTCCCAAGAATAACATGGTCCAGGTGAAACATCCCGCAGCGAGGTTCCGACCTGTCGCACTAGGGAACAATGTGACTGTTTCCTTTGTCGCAGTAGGGAGACCAAACCCCTTAGCCCCTACGGTCGATAGTCAATGAGACCTCCATTGTGCAAGAGGGACAATTAGAGGGTAAATGTAGCATCCACGTACAATAAAGTGGGCTGATAAAAGTCCCAACCACGCCCGAGTACACGAGTAACGAGCCTACAAGGCCACAGAAAGCGTTGAGTGCCAACAAGCCGTAACCTTGTTCCGAAATGGGTTGAACCATGGTGGCTGATGAGTGATTAGATTCAAAGGCCCCTGACCTGGTCATAGAACTGACATAGCCGATTTTTGGGTGTGAAGAATTAGGGCATGAAGTTAAGATTCGTCGGGCCCGACTATACTCATATAACTCTCTTCTCTATGCGATCTTACGCACTAGTTCATCACGGGCGATTACAAGAGGGTACTTCGGCGAAGAGATATCCTAATAGCCCGCAAACCCGTGGGTCTCCATAAGCAATACTTTTGGAACTATATCCGGATTATAAGGCTTATGTCGATCCATTGTAATTGAACTGATAGGCTAAATGGTGTTCAAGCGGGGTCATTAGACTCGCTCCGTCGAACAAATCGACATTTATGAGTGAGTGTCCACAGTAACAAGAGCGACATCACATCACTCATATGCAAGATCAGCAAATAAGCCAAGCGGAATATTTAATGCTGAAATGAAATAAGGCCTTTACGCATTATTCATCATGTAGAAGCCATGCCCGAAGCGAGATGTGAAAGTTGAGCCATGGTTATATGTAGACGATCTTGGTAATGGATGTGTTTAGTAATTGAATTTCGGACTCATCAATCCCAATGATTATGTTGCATGGCGAAAGGCATGACTAGACCAATTTAAGCCTGAAATGCTGTCTCACTTGTATTTCGGGCCATGATACTTTTCAATTGTATCCAAATGCCACAGAGAGAGGTCGATATTTGTATGCAAATGTTATATTCAATCAGTAAAAGCAAATAGCTCAAGCTAGTAGAAGCTGGAAAATAGTTGTCCTATGTCGCCTGCTTAATGTTAGAGTCCAATCTTGGTAGCAGTTCAGATTCGAGTTCCGGAAAGTACGCCTGATTTTATCAATGTCCTTGCCCCCCTATCTAATTGTAGTACTCTGTCAGCCAATTTCGTAGATCCCCAACAGTCGGATACTCAAGAAACAGACTGCCGCTGACAATAACACCAAGCTGCTCGCGGAATTTCTCCGCGATCACTAAACTCATCAAGCTGTCTACACCTAAGGAATCAAAAGGGGAATCGTCCTGGAGGTCTGAGAGCTCGAGCCCCGCCTCTGCGGCAACTAGCAGCATGGCCTTCACGGTTGTACTATCGGTGTCTATCTCAGGAACGATTGAACTTGCCTCATGAATAGAGGTAGACACTGGTGTCGTGATTACTGCCGGCTTGGCTACGGGCTGCTGCAGTAATTGAGGTTGCTGCTCTGGCTTCACATTGTGAGCACCGGCGGATGACGGTGCGATGATATTAGTGGCTGAAGAATCACCCACAGGCACCGGCGTCGCAATCGCTGCTTTCTTTACAATTGTACCGGCGGCACTGCCTTGAGATCTCGCAACACTCGTAGCGTCTGGAGGGGAGAAGAACCGGCTTAAGAGGAGCCGCGGGTAGCGACGGAATTTGATAGCTCCCACCATGCCGATAATCTCATCACTTTGAAGGATGTAGACGTCACCGAGAAAGACGCTAGGGTCTTCGGCAGTCGGGATCATCTTCACATAGGAGCGATATTGGCCTCCTGGCACGAGTGGCCTTGCAAAGCGCATGGAACCCCACCCAGGTGTAACGCAAAAGTTATTCTTAGTATCGTTGGCGTCCGATACATTCATGACGAAACCGGCGAGATGAGCGACGCCGTCGATGAAATAGGGCGGCAAAGTCCATACACCCCCCTTTTCTTTGGTGAGGGTGACGTTAGCAAAGGCCTCCAGCCCATGTAGCACGACCGACTGCATGCCCCGATACTTTTCGGCGTAGTCAACAAGGTTGCTAGCGAAGAGTAGATATGCCATACTATGCGAGAGCCGATTAGCTATCCCTTGTTCCGCTAGATGTTCTAGTGCTTCAATCCGGCCCAAGACAAGGTGTGTCATGGGAACCCAGCTGGATAGCCAGTCGTTCGATGAACCGTAGACTAGAGTTGCGCTGGCGAAAGGATCCTCATCTTTAACGTCGAAGGTGACATTGTGCCAGAAAAGGTGTGCTATGCCAGCGTGAATGTCGTCGATGGAGGCAGAAACTTCAATCAACTGGGGCGTACTTGTATCTTTCTGTGCTACTAGACCTTTGAGAACATTGAGGTGGGTAATATTAATGTCGACTTGTTTTTGTTTTGGACGCATCTTTTTTATCAGGTACTCTCCGAGGGTGTACGCGATGTCAGCGTGAATGGACTACGCCTATCATCAGTAACTATTCCATCATCTATATATCGGAGTTGAATAAGCTTACTGAAGTCACCACACCGCACTGATTCATCTGATGTCCCCAAGCTGCAGCAAGGAAGTCAGGTTGCATTAGATCCGAGCGCATGACGACTCTGCCACTCGTTGCTGTGAACATTTCCTCGACAATGTGCTGGACTGTGGAGGTTCTGAGGCCGGAGTGAGTAGCAGGGAGTGAAAATGATCTAGTATTTGATTGAGCAGCTTTCTCTGTATCGTAGAACTTGTTGCCTTTCGTGAGTGCCCAGTCGCCATTGTACTGAATCCAATATGTTTTGTCGTTCCACGCATAAGTAGGCAAGTCCAATAGCCGCAAAGAGTGCTCGAACGGTCGGTGGAACTCGTTCCAAGTGAGCTCAAGGCCAGCACAATGTAGCATAGCTAAGCTATCTGAAATGGTCTTCCAATTGTTTTCTCCTCTTCGGAATGAAGCCGCCGTCGTGTTGACATGAGCTAGCGTTGATTTGACGAAGCCCGTGCAGACCGGGTGTGGACCGATCTCAACCCATACCATAGTCTCGTCGATCGTGTGAGTCTTTTGCGCGGCTTCAAGAGCAGACAGGAAATCAACGGTCTCCCGTGTGCCCCTATGAAGATAGTTTGCGCTCACAGTCTTCTCATCGAAGATGACTTTGCCGAGAAGTGGTGAGATGATTGGTAGATTGGGTGGCTGGAACAGTACACCAGCTTTAGCGCTCCGCTCAAAATCATCAAGGATAGGCTCAGTCTGGGATGAATGGAACGCAAACGCAACGTCGAGACTAAAGCACTTGAAGCCTGCTCCTTCAAGCACTGCCACTAATGAGTTGATCTGGTCCAGAGTTCCGCTGAGAACCGTATCTTTAGGCCCATTAATGCAAGCAATTTCATAAGATCTATCTCCAGCTTGCTGTCGCACTTCGGCAACAGAAGCTCGGACTGCAAGCATTTTGTGGCTGCCAATCTGGCACCGCTTCTCCAGCATAGTGGCTCTCTGTCCAACAAGGAATATGGTATCGCTTGCCGATAAGACGCCAGCGACATGAAGAGCTGCATATTCACCAAGACTGTGTCCGATAACGGCATCAGGCTTCACACCAAGAGATTCCCAGTATCGGGCTAGTGCAATTTCTATGCAACTGAGAGCAAGTTGTGTGGCTGCCGGAGAGTGAGCATGGTCCTGTGGATGACTTCCGTCAACGACGGGGATGAAAGAGGGAAACCCTTGGCTTTGGGCAATAGCGTCAAGCTCAAGAAGCTGGGAGCGGAATGAAGGGCAATCCCGGAAGAGCTCGAGGTCCATCGAGCGATGCGATGCGCCCTGGCCTGTGAATGCGAAAACGACTGGTGGGGCACCGGTTGCCGAGATTGGCTTGTGGGAATCGACTGTTTGAAGATGAGAGCCAATTTGCTTCTTCAAGTATTCCATATTGGTTGTAGATATAGCAACGCGGTGATTGTGGTGATGGCGACGAGCCGTGGTGGTATACGCCAGGTGAGGTAGCAAGACATCGGGGTTAGCCTCCAGATACCCAAGCATGCGCTCAAGATTACCCTTGAGCGATACCTTACTCTTTGCTGATACAGTGATCACATGCATCGCACGAGGATCAATTTCCGTACACTCATTTCGAAAAGGTGCTTCTTCAATCAAAAGGGTCGTGTTTCCGCCGGCAGCGCTAAAATTGTTAACCACCGCAATCCGTTTCTTCTCGGGTGTTCGTGGCCAAAGCTGTTTCGCGAATGGGATGTGGACGTTTCTCTTAGCCATGTCCTTTGGAAAGCGCGGGTTTATGCTGTTCTTGATACCAACGTGGGGAGGAATCAGTTGCTTCTCGAACATCAGTAGAACCTTGATGAGCGCAGTTGGGCCGGACACCGCTTCACCATGACCCAGGTTGGCTTTCACAGCCCCGATGTGTAGTGGATTCTTCGCACTTCGGCGTCTGGTAGAAGGAGCGAAAATGTTTGTCACCGACTCTATCTCCTCAAAGTCACCAGCTTGTGTGCCAGTGCCGTGTAATTCGACGTAGCTCACGTCGAGAGGATCAACTCCAGCTTGGTTGACGATTTGAGTACCAAGATAGGTCTGCGCGCCAGCGTGGGGGTGGGTTATGGAGATAGCTTCAGCTGAATGGTTGGTACCAGCGCCGAGAATCACGCCCAGGATGTTATCATTATCAGCCTCAGCGTCTTCAAGGCGTTTGAGGATTACTGAAATGATGCCATCGGCTCGGCAATATCCATCAGCTTCAGAATCCCATGTCTTGCAAGCATTGGGTGTCTTGGACAAGAAATGGCCGTTGCTCAAACCAGCAAACGCGTCGGAATTGGTCAACACGTTCATGCCGCCGGCTACTGCCATATCAGTGTCGCCATGCCAGAGTGACGTGCATGCAGTCTGCCAAGAACATGTAGACTTAGTTTCCTGATATGATGTACCCTTTTTCCTCTTTCCCCCCACCAAGAACATACCTGTATAGTTGCCAAACCTGATGAGCAAGCAGTGTCAATACTATAACTAGGGCCGGAAAACTTGAAGAAATAGTTAATGCGCCCTGGACCGAAAGCACGACATCCACCTGTAATAAAGTAAGTACCTATCTCCTGGGCTGTGTTGACCTCTCGGTAGTCATCGCTGGCTTGCCCATAAAAGGTGCCTATTCTGTGTAAATTTGTCGACGCGGTGCGGTTTGCCACATATCCTGCCCTCTCGAGAGCCTCGTACGCAGTTACTAATGCTAATCTCTGCATGGGGTCGGTCTGTAATGCTTCTCGGGGAGACATGTGGAAAAAAGGAGCATCAAACAGACCCGGCTCATCAATGAAGCATCCATAAGGCGTGATGCTCGTGTTCATTCGTTTTCCTGCTGGATCGCAATGGCTGTCGACGTCGAATCTATCGGCGGGAATCTTTCTGTGTACATCCAAACCAGCTTCCAGGAGCTCCCAGAGCTTCTCCGTGTCTGTCACCCCTCCTGGCAATCTGACTGACATGCCAACTATAGCAATTTTCGATTGAGCGTTGTCTCTTGGTCGCTCTGGAGCCATGAGTGGCTTGGCGACCCAAGACACAAGGTCCTTCGTACCGACTTTGAGAGAAAGCGACTTTGATTCGAAGGCGGTCAGAAGATCGTGAACGGGCAGTGACAATCGGAAGACCGATATCTCGCAGTCAGTGTGAGAGTCCGTGACATACCCAGTAATAGTTTGCACAACATTATTCCATTGAATTCCTCGAGTTAAAATTTCTTCAATGAGATTGTGGAACAGTACCGTGGGGCTCTGGGCATTGTAGGGCTCGCCGGTACCGGTGGACAGTATTGGGATCCCAGGTGAGTACTTAGATTCCAGGAAGGGCATTGTGCTCGTCGAAATTATTCTTCGCACATGTTCTACTGTATAAACATGCTTGGCATGGCAAAGGCCGGCGTGAACTGGTAGAGCAATCGTCTTGCGGTCCCGGAAAATTTCAAAATCACTGAGGATATGCTTAAGTCTTGCGGGTGGACCACTAATCGTCGTTGAAGTTGGACTCAAGGCACTGATGAACACTTTACTGATACTAGGAACTTTCTATAATCGCCAATAAAAGTCAGTCTCGCCATAAGAACTCAAATGTCGTAGTCTTACCTCCGCTTCCTGGATTGCGTCGAGTTCCTTTTGGATCTCTTGAGCTTTGCAGTCAGGCACAACATAAGCCCAGCTATCTCCGTGTCCACTCTCAGGCGCAACTTGACGAGACTGCAAATTTTGAGACACTTCATCTACTACTATGCCAAGTCGAAAGGCAACTCGGATTACTTCAGCGCCAATTATGGGCATATCGAAGAGTGTTGGAGATAGGGAAATTGCAGCAGTGGCTAGGAGTCCGGTCCCCAGTCCGGCCAAGTAAGCATCAACAGCACGGAATTCGAACGTTTCATTAGGGTGATCTTCATAGTAACTGTCATCAATGTCAGTCGTATACAGCAAGAGAGAGCGTGACTGCTTACCCAATGAAGGTTGCAAGCTGAATGGCGCACAGAAGCGCGCCGTCAACTGCACCGCCGAGTGGGCCTTGACGAAGCTTGACATGATCGACTAGATTGAAAATTGTTTCAAAATATGGGACCTGTACTCTTAGAGTTGTTGTTAGGAGGCGAACTTCGTCGTGGAGAGCCTGAGAAGCCTCATGCAAGAATTGAGCCAGGATAGCATGTTGGCGGTCTTTGCTATGGCTGTGGAGTCTTCTGGTGAGGTCTTTTATATCGTCATGTGGGAACTCGTTGCTGAAGTAAATTACTTTCATCTTGAAGATATCATTAGCAGATTCTGATGTCCCTGGCGTGGTTAAGCTTTCATCCGGGTGAGCTGTATCGACCCAGGGCATTGCGATTGAAAAAGTACAAAGTAGATGGAGTGAGTTATTTACCGAAATCTGCTCTTCATGAGGACTAAATGAGTGAGTATTTATTTGAAATCTCATATCAGACAGCGTTATAACTCGTTTCACGTAGCGGGACAAAGGGGTAACTTGTGGCAGAGGACACATGTAGAGCCGGGGATTGAACAGTGTGAAAAACAAGGTGGTTAGCCATTCAACCTCGCAATGATAACGGGTCATTTTTCTCGCTACCTTTGCCCCGTATCGGTCAATTCAGCTCCAGACTGTAGATAGAGAGGCTGCTTGTTACACATGCCCTCGTCATCCCAGTATTTTGGTCCGGCCTAGACGAGTACGACACGTGATTTTGTCTGGATCGGCCTCGACAGTCATGGACACTAAAACCATGTGAAAATAGTCAATATGTTGGTTTCTTTCACCATTCTTATCCAAATACTTCTCTTTCTGACTCTAGAACACTTCCCACCTGCAAGGTCGCTTCATCATGGCACCAGGTAAAGGTGGGTATCGCCAGATCAACAAGGCCCTTAACATTTGCGCCTTTGACGATTATCTCGAAGGCCAGCAGACGCGGTTACCCAAGCTGTTGGATGTAGAACAAATCAGTCCCTTGGTTGTTCGTATCCTTGGACAGAACCCCGGGAAGGTTCGTTACTTTCACTATTGTCCCATCAGATTCACAGCTGACATGTTTTGTCCCCTACAGTTCACGCTACAAGGAACCAACACATATCTCATTGGCTCGGGAAAAGAACGCCTGCTCATAGATACTGGCCAAGGTATTCCAGATTGGATAGATCTCACTTCCTCGACGCTTGAGGATGCTGGAGTGTACATATCTCACGTGCTACTCACTCATTGGCATGGCGATCACACAGGGGGCGTACCTGATCTGTTGAGAATGTATCCGGCCTTATCCAAATCGATATACAAGCATACTCCCAGCAAAAGCCAACAGCCTATAGTGGATGGTCAAATCTTCAGCGTCGATGGAGCCACTCTTCATGCAGTACATTCGCCTGGCCACTCTCTGGACCACATGTGCTTCATCCTCGAAGAGGAAAATGCCATGTTTACCGGAGACAACATTTTGGGACATGGAACCGCGGCTGTGGAACATTTAGGCATTTTGATGAACACTTGGCGCTCGATGCAAGAACGTGGATGCGTCAAGGGGTATCCAGCTCATGGTATTGTGATAAACGACTTGCCAGCCAAGATATCTGGGGAGTTGGCTCAAAAGGAACGGCGCGAGCGCCAGATTATCAAGGCACTTCAGGCGATAAAGAAGAACGAGCTTACTGCAGGGGGCCGTGGGAAAGGAAGTGTTACGCTACAAGATCTAGTCACTTCTATTTACGGGAGTGACGTGGACGCAGAGGTAAAAAAGCTGGCACTCGAGCCATTCATTGAGGAGGTCCTGCGCAAGTTGGCTGAGGATGGACATGTGGCATTTGAGATGAGAGCTGGTGTGAAGAAGTGGTTTAGTATTGAAACAATTTAGAAATTTTATGAATGGAACATTCGTTAGACACGGCAACAAATAACAAGACGGTCCGCTAAATCAATGAAACAAGTCGGTTTCCAATTTCACGTTTTCTTCGTAAACGCCAAACGAGATACGGACTGATGTTTCTTTGTGGCCACGACAATGCTAGTAGGCTGCGAGATTCACTTGCTTTCAGGCAACTATGAGCCATAGTAGATTCTCACGCCGACTAACCTTGTTCGCCACCTACAAAGCGAGCAACCCAGAGGTTGTGTCGGGGTAAAACAGGACTCAAATGCTCCGTCTCTAGTTCGGTACAATATGCTCTAACTCATCTCCTCTAATAAGCCCGAAATTCCTAGATAAGCTCCTATTAGTGGGAACACCGAACGGGTGATATGCAGCCAAGTCCATGTCACCAACAGCTGTCTGACGCTCTCTAGATCCTTCTCGGACACCACTGATATCTCCGATAAGCTTTGTATCTCAAATAGTTTGTTGTTTGTTGGTATCATGAAGATCCATGTAAATGGGACCATAACAAAGGTAGCAATTCCTGCCATGGAATATCGAGATCGCCGTGATTGGCGCAATGATGGGGGTGCATTTCCGAGGGATGCCCATCCGTAGAGCCCGCAAGTCCCGACACATACTGCTGGAAGAATGATATGGCCGTAGTGGTAGAGTCTGGCCCATTGGCGTACATTATGTGCAGCCTGGGCATTGGTATCAAGCAGAACGGGGATGACTATCGTCGACAGGCTCACCATTGCCCCTATTTGTGTGGTACAATTAGAAAGCGTTGCAAGAAAGCTGTTTGGAAGCAGCTAGTGACAACAGATGTACTTACCCGATAATAGTGAGCCTGATATGACTGCAGCAGCTTTCGTGCGAGCTCGAGGTATTGTACGGTTGGCGATAATGGCCATTTCTAGATACTAACTTGGTGTTTCTGAGGACTACTCAATGAGATTGAAGATCTTAGCCATGGCTCGAGATACGGGGAAACTAGGGCCATATCCCTAGATATATCTTGTTCCGACAGGCACGAGTACTCGGTCTTCGGACAAACTTCGCAGTCCGTTTAAGAGCGATGTCCGCCTTATTCTCCGGGCCCCTTTCCATTTGAGCAATCTCTTGCTCTTGTGAACCACTTTGGTGGGCTTTCTAGCCAGTCTCCAAGTTCCCTTGCAAAAAATACCAGAGACACTGCCCGACAGGCACAAGAAGATGCAGAATCAACGAGTTCCAGAAAAATCACGTATGAAGACATCAAAATATCTTTGTCTCACCATTTGCGGCTACCGCAAACCCGATATGAGTGAAGAAGACTACCGAAATCATATGGTCAACATCTCGGCGCCTATGACGAAGGGTCTTATGGTCAAATACGGAATCAAGAGATGGACGCAAGTAAGCCATCTAACCAATATACTCCAGCCTCTTACTATTCACACATAACTAATGTCTCCATGCTCAAAGATCCATAACTCTACTTCAACTCGGGCTCTCATGTCTGAGCTGTTCGATTCCCAGATGCTCAACATTGCCGATTTCGACTGCTTCAGCCAGGTTGTTTTCGAAGACATTGAAGACTACAAACGCTTCAAGCAGGACTCTTTCTATAAGGAGAACCTGATGGGCGATCACGAGAAGTTTGCTGACACCAAGAAGAGCATGTGAGTCAGACGCTCTCTCTTCAATATCTTCAAGCCTTCTAATAATCCAGCATAGGATGACGATCGGCTGGATAGAAGAATTTGTCAAAGACGGAGAGGTGGTTGATGGATTGCGATTCCCAAATTGAATGCTCACCTTCATGGGGGTTGAAGGTTTTTTACTGATGTGCTTTCGTGGTGGAAATACTCCAGCCATAGGCCTCTCAACTAAATGACTTACGCTGGGGATTGTATTGTCGCTTGCTGTACTCTGTACTAGTTTAATAGGTATTTCGATCAACGTTATAGTGGAATAAAAGAAAAAGCAGGGGCACATACACTACATCTTCATCCATTGATATGGTGTGATCTTGCACCTCATTGAGCTTCAGAAGTGTCTACACTCGTGAGCAGCACCAGTTCCAACTCCATTTCTGACGTAACTAATCAGATATTTCAATTGCTATGAATGCATGAAAGATTCCCAGACGATATGTAGTATACAGGGAAAAGTCTATGCTGCCTGGCTAAACCTTCAAATCCTCGATAGTCATCCATGGTGGGTTGAAACCTGCTCCCCAAACCCATTTATCTTGATCATTATCAAATCCGGTAGTAGTATCATAGCACATCTGGGCAGTTTTAAGCCAGAGATCGCCTTTGACTGGGAATGCGGCTGCCCTCTCGCCCTGCTCGAAGGGCTTAGCAACTTCTTCGCCATTCTTCAGTGCCCGTACGAACTTAGCGATATGTCCATCATCGTGGATGTCATTGATTGCCGTATAAAGTTCAGCCCAGCCCATACCCTTACTCAGATTCGGCTGGTAATCGACAATGTCCTGGAGACGCAGCTCGGGTGTAGCACAGGCCGCGTACCACAGAAGGTCAATTCGACCCTTCCATTCAACAAGACGGGCTTTGTTCTCGGGAGTGATCCAAGGTTGCTGGATCAGAACAGTTATGAATATGGAGCTCGTGACAATATGCATCTGAAAGAAATCAATCTTGCGCTGCTTGCCCGGCCTCTGCGCAGCGCCCGCGCAGTACGCGGCGCAGCTGATCATTTCGGCTGTCGCACACTCCACCTCGTCAGGCTTGACCTGAAACCGCGCCGCTATAGCTACTATCTCATCAATGGCAGTAGGCAGAACGCTGTCGCGAATCCAAGAGGCTCGGTGCTCAAACTTGGATGCCGTTCGCAGCTTCTTGTCGGCGTGTACCATATGGTACAAGTCGACGAGAGGAGTTGGCGCTACAGACTCCGCCAGGGTCTCGCTTTTTTGGAAGAAGGCGTCAATATATAAGGGGTCTTGCGCGGCCGCCTGGGCGAGCCCTTCGGCAATAAGACTCGGTAGTTGGAACTCGATGCCAAATCCGAGATGGATAATGGGATGGTAGAGACCTTCGTATAGCTGTGCGAGCATGGCTTCTGCCGTTGGCGTGCGACTAAGGCAGTACTCATGGACGACTGCCTGCCAACCCTTCGCCCTAATCTGGGCTTCGAAGAAAGCTAGGAAATTTGTGTATTCATCGAGTGTGTACATTCTGGACTTGAAGACTTTGGGATCTTCTAGAGACTCGACCACACGTGCGTCCTTAACAGGTAACGGCCGCTGAATTGGCTCGCCATCAGCATAAGCTCTCCAAATCTGGGTTGGACCACCACCCATCGCCAACACGGTGAGTATGGAATGGGAGATATGGTTGTGACCAGCCACCGGCCGGAAAAACATGTGAAACTGATCATGGTTCTTTTGAAGCAGCTCGTTTGCGACTTCACTGCTACTCTCGGGATTAGGACCGATCCTAGCGAGGCCCATATGCTCTGAGGAGAGCTGCATACGCGAAGAATTTTCTATAGACATTGCGAGATGATATGCGGCTGGCTGTGTTTACACAGCTTTGGAATAGGAAGTGACAAGAAGTTTGAGTATGTTGCGCGTAATGAACTACAAGGGTTTTCTGTTGATGAATAGCTACTTTATACCAATCTTTTACGAGTCGGTTCTATCTGATACCTATTAGATCTTTTCACATTACGCTTCGGTTGAAATCAACGGATGTCTATCTTCTATCCGCCTAGCAATATCCGCACTTGTGCAATGTCTATTCCTCCGACCTGTCGAACTTTTAGCCGAGCATTAACCGAGTTAATTTGTGACGTTTCGTAAAGCTATCTTTTATCTTTATGCTAACTCAAGGCAGAAACTTCATCAGTTCATCTATATCGTATGATCACGCTTGAATGTGACACGACTGGTTCGGCTGGTACTTCTAGTCACGCCAGGTAACACAATATGCCTCAGCGGTGGCCAGCTAGGCATAAGAAGTTCCGAACATCGGAGGCCGGGGTATAGCGATGTGGAATGCGCCGTTGATGGTGCTTCGGCTTCTCAGGTCTGCTGTTTTGGGAAGACACGCATGGTAATATTGGAGGGGTTTTTGCGGTGTTCCTTCTTCAACGGAAAGCTTAATAGAGGCTACCTAAATACAGCTTGTCTCGTCCTTAATATGCCACGAGCTTTGTGAATGATACAGCCTTGTCCTGCCTCCAAACGTATCAAATTGTTGATCTAACCTTCATCCTATTCTGTATCATGGCCACGAGAGAGAAGATATTCGATCAAGGTAAAGAGTTTTGGAACAACTACCTGAAAGGCCGACCAAGAGCTCCAGAATCTTTATTCGACCGTATCTTCAACTATCATGAAGCACATGGCGGTCTTTTCGGAACGGTCCACGACGTAGGAGCTGGGAATGCGCCTTACGCACAGAAGCTACGCTCCAGATTTTCTCGAGTCATCGTATCAGACATAACAGCGAGAAATGTCGAGCTTGCTCGAGAGCGCCTCGGTGATGATGGCTTCAGCTATCGTGCGGCAAAAATCGAAGAAGTCGACGACCTGGAGCCCGGGAGCATTGACCTGGTGTTCGCGACAAACGCCATGCATTTTCCTGATCAACGGGATGCAATGAATGCCGTCATTAAGCAATTGAAGTCCGGAGGAACCTTCCTCTGTGCGGCCTTCGGGCCCGCCCGCTTTGAGGATGAGAATCTTCAGGATCTTTGGAAGCGAATTTCTTACAAAGCAGGTCGTATAATTCTTGAGAAGTCCGAAAATCCGGAGAAATTGATCGGCATCATGGCAAGAACACAGGATTTCTACAACGTGGCGCCGCTCGATCCCAAGTTCTTTCTTCCTGGAGCCAAAAGAATACATCTCAACATGAAAAAAGGGGGGATCGTCGGCTTCCTACCACCTGACTTACCTTACAAGAGCACAGAACCGCTGTATACTGGCCCTGATGATGCCGAAAGCTTTGAAGACGAAGACGGCTGGAGCTTCAAAACGGACTTAGCTGGCGTAAAAGATCATATGTGCTCGTTCCCTCCAATATCGGATCACATATCTTCATTTGATGATGAATTCAAGCAGCTAGAAAGGCTGATTGGAGAAGATACAGTTGTACGTGGCTACTGGCCGGCCAAAGTTATACTTGCCACGAGGCGCTGAGAAGGGCATGTCGGATTGTTGGTCAAGTCTTCATTGATACTTCTTCTAAGATCCAGATGGATAGTTGGAAAATAAGCAGATAGGGAGGGTCGTGTCCATCAAATCATATCATCAGAAATTTTTGCCCCCTGTACAACTGAAAACGAATAACTGTAAACCATTTACTGCTTGAACTGAAAACGATATTACTGTATGAGAGGGGTGGGTCGAAAACTCGGGGTTTTTTTTTTTTTTTTTTTTTGAATAAGGAATGACAACATGAATATCATTAGAAATTTTTAAATTTACTCAAAGTAGTGCAAAAATTCCAAGAGCGACATCTTCCGCCGTGCTTCTAATCCCTTCAACTGCTAAGGTCCAAAGCCAGAAGGTAGATAAGGGTGTAGGAATGGGAAAAAGTGTCTCGCAAGCCCTAAAAGAATACACACGGGGGTTCCAGAAGGAAACTTTGCTCTCCCATTCTTGTTGATAACGCCGACATTCCTCATGTCCCACTTTCCTTCTTCATCATCCGCAGCTTCGATCATGGCTCCGGCCAGGTCAAGATAAGAAAGTGGGCTTTCTTCGTCCGTGAGACTGAGTACATGCCCACGCTTCTCATCAATCGACAGGGCGCCCGGTTTGATGTAAATAGTGGTGAGCCAATCCTCCTGGGCCCTAAATAGCCTCTCTGTCTCTCGTAGGTCGTTATAGACATACGATGCGGAACAGAGTAGAATTTTTCTTAACAGGCGCGGAGTGTGGCGCGACAAATGCTCGTCAAGGGTTGCTGACGAGAGGAGGATAACCTTGGGGACACGGTGCGTGCCCGAGCTCTTAAGGCCCTCGAGGACCTTGATGAGGCACTTGGCGGTATCTTGGCTGAGTTGGCAACCCGGAATGTTATCGTTGGTCGACACAACTTGAAACACGGCCGTGCAATCTTGAACACAGTCTTTAAGCAGTTCGATATCGCCGATGCTTCCTTCAAAAACTTCACATCTGGGCTCGGACTTGACTTGTGGTAGAAGTCGGAGGAGCTTTGCTTTGTTTCTGCAGTAGGCGTGAACTCTAGTGTCAGGTCGATCCAAGATGGTTTGGATGAGAGCGGTGCCACAATTACCAGTAGCTCCCAACACTGCGTAGGTAGACATGTCGCAGTTGAATACGGTCAAGAACGAGTACGTCACTGTTACAAACCAACAAAGGACAAGGCCCAATCGAGGGACCTAGTGTGTGTGGAGGCGCCACGGATACTTATATATGCCTAAATGGAGGGGTTATGTGAGGGGATCACGTGACATTAAGATCGATGGATCAGTAACTGATCTATGATCCAGGTCGGTGGCTTATTACAATAATCTATAAGTTGGATCAGTACGGGATTAATAATTTTAGGAGTTATTAAAAGAAGGAATCAAATATATAGTCTATAGCATTTTTTATATTTCTAGTTATTTTTTTATTTAGTTATTAATTGAAGTATTTTTTATTTTTTTAAAATTAAATAGAAGAAATTTCTTAACGACTATTTTAAATAATATAACGTTTAGCTATATTTATTTATAGTTATAAATTAATATTATTATTAATATAGCTAATTTTTATTTTTAAAAATATAAACCTAACTGGTATAGATAAATATTTAGTTAAACAAGTTATTATATTTTAATAATTTTATTTCAGTTAGCTATTTCGATAATAGTTAAATAATATATCCGGAACTCGAAATTTTCTATTTTTAATTTAACGGAGTTTTGCCGAAAAAATAGATTAAAATAATAAAAATAAAGCCGACTTTTAAATTATTAAAAAAAAATACAATAATTTAATTAATAAAATATATAGTTTTAAAAAATAATTTAAAAAATAGGCTAAAATAAATAATAATAATATAAATATTTATTAAATATATATTTAATAATTTAAAAACTAAATTAAAATATTTTAAATAGCCAAAAATATTATTAAAATTTCTATAAAAAAAAGACGATATTTAAAAATAAGCAAATTAAAATTCTTTAACAAAATTCTAAAAAATATACGTAGTTTTTTTATTTAAATTAAAATATACTAAAAATATTATATTTTAAACTTTAATAATAATATTAAATATATTATTTATATAGCGTTATTTTTAAAAAAAAAGATTTTAATATAATTTAAGCTATATTTAGCTAATATAATAAAAAAAGCTTAAATATAATAGAAATCGGAAACCGTTTTTATATTTTTATTTTTCGAAAATTTCGAAATATAACTTAAGTTTCTATATTTCGACTTTAAAAAAAAAAAAAAAGCTCAGCAGAAATTTCTAAAATTTACGCAAAAAAGTGTAGTTTCGATTTATACGGCAGATTTCCGATAGATTATTATACGACTTGATATAAATAATAAATCTAAAATCTTTTTGTTTTACTAAAATCTAAAGAAATTAGTTAAAAACGAATTTTATAAAATAAAAATAAATAACAATTTTTTAAAATACCAAACGGAAACTATATATATTAATATACAATAATATAAACGATAATAATAAAAAAAAAACTAATTAACGTTTTTTTTTAAAAAGTTTAATAAAAAACGACGACGTAACAAAAATATTTTTTATAGTATATATTTAAGATTTATAAACCTAAATATAACTTAAAAAAGTAAAAATTAAAAAAAATCTAAAAATAAAAACAACGTTATTTGTTATAATTATAGTAAAAAGAGATATTATAAAAATAAATATTGCAATAAAAAAAAAACAACACGTTTAAAAGTTTTAAAACTAAATATAAACGCTATTTAATTTAAAAAACGAATATTTATTGCTATACTATAAATAAATATTTTAAATATTTAATAATTAAAATTAGAAAATTTAGATAGCTAATATTAATAGTATATTTTTAAAAATAGAATTTATTTAATATATTTAAAAATAACAAAATTTAAAATAGCTATTATTAAAAAATATATATATTATATAATAATAATTTATAAACTATATTTAGCTAAATAATAAAAGTTCGAAATTATATTAAAAAAAAATAATAACAAAAATATCGTTATATTTAACGATAATAATAAATTTATAGTAAAAAATTTTACCAATAAAATCTAATATAAAATAAATATTTAGTTAAATAAAATACTATTAAAATATAAATTATAAAAAAAATCTATTATTTATTAATAACTAGCAAAAATTAAAAAAAATATAATATAGAAATTTTTTATTCGAAAATAACGAAAAAAATATATTACTAATTAGTTTATTAAAAAAAGATTAAATATTTAAAATAACCTCGATAAAACGGTTAAAAATATTTATTAAAATCAAAAAGTTAATAAAAATTGCTTATTATTAAATAATTTATAAATAAATTTAAAATATAAATAATATTTAAAAATATTATAGATTTTATATTTTATTAGTTAATATCTAATTTATTTTTATAACAAAATTAAATATTAATAGTTTTTATAAAAATTATAAAAATAATTTATAAAAAAACTATATATAGAAAAATTTATAAAACTTATAAAATTTATAATACGAGATTTTCGAAAATTTGCAGTTTTTAAAAAAAATATAAACTAAAACTATAATACGTTATAATAATTAAAATATATTAATAAAATATATAAATTTTATATATAAATAAAAATAAAAAAATAATACCGAGCTAATAAATTATTTTATTATATAAAATTTAACGTAACTAATTATAATAACAATTTTTGCAAAAAATATATAGCATAAAAAGCTATAAATTATCGATATATTAAAAATAAAATAAAAAAAAAAGCTTTAGAAAAAGTCGCTAAAAATTAGATATCTAAAGGATTATTTTATAAACTAAAAATATTAAAAAACTATCCTACCGTTTATAAAATAATATTAAATAATTAAAATAAAGCAAATAAAACCCTAAAAATTATTAAAAAAAAAATATATAAATAGTCCGAAAAATAAAAATATATAACTAGTTTTAGAAAACTTTATAAAAAAGCATAACGCAAAATATATAAAACAAATATTAAATCGATATTATTTTTTAAAAAAACAGAAATATAGAAAATATAACTAAAAACGGACGCCTAAATAATAACGTTAATTATTTATTAGTTACAAAATTAGGACGAAAATAACCGATTTTATATAAATTATAAAAAATTATATAAAATAATAGTCTTATAATTTTAAAAAAAAAATATCCTAAAACTAGAAATTAATATTATTTAAAATATTAAAACTGCCGTAGTACAACAACGACGTTATAATTAAAAATACGATATATATATATAAATAAAAAAAATACTTAATAGAAAAAAAGCGTTAGAAAAATAACCAAACCGGCAGATCGCCAATTAACAGAAAAAAAACGACGAAAAATAACTATAAAATATTAATAGTTAACCTAAAAATTAACTCGATATTTTAATAATATAAATATTAAAATTAAAAATTACCTTATTATTAATATAATATATAATAGTTAGAAATTTAAAACTTTATTAGATTTAAAAAAATTAGAAAATTATATATTTTTAAAAATAGTTAATAAATATAATATATTTTAAAATATAAAAAAATAATCTTATATATTTAAAATCGTAAATAAAAGTTTAATATTTTATAATAATAATATAGTTAAAAAAAAACTATAGAATTTATTTTAGATATTATTAGTTATAAAAAATAGCTTACGTTTAATATTACGAATATATTAAATTTCGATATAATACTAAAAATATTTTAATTATAAAAACAATTTTTAAATAAATTGGAGAACTAGCCGTTTTTATTAAGATATATTAAAAAAAAACTTAGTTTTTATAGTATTATAAAAACTAGCCGTAAATAAAATTTAACGATATTTAATAATTGTTTTAATAATATAAAATACCGAAATAAAATAAAACGAATAAGTTACTATTTTTAAAAAATACGAAAAATTTCGCGATTTATTTAGTAAAAAATATTAAACTATAATAAAACTATTTAAATATAATTAATAAGATTATTATATATTTTTTAAAAAAAAACAAAAACTACAATTTTTTCCTATTTATAATATAAATAAATAATAATTTAAAATATTTAAAAAATAAGTAACGAAAGAATTTAAAAATAGAAAAATTTGACGATTAATATTGCTAATAAACGTATTATTCTTTATTATATTTAAAAAACCTAGTAAAGATAAAAAACTTAAATAAAAAATTTGCTATAATTTCTAAAACTTAAATAATAAAACTATAAAAAACTAATATTTTTTACTATTTATTAAAAATTTAAAAAATTAACTATATAGCGTATAGTGGTTTATTATACTAAATTTATTTAATATATATAATTTAATACGTATTATTAAAAAAAAAAAATAGAAAACAGCGTTTTATACTTTTTATAGATATTATAAATATTTACTAATATTATTTAAATTTACTAATATATTAATAATGTTTTAAAAAATAATTAATATAATATTGTAAAAATATTTTAATTATTTCGTAATAATATATTTAAATAATATATTAGTATATTTTAAAATGTTAGAAAAATATAAAAAATATATTAAATTAGTACTAAAAGTACTATAAAATATAAAACTGCTAGTAAATTTAAAAAAAAGCAAGTTTTATAAATAGCAGGTAGATTTTTTAAAATTTACAATATTTCTAGGAAAAATCCAAATTTAAAATTCTAAAATATCAATAATTAAAAATTAGCTATTATTAAAAAATATTACTAAGATATAATTGTTTATTAAATTTATAAATTATATATATATATTTATTAAAAACTTTAAAAAAATAGCAGCTTTATTAACGGATTTAATAAAAAAAGAAGTTCTATTTATTTAAATTAAACGTAAATAAAAAGCTTTTAATTAAATTAAAAAAACGATTTTTAATAAACTAGTATTAAAATTTCTAAATTTTGATAAAAAATTCGAAATTAAAGTCGATATTTATAATTTTACTATCGAAAAATAATTAAAATAATAAAATAAAAAAATAAATTATATTTAGTAGCTTTTTTTTTAAAAAACTATTAAAACCTTAATTTAACTATTAAATATATAATAAAAAATTAATAATTATTATAGAAATTTTTTATAAATAAAAACTTTATTTTAATAGAATTATAGTATTAGTAAAAATTTATAGTAATTATAAAAATTTTACTATTTTTATAATAATTAAAAAATTAAACAAATAGCAAATTAGATAGGCAGAATTTCTATTTTAGTTTAATTTCTAAATTATCTATATAACAAGAAAAAAAAATATATAAATAGATATTTTTAGTTATAAACCGGAATATAAATAAAAAATATTATTTTTAAATTAAATATTTCTAAGCTCTATAAAAAAAAAATACTTTATAATTACGATAATTTAATAAAATTATAATAAATAAGCCGATTAAATAAAAAGCTATTTTCGAAAAACTATAGAAGAAAATTTTTTAAAAAATACTATATTTTAAAATAATATATAAAAAAAACCAATTAAAATAAATAATATTATAATATATAGAAATAAATTATATATATTACCGATATTTTAAAAAAAGCTAGTTAAAAAATTATATAAATACCTATTAGCAAAATATTAAAAAAAATATAAAATATTCGCAAAATTTTAAAAAACTTACGACTTTTTTAAAATAAAAAAAATAGTTTAAAAAGTTGTTAAAAAATATAATCTTTATAATAAAGCTAAATTATTATAATATAAATTTTATAAATTATTAAAATTTATACTATTACTAAATAAAATATAAAAAATAATTATATTTAATTTTATTACAAAATTACTACTATTTAAAAAATTTATAACAAAAATATTTTATAATAGTATTTTTTTTATAATATATAAATTTATTAAAATAATATGCTATATTTTTTATATTAAAATAAATATAGCCGAAAATTTTATATATATTATAATTCGATATTTTATAAATCGATATAAAATATTTAAAAATTTTATATCCGACAGAAATCGGAAAATAATATTTAAATATTAGCAATTTTTAATAAAAATATTAAATATTAAAAATAAAATATTTACGAAATATTATTTATAAATTAATAGATAAATTAAACGTTTTAATTAAATTTTGGAAGCTTATTTATAATATTATATTAATAAATAATAAAACGATTAAATTAAAAAACTATTTAATATAAAATTTATATATAATAGTTTAAATATTAAATTTATTAAAATATTACTATTTAAAGCAAATTATAAATTTAACTTAAATATTTTTAAAATACTATTTAAAAATATTACTATACTATATATAAAAATCTAAATAAAAAATCTAATTAATTTATAATAATAAATATAAACAAAATTAATATTTTTATAATAATATTTAAAGTTATATTATAATAAAAAACGGTTATTAAAGCTAATTTTAAAAAAAAAAGATAAAATTTATTTACTTTAACAAAATATTAAAATAAAATAACTAAGCGAAAAACTCGATTTTAAAAAAATTGGACTATTTAAAATCGAAAAAGTTTTATTAAATTTAAACTATTAACTATTATTATTTTATAAAATAAAGATATACTTAGTTTTTTATATTTTATTACTAAAACTAGTATTACCCAACGCTAAATTTAAAATATAATTTAAAATAAAACCCAATTAAAATATATATAACGTAGAAAAAATACTAGATTTACGTTAAAATAAAAATATTTTTAAATATTTAATATATTAGAAAAATTATTTATATTTAAACAATATTTAAAAACCTAAAATAAACCTATTATTTATTCTAAAAATCGTAGCAAATTATTATCGCTAATATCCTAATTAACTAAAGCTAAAAAAAAAAAATCGATTTTTTAAAAAATATTAAAAACAAGATTTAAACTAATTAAATTTTAATTAATAATATCGATTATATTACCAATATAAATAAAAATTATAATATTAGATTTTTATCGTTTACGTTTATCTAGTTTATTTAAAAATTAAAAGCCACGATTTACTATTTAAATTTTATAAATAATAAAAAAAAAACGTTAAACCTATAACCGATTAAGCTTTATAAAAATTTTTTAAATCTTCTATATTAAATAATTAAAACGTTTAAAAATCGTCTCTTTTTTATTCTTTAAACGACGAGATTTAAAAAATACGCGATTTAAAAAACTTATCGAAACCTTAAAGCCGTTATAAAAAATTCCGCGATAAACACACTTTTTATAACGAAAAACCCCGTCTATTATTTTATATTCCACTTTTTGCCCCTACTACTAATATACATAATAATTAAAATAAAGTATAACTTCAAAATTAAATTTGTTTATCGTAGCAAAAAAACGATATCGTTATTCGATTTTAAATAAACGTATACGTTTATTAATTTAGTTTAATATAATATCTTAATACGATATTTCGTAAAAAAAAAAAAAAAAGAAAAACACAAAACAAAACAAAAAAGACTTATACTATTTATTATTAAAAACAACAATAATAGAAAAAGAGGAATAATATTATAAACCAACAAAAAACAAAGCCTAATCGAAAAACCTAGTATATATAGAAACGCCATAAATATTTATATATACCTAAATAAAAAGATTATATAAAAAAATTACGTAACATTAAAATCGATAAATTAATAACTAATCTATAATCCAAATCGGTAGCTTATTATAATAATCTATAAATTAGATCAATACGGGATTAATAATCTTAAGAATTACTAAAAAAAAAAATTAAATATATAGTCCATAGCATCTTCTATATTTCTAGTTATTCCTTTATTCAGTTATCAATTAAAGCATTCTCTACCTTTTTGGAATTAAATAGGAAAAACTTCCTAGCGACTATTCTAAGTGATACAACGCTCAGCTACGCCTACTTACAGTTGTGAGTCGACACCGTCGTTAATACAACTAACCCTTACCTTTAGGAACATAAACCCAACTGGCACGGATAACCATTTGGTTAGACGAGTCGTTACAGTCACAGATGTCTGACTTTGTCGACTTGAGCTTCGTAGCAAAGATAGACGCGATCTGTACCGGTACTGATAAGGTCCAGGAAGATTGGCGAGACAAATCAAGGCATTGATTGCAGGACTTGTGACTTATATATTCTATCGGTACTACATTACCTACTTAACCGAAGTAGTACTGTTCTTCTCTACTATCACAGCAGCAAACTGTCCACTTTCAATTACTTAGAAAAGTTTCAAATCTCTATTCCAAAGCTGTGACTATCAATGGGAGCTGCCAACCTGCTCCTTGAGATACTGCTGCAACCTCGGGAAAAATTGTTGGAAGAATGCCGTGTCCACCATTTCCTCGAATTTATTGATTTCCGTCCCATCTTCTGTGAACGTGAGAAATACCGCATACTCATTCGTCCAGTCCAGATCCGGCCAGGGCGTCTTGGCTGTGGAAGTGACATAAATGGCTGCCTTATTTCTACTAGCATCGTGTACCACATGCTGCACGTTCATCTATAGATTCCAGTCACTTAGCTCGCCAGATTTCTACCAGAGTCTTCAGAGTCAGATGTTCCTACCTCGTAGTTCTTCAGGACACTGATCAGCTTAGGAAGAAATGCTGCCGTCTCTGTTCTGAATCTTGCTGGAATACCTAGAGTGGATGGCAACATTTGCTGTTTGCAATCGTCCGACCAAGTTTCCATCCAGGCTTCAGCCGTAAAGGTCTTCCAACCTTCAATAAACTTATCGAGGGTGGCGGCTTGAACCTGAGCTGAGGCAGGCATGTTGTAATTACCAAAATGTGTTTATCAAGGAAATCGGTGGTTTTCAGTTCAAAAATCGGGAAACATTGATAGCTCCTAAGACAGGTGTAATAATATTACAGTCTATCAGAAATTGTTGAGCGCAAGCGGATTCTCTAATCGTCATTTTATTTTCGAGCGACTTCACAATGTACCGTTGTCAAATGTTGCTATTTCATTGTAGGAGCAGCAGCTGGGATATTTACCTCGACTGACTCATAACTAAGGGTGATGGATCGTGCTCCATGATTACCTGTCTGCAGTGATTCTATTCAACAGAGAATGAGAGCTCCACTGCTGCTTTATCCCTTCTCTTTGTTCGTCTTCTTTCACCCTTACCTCCTCACCACAACTCCGAAACTCTGCTATATGAATAATCCGTCTTTATACTCAATTAGCCGTGAAATTCAAACCCGAGGTCATTTCTTCGGTTCAAACCCCTTTGGCCCGACTCCAACACCGACACTGCACACGTCTTCGCTTACTCATCGTCCCGATGTGTCTCACGTCATACGGGCTTTATCGCTATATTTCGAAATATATACTTTAATATCCCGATAGTCGGAGCATTAATAGTATGGCGTGGCGTACCAGGTTGACGATTAACACATCCTGAAGGATTATCCCGAGGCCTTGGTATGTCCCATTTAGATGCAGTCAGGCTCACTCCACAGCCCGCACATTACAATGCGAAAAGACACCCTGACCAGGTCGCTAGTATTGGGGTCCGGAATTTTTGCACCCATGTATCAGATTCATGAGTAGCATGCGATGAGGTCCGCGAAAGCCACTTTACACCTTATTTGGGTAGTAGTGTTGTATACTTGGCTCTCATCACTTAAGTCATTGTCCAATCAAAGTCATGCAGATATAATGCTATGGATTTAATTTGATCTCAAAGATGTGATGATCCCGATGCGGATAGGATAGATCATGGATCCAATATCTCGACTAAGTCACTTCGAAGTTCCCTACGGTGCCTCAAAGATCTTATCATGATCATACTCAGACCATCTAATATTCGGCTCGATCCCAGCGAACTTCCAAACCCCATCGACTCTACGGTACCAAATCGTGGCGCTACCATGCGCGTGCCCCTTAAGCATAACCTCCTTCAAGCTCTCATCCGTGTACTTCTGATGCGCAACTCGCATTTGATGATGTCCTGTGATTTCGTCGTCGGCTGTCTGCGACCACTTCGACATACCGATGAAATGCTGAGTCTTCAGACACGGGTTTCCTAGGAATCTCTCATTTGACACAAGGTCGAGAAAATCGGAAGTTGGCATGGATTCCCATAGCTTTCCCAGAAAAGCTCTGTAGTCAACCTGTACACGAATTAGTTACTAACGCTAAGAACGATCTCAAAAAGGGGGTCCCCATACACGTAATGTCGGCGCAATGCAGTTTGCAAGACGCTGCCAGTCCTTTGAATCGTAACTCTCTGCCCACTCATACACTGCGGCTTGGCAACCCAACACATCTGTATTGAAATTTAGTATGCACAGAAAGCTATACTGAACTCGCATTTCTCACCTTCATAGCATGGTTTCTTGGCCATCTCCTGTAGCTCTGCCTGTAATCTCCAAAGCGTCTCTGAATATAAGAGGATGTTGTGTACGAAACAGATAGAATCAAACTTGAGGTGAAGACAACCAAAGAAGAACGGGCCGACGAGTTTCGTTTCGAGAACTATTGCAACAAAAGACTACTTCTGGGGATGTCGGCATTTCGTAGTTGTCCGAAGTCCAGAGCCGATCCGATCTTTGCTTTGCTCAAGTAGTACTGTCTTCTCCCCGGGTAATAGTCAAATTCGCCGCAAAACTGGGCGCAAGACCGGAGTGTGCCCCTAAGAGCAGTAAAATCTCGAACATGAACCGTTGTCGAATGCTTAAAGCCAAGCCTACCGTCACTCATCATAGATTCCCTACCGTGACTGCTCCAAGCTAGTGAGTAACGTTGATTATTGAAGACAATACCTCGTTTCCTCCTCAGTATGAGTGCCTCAAACCCTTACATACCTTACCGCCTCGACGGTAAGGTCGCTCTCGTGACTGGGTCAGGCAGGGGAATCGGCGCCGCAATGGCGACTGAACTTGGACGCCTAGGCGCCAAGGTCGTAGTCAATTATGCCAACTCGGTCGAATCAGCCGAGAAAGTCGTCTCGACGATAAAGGGATTTGGGACTGATGCCGTAGCTTTCAAGGCCGATATCCGCCAGGTGCCGCAGATTGTCAAGTTGATGGACGATGCGGTCGCGCAATTTGGCGGACTTGACATTGTGTAAGGATATTCGATAGTTGTTTTCTTCGTACTGTTCCTGCCCACTTTCAAGCTCCTGAGACACCTATCAAAGCAAGAATTCTTACCTATGAAAAGCGGCTATTGACTCTTCATGTTTAGGTGCAGCAACTCTGGCGTCGTCAGCTTCGGACACATGAGCGAAGTCACCGAGGTATGTTTCCGTGGCAGATTCGATATCGTGACTATCGCCTTAGTCGGACACAAGCTAATATGCCTGAGCCCCACCTAACAGGAGGAATTCGACCGCGTATTCAGCCTCAACACGCGCGGCCAGTTCTTCGTCGCGCGAGAAGCATACCGTCATCTCAACGATGGCGGACGCATCATTCTAATGTCGTCCAACACGTCAAAAGACTTCAGCGTGCCCAAACACTCGCTGTACTCCGGGTCCAAGGGTGCGGTAGACTCCTTCGTCCGCATCTTCTCGAAGGATGCTGGTGACAAGAAGATTACCGTCAACGCTGTCGCGCCCGGTGGTACTGTTACTGACATGTTTCACGATGTCTCGGCCCACTACATTCCAGGAGGCGAGAAATATACACCTGAGGAGAGACAGAATGTGAGTAGAGTGTTCGCGACTAATTTATAGACGCTGATATTTACCTAGATGGCTGCTCACGCATCCCCGTTGGTGCGCAATGGATTTCCGCTTGATATTGCCCGAGTGGTCTGCTTCTTGGCTAGCAATGAGGCTGAATGGGTCAATGGAAAGATCATAACAGTGGACGGAGGAGCAGCATAGAGTTTCGTTAGTACTCACGACTAACCCCTGAAACTGTAGTCCAGGGTGCTTTGGCTCCGGTAGATCAATGTTTGAAACAAGAGCCTACCTCTTTCAAGATGTATCCTGGCCAGATGAACCTACCTAATTCCATCGAGACTTAAGAGGCTCAAATAAATCCCTTGAGAAATTATTCACAACTCATTCTATTGCCGCATCAAACAAGGTATCTATACTGTATACCGTTTCATCAAGTAAAATCATAGACCAACAGACTCTCTCTGCCCTCACCGGACTCCTTGAGAACAATGACCATTTCATCATCAAAGCCAACCCAATTTCGCCTCTCATCCCAGCGGCGATCAAGCACGGGCTTCTCCTTCTCCTCAAATCTCTTGTCTAGTCTTAAGCCCCTGCCTGCAGTAGGCCTGACCTCGACACTATGCCCATTTGTCCGCCCCTCAAGTTCCCAGACTCGGATCTCGTCACCGCGACTACTCACACTGACGGCTTTGCCACGCGCCGTAATCTCAGCGTCACTGATCCCAGAAGTATGGCCCCAGAGGCGAATGCCGGGAGATATAGACAGTGCTGATGCGTTCGATGTACAGAGATACAAGATTAGGGTGTTGTCGGGCAATGTAGCGAGGAGGTAGGGATGGGTATATGACAGACTGATTGGGCCATGGTCTTGACTATTCTCATCAGAGTCATGTATTGTGTTGGAACCATTATGCAGCGGATGTCGTGCGGGTGTCGCTGGTGGCGATGGCATGTGTGATGACGAAGTCCTGTTGACTGGCAGAGTATATGCTAACTGCGTAGTCGATATATCGGGTCGTGCGGACGGCCGTCTTGGGTTTGGGCGGATATGTAACTCTTGAATACCAAGCGACCAGCCTCGGATGGTAGAGAAGGTATAAGCTATTGAAGCAACCATATTGATAGAGGTTTTTCGTAAGGATAATGCGAGCGGAGCCCTTGACGTATGTGATCTTAAAGAGGTGAGTAGATAGGGAGCGGGAAGGCTTGGTCCGGCCCTCGATCTTTTCTCTAGTGCTTCAACCACGGCCGGCCTCAACTTATGCCTTTCATGAGGAAGCTTTTCCCAATCTGAGAACTCGGATAGTGTTTCACTGTCGGATACTTTCTCCGTCTCGCTATCCAATTCTGAACCTCCGCCGTCCTTGGAGCTGTGTTCAGGTGTGTGTTCGAAAGTGTACAGTGACACAAGAACGGACTTTGTCGCAATGAGAAGGTATGGGTATAAGAAAGCCGCCCCAACGAGTTCTCCGTTGCTCGAACTCTCGTGCCGATATCGTCGAATGATCCTCTTGTCTTTGATGCTCAGCTGCCATATACCAAAACTGCCATCCGTAAATCCAATAGCAGCATCCAATATATCGCGATCTATAAACTGGTTGTCGAGAGCTAGGCAGCCCGGCCTCACGTTTGGGTCGCTATTGTTGAGATTTGAATGTGCCAAGAGTTGTTTCGACTTCAGATCCCATATGCGCAAACCAGTAAAACTATCGGCGGTGACAGCTATACCGTCTAAGACTTTGACAAGCATCTGGCCTGCGCTGTCTCTTAACTCGGATAGTGCATGTTCGTCTCCGACATGCAGCTCTTCGACAGCGCATTTCCCTCTTGCCCAGTTATGTCTTAGTTTGTACTGCTTCTTCCAATTTCGCGTGTCTTTCTGTGATCCAGTATGCATATCGACCCAGCCGCCTCTCCTACCGTCAGCCCATATCGTCCTGCGTGAGGAATAATGCAGTTTGCCAGCATGTGCGGTGCCATTGCGAAAGCCCGGGATGCGAAGAGCGCGGGGTAGCACAAAGCGCGAATAATATAGCCCCTTCCACACTTGCGAGTCTCCGGAGAGATGATAAAAGCGATCGGATACGGGGGCGAGGTTCAGGACGTCGAGGAGCGGTAGAAAAGACAGGATGCGAACGAGGATTTCGTCAGACAATGGCGACAAGAGATCGGGGGCGTCGGTGTGGCGGGTTCGTTTGAGATTCGCAGCGCGACGGGCGTCATCCACGACGGCGCGTTTCCGTTTGTCAGGCATTGTCGAACATGTAGTCGCAAGTTATGAAGTGCGGTTCACCCACAGCTACACGTCCATGGTATTGGGAGTGATTACCTAGGTAGGTTTGGAAGAAAGTCATTTAACCGAATATTGAAGCCTGGACTAAGTCCGGTGATATCGGAGATAAGAACAATGGTAAGATAACTCTATTCTGTCGCCTCTTCCTCAATTGCATGTGTCAGCCATTCATTTCGAAAGCTCACACCAGTCAACCACGAAACCCCATTCTGTATAGACCTTCTCTTATCCGATTTGGTTTCGGATTTCAAGTATAATGGGATGTAACGAGTAGCAAGAAGCCATGAAACCTCGGAATTGTTAAGGCTGTCGTTTCATTATCACTTGTGGATTACTCGTCATTCAAAGTTGTCTCTCACAATATTAGGTAGGCGCTGTAGTGATATTGCCGACAAGCAGTACCGATTTTGAGAGTATAAAACTTGACAATACTCGTGATACTTGAGTACAAGTAAACGTAGATTTAGACATGAGTCTTGAATTCAAGAATAACCGATTATGCCATGGAATGGAGCACAGCACAGGGCCTGGGTGAATTATAAATACCATGTTCTGTTTGATTTTTCTGAAACAGAAAACGAGCTTGAAGAAGTTTTGTGGTCAAACTTCAAAAGAACACCTTTACTTTCCAGAAGCATCACCCTCCTCATCGGCGGACGACAATAGATGACAATCCGGGGTAATATCCGGGCCCCACGGCCCCGATGTGCAACGGATTCCACATCCGAGGTGCGGAAACGCGGGGTAGACCTTGCAGGGGATATCATCATTAGATCCCCCACACCAGCCTCTTTGAATAATTCCTTCTCGTCATGATTCGAACTCGCACTAGATTCGTTGATCAACTCGTTATTGATCTTTTCTTTCTTCCCTTCGTGTTATTGTGATTCTGTGAATTATTCGACGCTCAATTCCAGAAAATTCTCCTGTAACAATGCCTATCTTTAAGAGTAGACATCCAGACATATCGGGTAAGTAATATAGACAGACTATGATACCTCAATTCTGAGGACATCCATTACCAACTGAATTGTCAATTCTAACTGCAAACACAGTTCCGGAAAATGTAACAATATGGGAATGGCTCTTCAGCCCAGAATCCAAACACTCACCACTTAACCGGTTTCAGGCATCCCAATTAGCGGGCTACCGCGACGCTATCACGCACGAGCGCCTCTCCTATCAGGAAGTCAAAGACGCAGCAACATACATCTCAACAGCGCTAGTCAACGACTACAATCTACAAGTCGGGGACACTGTCTCCCTCTTCAGCCGTAACACGATCTGGTACCCCGTGACGCTCTTCGCCGCCATGCGCGTCGGCGGGATCGTGTCAGGTGCTTCCCCGGCTTACAACGTCGAGGAGATGACGTACGCGTTGCGGACAGCGAGCACGCGATTCATCGCGACGCACCCGACGTCAATCGAAATTGCGGCGGCAGCGGCGAAGAATGTCGGGATCCCGAAGAGTCATATCTTCTTGCTAGAGGGCGAGCTTAAGGGTTACACGACTGTGAAGGATTTGATTCGCCGGGGAAAGGGGTATGGAGATGCATTTCAGGTTCCGGATGCCAAATTGCCGCCGGGGAAGAAGAATAAGGATGTTTGTGCCTTGCTTAGCTTTTCTTCTGGAACGACGGGGTTGCCTAAGGCAGTAAGTTGAATTCTTCGACAACGTTTGCTTTCAATTCGATGTACTGATGATATATATCTTCACAGGTTATGATCGCGCATCAGAATGTGATCGCACAGTTACTACAAATGGAACCTATAACGCTAGCAGACCACAAGAAAGTGCTAGGCGTTCTCCCCATGTTCCACATCACCGGAATAGTCCATAGTATGCACTTTCCCCTAATCATAAACGCCGAAGTAATCATGCTCCCCGCCTTCAGCATGGAGTCCATGCTCCAAACCATAGTAGATCACCAAATCACCGAGATCCTCCTCGCCCCACCCATCCTAATTCGGCTCGTGCGTGACCCCATCGTCTCGAAATACGACCTCCGCTGTGTGAAGCGCATCTCAAGCGGAGCGGCTCCAGTATCCGAGGAAATTTTGCAACTACTGGCGAAGAAATTCCCCGGCAGCGGGTTCAAACAAGGTTATGGCATGACAGAGAGCTGCTCTTGTATCACGGTGCATCCACCGTGGGCTTACAATTACAAGTACGGACACAAAGTCGGCACGATTGTAGCTAGCACGGAGGTCAAGCTGATCAAAGATGATGGGACCGAAGCAAATGTCGGCGAGCCGGGCGAGATTCTAGCGCGCGGACCGCAGATCGTGATGGGGTACTTGAATAATGAGAAGGCGACGCGCGAGACGTTCGACGCGGACGGGTTCTTACATACAGGCGACCAGGGCATGATCGATGCCGACGGGTTCATCACGATCACGGATCGGATTAAAGAGCTAATCAAAGTCAAGGGGATCGGCGTTGCACCTGCTGAGCTCGAGGACTTGCTCCTCGGACACGACGCGATTGAGGATTGCGCTGTGCTCGCTATTCCGGACGACTGGGCCGGAGAGCGGCCCAAGGCGTTTGTCGTGCTAAAGCAAGGGCGCAAGGCCGATGAAGCAATCGGTCGTGATATTATTGCTTACATAGAAAAGAATAAGGTGAGGCACAAGTGGATCAAAGAAGTCGAATTTGTGCAGGAGATACCGAAGAGCGCAAGCGGCAAGATACTAAGACGTGTGCTGAGGGACCAGGCCAAGAAGGGTGTGAAGGGTGTTAAAGTGACTGCTACGGAGTCGCCAAGGGCGAAATTGTAAAGCGATACGGCGTTGTTTTGGAAACACGTACACCAGAGAGATCGTCCCATCACTGGAGCAAAAATTGTATAACCTAAGATATAAGCACACTTAATATTGTTGGGCCTTGTCTTACACCAATTGAACAAACCTTCTGCCCACAGCGCCAGGCATCAAGCGAAGTTTAGTATACGGAGAAATACATTCGCAGCTAATCACATCAAATCGATGGTCGAGTCGAGTGATCGTATACCAGGTCGAAAAGTTACGCGTCGATCCCGAGCATCTGCGTCAAACTCGCCTCAGCACCCCTATACCAGCGGCCCCGGGTCTCAAGATCGTCCTCCACACCACCCAGAGTAGCCTCCTTCCGTCGCCTCGCTTCCTTGGCCGCAGTCATGCTATTCTGCCTCTTCGTCTCCAGTGGCTGCAACTCAGCATGCAAACGCTCCAGTTCCTTCTTCTTGCGCGGTACCTGGCTCTGCAACTGCTCAAGTTGTCGATCAAGCTCTGCTCTCTGTCGCTTTTTCGACTCCGCCAGTGCCGTCGTCTTCGCCAAGGGAAGATTCATATCCGGATCGGGGTTTAGCTCAGCAGCTTGCACCTCCCTCAGGTGAGCAACGGCGTCTTCCAAGACGGCGATCTTGTCTGGCAACTCCTCCAATTTGACTGTCTCTGTCTTGATGCGCTCGTATTTCTTGCTCAAATCAATAGCTTTGCGTTCAAGCTCGGCAACCATATCCGTGACTTCGGTCTTAAGCGCCTTGAGCGTAGCTTTGGCCTCGAGATTCTCCTTCTCGAGGTCTACGTTCTCTTGCGGGCTGACGATCAATGGTGGGTCTCCCACGATCGCGCGGATGAATTTCTCCTTGGTGACTTGCTCGACATAGCTGAAGCGTAGCTTGGCAAATAGCTCGCGATAGTGTGTGAGATCTGCCTCAAGTGACGCGGGTGTTGTCGCGTCTAATGATGAATTGGATATGTCTGATGTACGCTGGGTTTGCTGCTCAAGCTGAGCCACCTCAGTTGAGATGGGCTCACTGAGCTTGAGAATGGTGATCTCTTGATTTTGGACCAAGGCCTGAAGGTCGGCCAGGATTTGTTCTGGGGTACGCGTTGCCATCTTTTAAAGCAACGGCTCACCAGGCTCAAAAATGGAGATCAGTGATGAAGTGAGTTGAAATCAAGTACTGCAGTCCAAGATTGAAGATATTTATTGATTCCACTCTTGGGTTAACTGGTTTCGAGAGTTATTCAAAAATTCTGAAAACCACGTCGCAAGTGTGTTCTTTGAGCCTTCATGTGAAATGTCAATAAGAAAGGAAGCGTTGAATAGCCCTGTTTACATGTTACCGAAAAGAGTAAGTGGGGTCCCAGTATGTCTTCTCAGCTAGGACTTATCCATGGGCGGTGAAGGGCTGCAAAACCCTGATAAAGCGCCAATCCATCGCTGTAATTATTATCTCCGTTGCAGCATCGTCATCCCCATCCTTTCAGCTATACTACACTGCGCTACACTCTAACCACAAGAACCCTGCTATCGCATCTTCAAGCTCCCGTCTCTCGTCTCTCGTCCCTTCCTCTCTACCTTCCTTGCATTCCGCAACACCGAGCCATCCGTACCAAAACGCCATAATTTTCAATGCAAATTCCTTCCTACAATACCTAACCTCTGAAATGAGTTAATTGATCTCTCAATCACACCTTCAAAATGTCAAACCCGCAGTCGACCTCGTCCTCGCACGAGATCCTGACCGACGATTACGTCGCAGGACTTTTAGCGAAGGAGGCAAATGACTGCTCCTTGAGATACTCTGCCATGGGATTAGATGCATTTAAACCCGACAAGTTCGTCTTCTTTCCTTTCAATTGCCCCGGAAGCCAGCTTAAGTCGAGGCTCTAACAAGAACCTACCTCAGGCGCCCAGCCAACCAGCCGAAGCCCAATACCCGATTCCTGAACAACATCATCCGAGACACAACGAGCCACAACCGTGCACTCCTGGCCAAAGAAAATGCCGAATCAAAGGCAAGATTGCGCGACCTCGAACACGCTGAGTCCCAGAAGCGCGATGAAGAACAGCGCAGGGAACGCAGATCCAAGCCAGGCCCAGGCGACACGCGAAAGAGGATGCTGGGCGACATTGCTGCGATACTAGGCGGTCCGCCTAAGAAGCGTAAAGCTGACAGCATTAAAGACGACAGATGCGAGGAGACTGCGTCTGATTATCGTGAACGGAGAAGCGATACCAGAACAAGGGAAAGGGATTCAGGTCGAGAGAGCAGAAGCAATCGCTACGACCGAAAACCCACTGGTCGTTCTGATAGCCCGGAGCCGCAACACAGAGAAGACAGACGTCAAGTTCGTGACCGTGATCGCGACCGAGACCGACGGCGTGACTCCCGCGAACGAGGAGAAAGGTGCGATAAAGAACGACCAAGAAGAGGAAAGGGCGAAACCCGCAGTAGCAGACATCACCGCGAGAGGAGAGATCCCTGCGCCAACAAGACCGAACGATCACCAAGAGCAGCAGACGAATCCTCTGACTCAGATCCCCTCGACGACATAATAGGACCCGCTCCACCCACCGAAACGACAATCCGCCGCCGGGGACGAGGTGCTAACGCCGCATCGTCCGGCATCGACAGCCACTTCGCCGCCAACTACGACCCAACAGTCGACGTATCCCCCGAGCCCGACGGGCCCGGCCTCGGAGGTGATTGGGACAATGCTGTCGAGGCATTCCGGGATCGACAGAAGTGGAAGCAGCAGGGCGCAGAGCGACTACGTTCAGCGGGCTTCACTGAAGATCAAGTGCGCAAGTGGGAGAAGGGCGACAAGAAAGACGAGGCAGATGTCAAGTGGAATAAAGCCGGCGGCCTGAGGGAGTGGGATCGCGGGAAAGTTGCTCTGGATGAGGACGACGATATACTGGTTGAGCCTGAATTCGGTCGACTCAAGGGCACGTAGCATAGCGTTAAGCTCTTTTTATAGACCTGAGATGTGTCATGCTTCTCACATGTCTATCGTCTCGGGCGGCGTGTTATCTATCGAGACTTTGCATCACAGTGTTTTATCTGGCTTAGTAGTGTCTGGATAGCGAGGATCTTTGCATTAGAGGGCGCACTGTGATTCATGATCATGCATATACTTCGATCAATCTAAACTGAACGTGTCGTTGCTTCTCATCGAATCCATGTTTAGAAGTCAATTTCCAGTGTAACTGCTGGGGTACGAGGCTGGTTTACATTAGCACAACCCCCCCCAAGTCTTGACCCTCGAATGGCAAATAGTCAACTACCTCCTCTTGCTGGAAGATACCTCTACGGAAACGTTGGAGGCAGTATTCAGCATTTCTGAAATGCCGTTGCTGAGATCAGTCGTCTAATAGTTATCACGAAAGCAGGTGCGTCAACATTTAAACTGACAATCAATTCATACCAATACCGACTTAATGTAAGCAAGGCGAGCAAGTGATACATGACAACCATTCAGTGAATACTATTGCGTATTCTTCTCTGGTCTTCTTCCACAGCGTACACAAATCTGGGAACAACCACCCCCATCCTCTTCATCCCCAGTTTTCACTTCTCTGCCGTCGGCATATGATACCGAACCACAATCAATGATTGATTTGCGTGAGCTTGCTGAAGGCTTGACATTAAAGCAAAGATGAATGCCAAGAGAGGAACACGAGACGAACGACCACTTTAACAGAAAATTTCTTAAGTCTGCTCTACCCTTTTGTGGGTGGTCATTCTCCACAACTTAGTAGTCTTAAGACAAGACGATCCGAAACGCGCAGTAGGTTAAACAATAAGAAAGAAAACAATAGAAAGCGCAGGTCAGGGAGGAAACATTCTCCTTATTCCCTGCAATACGCCACTTGCGAATCTGGAGATCCTGTTGGTGACTCTGCAACGGCCACAAAGGGTTCATGGCATCGCAATTCGCGCTTCTTGCTGCGAGCTTTGCAACCGCCATAAACTGATCGCATTTATAGGTCAATAAGATCTCCATCGGTACCTCCGGTGTTATCATCACGATTTTGATTTGGCTTGAGGCTTGGAAATTCACTGTCAAGCAGAGAAACCTCGTCCAATCCCCCATACTGTGCCGCATATAGCGTGTTCAGCTTGGCAGAGGGAGACCCCTCGGCAACCCCATCATTGCGATCATCGTCATTTGAAAGTATATCTGTCCCAGCAACCGATGCCGTATGCCACTCAGGCTGGAATTCCTTGGCTGAACGTTCTGTGTGTGACTTATGATGGGAACTTCCAATTGGTCCGAGGACCGACGGTCCATGGTGGCGTAAAAAGTCCCCGGTTATCTCCATAGATGGTGTGTAAACGCGAGAGTTGGTATCAGTGTCAGGGCCATCAGTAGTACCATCAAGAAACGCATTGATGTTCTGTCCATTTGGCTTACTCTTGTTAGATACTCTGAGTCGCAGCTCTGACCAAGGAGTAGCTCGATTACCATGCGCACTCGTTGCCTCTTGAGACGATGGAGTTCCCACCAATCTTGGCGTAGTGGCCCATTGTGTTGTGGTCCATTTTGGCTCGATACCCTGGTTGAATAAGTCTAGATTTTTAGAAATCAACTGTTGAACAGGCTGGTCGGGGCGTAATATCGCACATGTTGCTCCAGCATTTGATGCTATTCCGTTGCCCACAACCGCTGTATCTGTCTTGGGTTCAGAGTATGGTTGTGATGGCTCCAATACCGACTTATTAGCTGACTGGTCGGTATTTCTCCCCGCAAGATCTATGCCCTTCGATAAGACTGTCCCATTCCGTCCTAAATTGGCGGATTCCGAAACATTACGTTCTCCAGCATCTGTCAATGTTACCTGGCGAAAAGTCTCCAGAATTTCCGGATAGTGAGCAGTCCTGTTTCTATCGGCCTGACTCGGGTTTCCAGAAATACTAGATTTGATCAATCGCGGAGCCATAGCTTGAAGTCGAGCCTCTCGATGCATCGCGTCAGTTTTTTGAGGATTGAATTGTAGCCATGGTGTTGATGGGTGATCTGTTGAAGCAGCAACTCTTGCAAAGGTTTGTGCTGTTAAAATACCCAACCCTGGTCCGGCAGTGTGCTGTTGATCACCATTCTCATGGACTCGTCCCACGCGTCCATCCAGTCCTACGAACGGCGCAGTGCGCAACAGAGCGTCTGTAGGTGGTCTGTCATCCCATGTCCCGTCATGAAGGTAGGCCCCTGTAAATTGAGGACAGTCACACTTGCATGCATTACCACAATGCTCTTGGCACGGATGGCCGCATCTAAGTGTTTTCTCGCAAGGAGCTAAGCATATAAGCTTGCTATGGGGCGTCCTAAAGCTGAGGCATTAGCAATCCGACTATCTCAGTAGGACAAACAAGGCATACCAATGACAATGGCGTGGACAGGTATGACCACACTCGAACTTTCCGCCACAGAGCTCTCTGCAACCCCCGTGAAGACCAATCCAATCCTCTGGATGAGTAATTACGGTGGTATTGCGGTGATTCTGGCACTCGATGGGGAACGTTGCATCTCGACCAAATCGACCTTGCTTCAGGAGTACATGGGCTACACTTCCCCACATGTATCTCGATTCGTCGCAGGCTGCGTCCAAGTTCGTATAGTTGCCGAAAATATAGAAGCCACGGCGGGCACGACTGATAGCAACGACACCTCGGTTACTGTCTCTGAGGAAGCCAGCTCGGTGAGGCCCATGCAGACCATTACCGCGGACCAATGACAGGATGATGATGTCGTTTTCTTCACCCTGGTAAGAATCAACCGTTTGAACATTTTTGAAGGGAGGTAAACGATGCGGAAACTTCTTGCGGTATTCGTTTATGATGTACCTTCGTTGGCCACGATAGAATGTCAACACGGTAATTAACGAAGCATCGACCTCATTCATCAAAAGATAGCCGATAAATCGCACGACCATTTCTGCCTCAAGAACGTTGTATTTGGACATGTTCTCATCTGTCGACTCACTCCATAGGTGACTAAAGAAGTATGAAGTGTGAGGAACTCCTGGGATTGCTTTACGCTGGTGTGCCTGCGGTGCAGTAACAACAGGGTGATCCTGAAGTGTGGAGTAGAACGGACTGAGCAGCGCACGAAGATCTGCGCTCATACGACGCTGCATGTTCAGCATAGTGAAAGGCATGTCATTTTTGACGAGGCGTTCGAACATGGAGACGCGTAAGAAGTACGGAGGGTCCTCTAGGTTCGGTATCCCGCATTGAGGAGCCAGCTGTTGATGATCACCAACAAGTATAAGTTGTTGTAGTGATGGATATAAGGCAGAGAGAATATTGGCCTCCTTTGTCTCTGCTGCCTCCTCGATGAGCATCGTTCGTGGTTCCAGAGCAGCGAGTAAGCCGCGGTATTTGCAGAGACCGGTGGTCGTGCAGCCGATAACTTCGATATTACCTGCTCTAATGCAGTGCAAATCTCGATGCCACTTATTAGTCTTGAGATTCTTGCAGAGGCGGGCATTCTCTTTCAGAATCTCCCGGAACTTCTTGACTTTGAGCTGTAACAGTTCTCTCTGCCAGTACTGATAGACAGCTCCGCGTAGTGTCTTGGGGATGTCATGGAGGTTGGATTTCTTCAGCTCCCTTCTGACGGCCAGGTCCTTTTCCGTGTATTTACGAGGGTTGGCACCGGTCCATTTCTGGCGGATTGGAATCCACTTTCCATAAAGCAGACCGCGCTTATCGTCCTCCTCATCGATACAGTCATCCAACTCAATATCAAATTCGTTCTCATCAAGGTCCACGTTGTCATCGCTTTCCTGATCCTCGAATAGCGGGCTGACAATCTTCGTCGCTGGCGCTTCAACGCGTTGATCAGCAAGCCAAGTCCACAGCGGTGTGGCAGGGTCGTCATCGCTGGGAGAGTTCTCTGTAGAAGCATCTCCCTCCCATCCAATCTCATCGTTGGTGACAGACTGAAACTGCTTGTCAGAAATTAGACCCGCATCACGAAGTGATTCTGGGGTTACTGAAGTGATGCCGTCTAGCAATTTTTGGAGTTGCGTGTTATTGTTGTTCCTCGCCGCATCAATGGTCCGAAAGTTCTTTTGGGAAGAATGATTTCTGGAAGTATGTCTGCGTAGATTGTAAAGACTGTACTTCTCGATCTCTTCGCTTTGAGTCCGGCCACCCAGACGAACTGTTTGGACGCCAAGTTGGATCAGCTGAAGCAGAATCTGGTCGACGGCGTGATTCGTTTGAGCAGCGACAATGATAACGTTCTTCCCGCGCACTGGTTGGCTGTCCAGCAGGATTCTCAGAGCTTGCACAGACGTAAAAGTTTTTCCGGTGCCTGGAGGACCTTGGATGATAGATAGTTCCTTAGTAAGGATTCGATGGACAGCACTGAGTTGAGAATTGTCTAGGTTGGTCAGTGTCGAAATTCTATCGTCGATACCATTGAGGATCTCGTAATCTCGAAGAGCATTCTTCTCTTCTTTCATACGCTGGTCAACCTCATCTCTCGGCATGGATTGAGAGCCTGGGATGTGATGAACGAGAGAACTAATGTTCATAGTACGGGTGTTCTGGACATAGTCTGCGTTTTGATCACTCTTGTCTAGGTCGACTAGATACTTGTCCAGGACGGATGGGTTATTCGCCACATGTTTCAAGCCCTCCATGCAGTGACGGATCGCCTCGAAGTATCCCAAACGACTTTCGATCATTACTAGCTCCATCGTGGAGTCCATGATTGCGTCCTTTACGTCCGCCCAGTACAGCTGGATAGTTGGTGGGTTCTGATCGAGTCCACCACGGACTTTGTGATCGGCAATAACTGCGGGTATGCAGATACGGCGAAAGCCGTCCTTCACAGTGGAGAGCGCGATCAGAGATCCCGGGTTCAGGCGACGTGTTTGCTTCCATTTGATAGCCTTACCAGCTCTCTCGGCGGAGAACTGGATTCGGCAGACTGGACCATAGATCGTCATTAAATAACCTCGCACAAAGACCTAGAATACCAAAAGTTAGTTCGGACCAGAATCTTGGCTATGAGCAAGCAGGCTACCTTTGTGTAAACACAAGTCTCGTCATCATCCACCATCTTAGGATCCGTCCGATACTTGTGGATGGAGAATCGTAAGGTTGCGATGGCTTCCTCTCTTTGGAGGCGGTAGTGCGTCTCCAGGTAGGTATTTTTAGCGGACCAAGGGCGGTCCCAAGTGTTAGGCAACAAGTTATTAATTCCATCGCGCTGGACGGGGTCCTCAAAGTCGACATTCAGGTCTTCGGCTGACGGAATCTCTGGATACAGCTGCCACTCGGGGGCAGTATGGGGTGATCCGAAAGTGGAATGTACACCGTTGACATGGTTTTTAATTATCTCCAGCTCTCGCTGCATCAGTTCTCATGTCAGTGTATGAGACTCTAGGCAGACTAGGATTGTGTGGTGGCCTTCCTTACCTGGCTTTGGTAGTCTGTTTGATTCATTATGCAATGAATAAATCTAGTACACGAAGTGCCTTAGGACTGTTGATGTGGTGTTAAAGATCTGGCTTTAAAAGTGCTAAGTCAATCAACTAGGTGAAGAGAATTCAATGGAAGTGGAAATGGAAGGGAATAAGGGCTGCTGCGGTCGAGAGAGAAGCAGGTATTGAGGTATACACCTTTCTCCTCGCCGCCAATGCACGCAGGCGTGTGTTGTGGTGGGTAATTTTGAGCAGGTGCGTTGGAGGTTGGATATTAGAACAGTAACACACACACACACACACACACACACACACACACACACAGAGAGAGAGAGAGAGAGAGAGAGAGAGAGAGAGAGAGAGAGGCAGGAGAAAGGATTAGAAGTGGTAGAGATCGGAGGGAATTGTTAGAGGGAGGGGGAGCCTGAGCAGGATGGTGGGAGGGCCCTGCAATGTAGCCGATTCGAGCGAACAGTATGGGCAGTGGCGAGTAACAAGCAGGTAATGAAGGAAGGTGCAAGTTAGTACCTACCTTGGTAATTGACGAACTGAAGATGTGAAACAGGAGACGAAGAGGCCACACGCGAGTCAGAACTGCGACGAGGATGCAATATAATTAATAAGCGTGATTCCAAGGCACGCTGTACCTTGCTGTGTTTTCTTCCGTGCTGCGTTGGTGGGAAATATAGCCTATCTTTCTGCGATGGCGCACTCCAGAGGTGGGAGGATTGAAGAGGTTCGAGAAGGCACAAGACCCTCAAACGATTCGATTGGTGAGGGATTGGTGTTCAGAGAAATGGTCACTTTTGCATTGCCCAGTTGCAAACTGGTAGCATGGTAAACATGTCCGTAAAATGATGAAGTACGAGGTGAAGAGCCCGGGGAAGTGATAGAAACGTAGAAGGTATCAGGATGAAGAATGATGGGTACGATACATTGAGTAGAGGTCCGGGCCTGGAAGTGGTCAGGAGAACTACCTACCTACACAAGATATATTTGATGGTAGGTAAATAGGAAGGAGCCTTGGTTTGGTTTGAGAAGGTCTAGGTAAACAAAGATACAGTAGGGGAAGGTGCGCGCATGCTACGTGGTTTGGATGAACACAAACACATGCCAGCATACAGTGATTATCTCCACAGAAACACAGGGGGATAAGTACAAACAAAACAGAGAGGTAATGACAACATGGAACCTACTTCACTGAAGTATTGAGTGTATGGGAACATCTATGACTCGATAATTTCTAGACTAATTGCTAGTAAAGAGGTAAAGATCCAAGGATGAAGACAATAGGCATCTGACAACTTATCGTAAATGGAAAATCCATCTTTGCCGTCATCCTTTATCGCTCCTTCCAAGGAATGAAGACCTTGTTTTAACGACACACAACACTGTGATACGATAGTCCCCCTCAACAGAATCTCTCGTTCGGAGAATTACCGCCATAGTAGTCCTTAGGGTGTTCGAGCCTCTCTAGTGTCAGTCTCATGCTCTTCTGCATTGGCCTCACACCCCTAGACGCCATGTCCATCTTCCCTCACCTTGCGCTGCCGTTTTGAGCATGCTCGCGGTCATGTTCTAGTTCGTAGCCGCTGCTGCACTTTCTATCGATCTTTCTGCCGCGATATGTATCACCATGAGCCATTACCAATCTTATTCTGATATTCAAGGACACTACAGGGCAAATGATTCGGCAAGCGCCATGCAATACTGATTCTCTTATAGCTCCCTGATGAGGGATTGTATTATCTGATGAAATAGTCATCCTTGGGGAGTAAATGACATTCTCATGGAGTTGAAATTCAACTCGAGGTTGCATCCGTGTTGTATTTGGTGTGGATGGTGCATCTGGGGCGGTGTAGCAACTAGATCTCGTCAATGACGACAAGGGATATGAAGAAAACACCAGTATCACAGGCAGCTTCCAGTGACCCCGATATTGACTAGAGCAAGATGCGTCCAGATTCTGAATCCAGGAGAAGGGAAAGTCTGCATGTCATGTTTAGTTTTTCTATAGAGATCATTGTACATCAAACAGATGCTGGTCAAAGCCCAAGAAGTCACTAATCATGCTGTGCTTTGGCATCCTGTGTTCTCACCGTATCCTTATTCTTGGGTATGACATCGACTGGAGGCGTTGTGGTCAGTAAGCCACCCAACAGTTCACAAAGCGTCTCAAACGCCGGCGAGACTGGAAGATGTGAGTGGTAGTCGACATGAGGCTGATAGAAAAAGACAGCCCCGTTCTAAAATATACCTGCAATGTTCACTGGCGTATATACAACGCATTGTTACTGCGTCGAGTGGCCCTCAGGAGATGCAGCCCATCCACAATCACTGCTACTAGGCTCGCGTAACTGCAGCTTTCCGCGTTATGAGCGAGCAATATCAACTAGAAGATACTCATATGTTCGTTGGGGTGTGGTTCACATCTCTCAAGTACCCCGCAGGCGAGCTGCAAGTTCTCCAACTCGCCTAATACTCACCGAGCCTTTGGCTGAAATTGGCCGGATGCTTATGCAGTTACCGCCGAATACCCGCCGGAACCGGCAAGCGGACCGTTGCACTCCGAGGGACATAATGGGTGATCACGACACCAACTCCAAGGAAATCTGTCTTGACAAGCAGACTCAACCCCTGTCTGTCTCTTTGCTTGTATGTCAACACTAATATGGGAAACCCTAAGGTTAATGCTTTCTCAGATATATCAAACCCACAAGCTCATGTTGCGCAAAGAACAGGGTGAATCAGAGAAAGTTTCTAACTCCGCTACAGGGCGGGCGACAACATCGTCCCGGACTTTCGGCTTCTGCTCCGCCAACCGGCAGAGCCGTGAACTGCGGAGTATACACAGATGACGTCGGAACGCATTACCAGCTGTGCTTTAGTGGCAACTATGTGATGCGGGGAATGGAGCCGATTGAATGTATGACATGCGACATATACGCGGAAGGGATACGCTTTACTTGGCCAGCTGAATGATAGAACAGGCCTAGGTGCCTGTGCCTTTCGTCCGGTATGCAGTATTTGGAATATGATTAAACCGCAGTCGGTGCAGTTGCATGGCAGGAGACAAATATATATTGAGTTCCGTTATTCTACATCTGAAGTCTGTCAAAGTCAGAGCCTAAGTGATTGGAATTTGGCAACACGATGCGTTCTAGCTTAGTATTTCTCTTGGCGAGCCTGGTCGGCGGCTCTTGGGGTAGATATGTCACGTCTTCTATTAAGAACCTGATCGTATTCGGTGATAGCTATAGCGATGAAGGACGCTTCTCCTGGATTGCTGAACACAACGATACGCTGCCACCGCCGGGGACTGTCATCCCAACGGAAAACGTTACCGCCAGCGGTGGTTACACTTGGCCTCATTACGCGGCTGAAAAATTGGGTGCCACAACATACAATTACGCAGGTGAGTGCAGATACTATATGGCGCGCTCTCTGAAATATCATCAACTACCTTTTCAGAGGCTAATATCTGTATCGATACCTAGTATCCGGTGCAGTCTGTTCAAACGAAATTACCCCTCGCTTTGCCTCGGGAATAGACCAACTATATCCTGCCGTCATCGACTATGAAGTCCCAGCCTTCAAGGCAGATGTAGAGTACTCAAAAGAGCACAAGAACTCGTTCATCCAGGATCTCTCGGCTTCGGTATATGCAATCTACATAGGGACCAACGACTTGGGAGAAGGCGCCTTTCTAACGGACGCGCAAGTTGCCGGAAAAACCATCTCCGACTACATCGACTGTATTTGGTCCTCAGTCGACGGACTCTATAAGGTTGGGGCACGCAAATTCGTGCTATTTTCCACCGCGCCTCTGGACGTAGCTCCCCTCTACATACCCCTTGAGAATGGGGGCAGTGGAAATGTTAACTACTGGGAGAACAAGACTGCGTACAACGTCACTGAATATCAACAGAAGATCCGTGAATATACAACAACAGTGAACACTGTACTCGATTGCGGATCGCCGTTCAATCTACTCATCAACAAACGTTGGCCTGGTGCCTCGGTCACTATCTTTAATGTCCACCAAGTCATATTAGACATTCGTAATTCTCCTGAGAAGTATTTGTCAGCGCCGGCCAATGTTACTGGGTTCTACGCAGATCAATGCTCTGTTGCCTCAACAGCAGGCTGCGTCGACACAAATTATCCTCTATCGAGCTTCCTGTGGTAAGTCATAATCGTGCTCTTGATAGTTTATCAGATATGTGCTGACCGTTAAGCAGGTATGATTCTCTGCATCCGTCCCAGGCAACAGAGGAAGTGGTCGGGAATGAGTTCGCGAAAGCTGCACACGGCACCTCGACTTATGCAACATATTACAGTTCATAGTTTAACACGTCTCTGGACAGCTCTGAACTGTCAATAGTAAGCGAACAAAATGAATAGTCAGAAGTACGTGACTTCAATGAAATACAGTAAAATACACATTGAGAAACTATCAAAAATCAGTTTTTGTTGGTAGGTACTCCAGCATGCATTAGAGGTAGCATTGGATGCCACCTGTTATCAGCTGTGTCAACTGTGTACACATATTTGTAACTCAGTGCTAGTAATTGGAAGGGAAAATACCCTAAACCTGTCGCTACTCCTTACCTCACTTCATCCACCCTCCCGGCCACTCGGCAAATAATCAAAATGAGAAAGCTCTTGATGTACCAACTTTGTATCGATGCGATGAGTGGCGGCAGAGAAAACAGGTGAAAAAGTCACTGAATTGAATAGTTCTAAATCCGCGCAACATGATCATGACCAAGCAAATGCCGATAGTAGAGTTGGTGACTCTCATCGTCACAACATCGCCAACCCCCTCTGCGCCATCTACCGAACTCATTTCCGAGATTCTCAGCTCTTTCAAAATCTGCTGCCCAGAGCTGCTGTCTTGCAGAGTTATTGTTGTCCTCGATGGCTATGATAGCATTGGTCCAGAAATGCGCCTGAAAAAGGGTCGTGTAACGGCAGAGACTGCAGAGGCTTGTGAGCTGTACAAAAAGAATGTTAAAGATCTATTCTTGAAGGATCGGTACCCGGACAACGAATCCAATATTCTCATCCAAGGGACTGGCAGGGCCGAATACGGATTGCCTGGCGCAGCTGGCCATCAACAGAGACATGTGCGCTTGACAACCCTGCAGACAGAGGACAAAGGGGTCACATTCATCGAGCCTCAAGGGCGCTTGGGCTTTGGCCTCGCGGTACGCTCAGCGCTACGCATGACCGAAACCCCCTATTCCTGGATACAGCAACACGACTGGTCCCTGTGTCGACCTCTGCCATTGGGACTGATCCTGGAGGTCATGAAGGCTTCCGAACAAGACAGCGCACCCGTAAAATACGTGTGCCTCCCATCAATTAGGATGCTATCGTACGCTGCTTCAGCGCACGTCCAGAGATTTCCCGTACTGCGCCAATTAACAGTGAATCTGAAGCGCGACTTTGTTCCTCAATCACAACCCAATGTTGGCATCCCCTTAACACCGCTCTTTTTCTGGCACGACAAGCCACATATCGCATCTACAGCCCATTACCTCGCAAGGGTTTTCCCCAACCCATTGGCGATGGGTAGAGGCGAATTCATCGAGGATACCATTGGCCAGCGCGCTCGCATGCAGATGAAAGAAGGTACCTTCTCGAAATGGGCTTGTTGGTTGTTTTATCCCGACGACGGCAAGGTGGAGTGTGTTCGACATTTAAAAGGCCGCACATGGCGAGGTAAAGAGGGAGAACTGGCGAATAAGTTGATGTGGATAGAGATGAATGCCAAGCAGAGCGAATCATCACCTGATTGAAACCGGGCGCGGATATCTCTCGATGGGCTAAACACGCTACGACGTCGTACCTGGAACGCAGTCATCATACCTAGAACGCGGTTATTGTCAAATCGTTTTACATCAGCTTTCGCCAACTTCAATTGTCGAAGTCGCTCCCAGGAATAGAGAGGAAATATCACAAGCTGGGGACGAGAGCAACATTAACTGTCGCATGATACCCCTTAGTCTATCCCTGACACCACGAAACGGCTCAAATCTACTAAGGCGAAGATAGGCGTTTAACGTAGACCTAGTCATATCTAACGATGTATTTGCCGTCAAATTTAGAAATTAGACCAAAATTTTAGGACCAAAACTTTTGATCAGTACAAATTTGCCATTATTACGGTTATCAAGCGAGTCCGGAGTGAGAATATTCGCATTTACTAAGAAGACAAGTCAGCAGGGTGTTCGACCGTGATATACATGGATAACCACTTGAGCTTTGTGTTCAATAATCAAGTCTCTCAAGTATATGTAAACGATTGCCATCCACGGGAAACTGGACCCCTCATGTCCCCTCCCCATTCCCAGTCTGCATCAAACCTAACCGTGCCTCAGCGACCTTGACAATCTCACTCCACTCCATCATAGCACCACTCCCTACATCACCACAAGCCAACGCCTTCGCAGACTGCGGCAAAAGTACCTCGAACCAACCCGTCTCCTCCCCCGTGCTCTCATCAACTCGAACACCCCATTCCTCGCCCAGTACACGCATCTGCTTAGCAGTGACAGGATGCCGCCACATCGCAGTATTCATAGCGGGCGCAACGATGATCCTCTTCCTTGTTCTCTTGTCTCCTTGTACCTCTCCCGCACCATCAACAGCACCATCCGTATCCCAAGCCCGACAGACCGAAGTGAACAAATTATCGCAAATCCCGTTCACGATCTTCGCCAGACTATTGGCCGAAAGCGGCGCAACAAGCAGAACATCTGCCCATCTCCGGAGTTCAATGTGCAAAATATCCGCTCCCCGCGTCCAGCCCGCGCCGCCCCATTCCACGGCGTCATCAGCGTAGACTGCCTCGACGCCCGGTAGGGAACTTAGTGATTCTACCGTCGGCTGCTCGGCGGATTGCCCCGCTAGGAAGTGTGCGGCGTTGTTTGTCAAGATCACCCGTATTGCGAGCCTCCCCGCTTCTACGTGTGATGAGAGCGCTTGAATAATGAGTGGGATCTTGATCGTTGCTACAGAGCCGGTTGCTGCTAGGAGGAGGTGCTTTTGCCGCCGGGTGCTGCTACGCTGGGTGGCTGCTGGTGTTCCATTGGAGCTGCTAGCGGAGTTCGGCATTGCGCCGTTTTCGGTGCTCATGGTCTGGAGTACCGCACGTGAATTGACCGACAATATGGAAGTAGCCGCTTGTTTTTGTTTTAACCTGGTTTGATTTCAGGAGTTCTTTAAAGAATTTTTTTTTTTTGGTGAACGGTTCCTTAGGTAATAATGAAAAAGGCGATATTGACTTGAAGATATGTGGCCTTCGAGATGAACATGGGAGCTAAAGGGTTAACTAGGCCTACCCTATGTGCCCATGGTTTGTCAGCATCAGCTTGTTAGTGGTTTGCCACTACAATCATCTCACCCACGCATCATAGAGGCGCCAACATGACAATTCTTGTCGGGTCAATGCATGTACGCAATTGACTGGCGCCACGCCGGAATAACAATCCTCAGCTCAAACAGGGCAAAATCGATTTGGACTGCGTTATTGTTGCATCATGATTATTATCGCTACACTACAGCAGCACTCGTCATGATGCGCCATCAAAAACTCTCCGTCCCTTCACACAATCCCATAAGCTGGTCGCTCCGGATCCTGCAACCTGGCCATCTCCAACAGCAGCCGATAAACATAGATTGCCAAATCAATCTCCCTAAAAGCCCTCTCATACCACCACCGCCCCTCATCCGCAACCCTCCTAGCGCGCTCCCTCCCAGCCTCAGTAGAAGTGAGAAAGTGCACAAGCTCAGGCAGCTCCTCCATCCCCACACTAACAGGAACATAATGCAGCCAGGGCACGAGCCGTTCATCATGCCACTCGCGGAACACCGTCATCTTCAGCGGGGTTGAGTAAGATGCCAGCAGGCGATAGAAACGCCCCCTAATCCCGTTGCCATCGATATCGAAAGCGAGGCGTGAATGAAGCGCTTCATCCCGATCTGCCCAGGCTCGTTGGCCGAAGTAGGTCTTTTCGGACCGACATAGTACTGCTGAAGCGCATTGCAGGATTCTCGTGAAAGATACGTCGTAGAGTCGGCTGTTCAGAAATCGGCTTGTTATGCGCTTGATGATGCTCCCCTGCTCGGATCCTCCTTCACGTAGGTAGCTGTATTCATGCCAACCGAGGCCGAGAGCGAGCTTGACGAAGCGCTGTCGGTGGAAATTCCGCCAACTATCGTTGCCATCGTCATTTGTGTATCCGCCTGTCGTCGAGCCGGCCCAGTAGAGCTTGTTCTGCTTTTTATCCCATGGAATGTCATATGTGCTGTCGTACGCGTATTCAGTCTCAGTGTATGCTGGACTGGGATACAGTATGTCGCTCATAGATGACGGCGCACCGACTGAGAGCACCGGAACAAGTCCCTCAATTACGGGAAACGAGGTTGGGCTGAGGAATAGCCCGTGCGCTTGGTTGTATGATGGATTTTGGCAAACGTCTAGGAACGTGATGCGATCTGTGACGAACGGAAGACCGTAGGTTTCTATTGTCGACTTGTGCTTACTTATGTGTTTTCGCTCAGATTTACAGGATTTCGTTACCATGTCCCACACCGGCTCTCTGGCCATGTCGGTCACATTGACCTGGCTGTGCTCCGGAGACTGTTGAGGGATCACCATCCTAGGTTCATCGAGATGATTTACGAGAAGTGTTATGTCCCAGATCCTTTTAGGCATTATGCTCGTCAGCTTCCTAAGCATTCCCGCTACATATCTGTCATTCGTGCGCCAGTGGTGACTACACTCGACCAGGGGCTCGATACCATTTATCTTGCAACGCCATACTTCGCTGCCCGTGAGGTCATACAGTTGGTTCATGGCGTCAGAGATCTCCTTCCCGCTCAGCTTCAGAAACGGCGAAATACCCTCGTATATTATATCAAACCCGTCAATGATGGGGGATTGATTAGCTACCGCAAAGTCGTACCAATCCTTGAACCCAGGCGGAGGCTCAAGCCCATATCGCTTGCTATACTCTTTATCTGCTGCTGCATATGTTGTTGACTGATTAGCAAGAAGGTATTTGAACTTCGACTTGGCTTCGTAGCTCAGGACTTCCACGGGATGATTCCGGAAGTCGGTGATGGACGAGGACAGCGAATATTGTATCGCTGCTAAATCTGCCAGGTATGGGACTAATGGGACAAGAGACAAAATCCACAGAGCCGATATCGTTCTCGCTTGCTTCGGAGCGAGTTGTGTGCATTGGCCGAGTGCGAGGATGGAAGCAATTACACGCAACAAGGCGCGAGCGTCAGAGTTTTCGGCAAACGGATTCCTAGAGGCCAAGATGGCAAATGTACCTGCCGCGGACGCAGCAAGCCAAGAGGAATCGGGTGTCTACATCACAAGTTAGCTCCTTTTTTGTCCTTAGGGACAGACTGAGCGCAAAGGATGTGGCACATACCATATGAGATAAAGAGTACCACGATAGTGCCTTCACCAGAGACAGACACAAAATAGCGACGAGATGGCCGCGAGGAATCCCGAACACTGTCCACTCTATACCTAAAGCCACAAGCAACAAAACTGTGGCGCGCTGCGAGATAGGCTTAATGTGTTTCTCGATATCTAAGCTCTCGAGCCAATTTGGTGATGTCTTATCATTGCCAGGTGTGAGGATGATGTAGGTGAGAATGATGCCGCAGAGAGGGATCATTGATGGGGCGAGTTCGAAGAAAGAATCGACTGGTAAGGAAGCTATGCTGAGCAGAGTGACCAATAGTGTCCCGGGTATCGTGTATATAAGCCAGGCAGACTTTGGTGTCTCGCGCAAGGTGGTCTTTCGGTGTATCATGAGGAGTATAGGCGTTGAGGCTGGCTTCGCAGTATTAATGATCCTTTCTCCTCAGGCTTAGACATGTGTGCAGCACTTACAAACAGAACGACGAGTCCCCATCCCGCTCGAAACACGCTGAAGACGGTGATACAGAGAGCTATCATCCATAATGAAGTGGAAGACGGAGGATTTGGTCGGGACAACGCTTTCGTCTTCAGTGTCGCACTGATGGGAGGAAGCTCAGCATCAAGTGTAGGACTCCGTTTGTCGAGGATCCACGGCAGCGATATCCAACACAATACCTCAGAAGGCAGCTCCGTTTGCTCGGAAGCGAGAAATTGCGTGAGTGTCGTGCACAACAGGGCCGCACTGGCAGACATCGTCAAAGACTCGAAGATGGGCCTCATAGTGCTTGGCCATTACTCATCGAAGTGTTGCTATTAGTTCGACATCAATTTGATCACAAAGGACAGAAAACGAGGATGGAGGATAGGGTAAAGAGGTGATTGAATGTCTTCTTCGCATTCCAGTCTTGACTCCATTAGCAGAGCAGTGTCGATCATCCGTCCACCTTGGAATCATCTCCTCCTAGATCGTCAAGATCATGCTGCTTATGCCATTATTCCCTGTTCCATTTCGTCCCGTGCATCAGTCCTTCTCCCCATGTCCTCGTATTTTGGTTTCAAATCATCATTACGATTGAATTGAACCAATTATTCCGAATCAAATACAGCAGGTAGATAATCTCAAACCACAATCCTGTACCCATCGAACGTTGATGTGCTGCCGCCTTTGATGCCCAGGCAGCAGGATAACCCCAGCCACAATCCAGGGTATCGTGGTTCAGTCAAGTAGCACCGTCAATTCAGTAGCATGATTGGATTTGTAGCCTCGTAGATTTGGAGTGATTTACTATGAGTTATGTCAGAATTTTCGGTTTTAGCAACAATTTCATACTTGTTGGGGCTCAGGGAGGTCGTAGGGAGTTGATAGTTCTTAGCGGCCAAGGGGGGGAATGCGGTTGCCTGTTGTACTACTGAGGAAGCCGGGTACCTTTCTCTCTATCTTAACAGCCCAAATAACTCCATATCCAAGTAATGTTCCATAAAGCTTAGATACATGCTCTTTAGAGGCGAGCTATCTCAGGTATTAGGAGCTCGAGCGAGGTCGGCTTCACAAAGAGATATGGACGCCTTCCACGCTTTGTTCCTGACCCCAACCTGCCCATAACTGCTTTCTAGGAATTCTTTATCATACAAAGAGTGACATCATTTATAGTATATTAACCTTGTAAATTGGGAATGAGCGGCCAGAAGAGGGCTTGTACCTTTGAGATACTGTGTTCACTTCGTATCTCAGTTATACAGACAGAGATGGTAGGAGAGCCTGCAGTGTCTGATGACGAGGACTCTCTGAAGTGGTCAAGAGTTATTTCCATTGACTCTTTTAGTGACTATGACTACATATTTTATCCCATCATCCCTAGTTTCAGACTTCGAATCTATCCCTGTCACCAATGATGTGATCTATCTTCCTCTAGATTATCTTTTCCGATTACTCATCCTCAACACCCTGTCCAAGGAATGCCGGGAGGCGTTGGGCAACCTGCTCCCAGGTTTCGTGACCATCGACCAAGCTTTTCACAGCTTGAACAATGTCCTCTTCCGATGCCCGGACTTGGGCCATGGAATCGCGCTCTCGGAGAGTGATTGAACCGTTGCTGACCGTGTCAAAATCAATGGTGATTCCCAATGGCGTGCCGAGCTCATCATTTCGCGCATATCGCTTTCCGATTGAGGCCGTAGATGAGTCTACATTGTTGGAGATACCGAGCGACCGGAGATGTGCCAACACCTTCTTTACTATGGGGGTAAATTGGGGTTGGTTTGATAGAGGCACGATGAGCACCTTTGTGGGGGCCATAGCGAAGGGGAACGAAAACACCTAGATGGAATACAGATGTTAGATACTTGTGGATAGATCACTTTCACTCAATGGACTTACCGCTCTGGCCACATCATTGGGCCGATGCCAGTACAGATGTTCCAGGAGACAGTAGAGGATTCTACCAATACCGAAGGAAGGTTCGATGACATTAGGGATATATTCACGAGTTCTTACAACCCTTATGACCTTCTTGATGGTAAGTATATCTTTTCCAAGCTCCACAGAGGTCGATTTGCCATCTGACAAGGTGGGAGTTGTGAGATTAACAACGCCATTTTCGGCCAGCTCGGCAGCCAGAGCCTCAAGTTGCTTCTGATCCTGAGCCTCAAGACTTGTTTGGACAAGTTTGGAGTCCTTGAGGAAACGACGACCCATGAGTTTCTTCTCCAGCGATGCCTCGAGTTCCTCGAACTTGACTGGTTCAGCAAGGGGCTCTTTGACCATCAAAGGGGCACCAGTGTAATTTGAGTGCTTGGTTAAGTCGAAAGCGCTTCTATCCGCACAGCCGACGCATTCGATCCAGCCATAGCTAGTGAAGATCTCGGCATCCCAACAGTCGCAGGCATAGTGAGCCATCTCATTAGCCATGTGCTGCCGGAAACGCAACTTCGTTGGATCTATGCCGATTTTTACCAAAAAAAGGTAGATTCTACCCATGAAGTAGCCGAGAGTCTCGTTATCAATCACCTTAGACTTCACAGCTTCTGCTATCGTCAGTTCTCTAGTTGTTGTCTTGCCGGAGAGTTGTATATCCTTGTCGAGAAGGGGCAGCTTGAGATCGGCGGCTTCACTGAAACGAGGGTGTGACTTCTTCTCGGGGTCCACATAATGCTCAATCTCAGACATCATAAATTCTCTGACGCGAAGAAGACCAGATCTGGGTGAGATCTCGTTTCGGTACGATTTACCAATGCTGGCAGATGCAAACGGCATTGCGCCTTGGTTATAATCAAGTAACTTCTTGAAGTTTAGGAATTGGCCTTGGGCTGTCTCGGGGCGCAAATAGACAGTAATTGCCCTGCTTGGACCGATGTTGGACTTGAACATCAGATTGAAGGTTTCTGGATCTTCGACGTTGCCGTTTCCATTGGGATTGCGAATATCGTGACCACCGCGACGAATCGTCTGATTATTCTCATCTTTGAATGGAGTGCCATTGATGATGTCTCTCAAGCCATTTATATCGTAGTTGTCAATCTAAATGAGGAATCAAGTCAACATTGTACGATGTGGAAGACGGTAGATGAACTAAGTTGTCGCACCTTGGCAAGGATATCTTTGTACTCTGCAATGGTTGCCTCATCCAGCTTGGGCGACTTCTTGGTATTTCCTTTCAGGCCAGTAGCAAGACGAGTCTCGAGGACATTCTCTATTAAATGATCGGCTCGTAGATATTCGCCGGTCGCCAAATCTTTGCACATGCAGTCCTCGAACTTGTCAACGTGGCCGCTTTGCTTCAGGACTTCCCAGGGGGTGACGACGGTACAGTCCAGCTCCAGCATGTTCTCCTCAAGGACAAAATGCTTTCGCCAGGTATCGACAATGTTAGACTGAAGGGCGCATCCCGGGGGGCCATAATCATACAGGCCACGGTTGTCGCCGGTGAAATTGGAGGAGGTACGGTAAATTTCGAAGGACTCAGTGTAGAAGAATCGGCGTTTCATAACCGACTCAAAAAGAGGCCGGTCGAACTTGTCGCCCTTGAGGGTAGTACTGGGCGCCATGGCCGACGGCAAGCAAAGTCGCAATGAATTGGTTCGACGGCTGTTGTTGAGTAAAAGGAAGTGTGTCATGAAATATGGGCGAAGGAGGGGTGACTCAGATCGCGTGTGTCCGATAAAAGAAATATCCCAATTGATGGCGGGGTTCAACTTTGCACCCCGCCGCTGAAACGTTGCTTATACCAAAAGGTACCAAGTTCGTCTAGTTCACATCTATATAGCGGAGCAACAGACGACAGACAGGATAATGAGTGAAGATGACATAGTATTCATGTGAAACAAAATATTCTGAGAGTTTTTTCTACTTCTTAGCCCCATTCTTCATTAAAATACACAGTTATGAGTGATTGAGGAACGTTACTATAATGTCAATATTTGTTCAGTTGAGATCACAATCACGGAGGCCCAGCTGTTTGGCTCCGACCTGCCCCTCCTGGCCAGTACCTTACCCTGGAGGCTAGACTGATCTGCCCACCTAATAGGTACATGTGCAACATGAAACGGGAGCATGCAGACAAAATCAAATCGCTCCTCCCCGAGTGTTGTGATCGACTTGTACCGCCGAGTTTTCATTTACCATCTCTTTTTCATTTGTCCATATTGTCAGAAATATGCGTCATATGTCCTACGTGAAATCCAATATACCTTGCGAGCTTGTTCACACCAGACTTCTATTCAGAGATAGCCGCACTTCGAGAAGCACCCCCCAGTCGACTTGAGCTGGGCCTTGGGAGCTATATCCTCCAAATAACCAATCAATGAATCCATATTAGGCTCGCAGATGCAATGTACCAACAGGCACACAGATGCCTCCCCCTCCAATGCTGTGCTGGCTTGATATCTCTGCGCGTGATACAATGCTGCGGGATGCCTCTCCATCTTGATTTGAGCATCCATGCTCCTTAGAAAATTTTCTGTCCCCCTCTCTTCCTGTCTCATCACAATGTTGGCCATTGTGCTTCTAGAGAAGACATGAGCACCATCAGTAAGATACAGGCGTCTCTTTTGCAGGGAAGTCAAGAGACGACATTGGCCCTAGCCAATGCAAACTTCGACTTCTCATTAGTCAAGATCGAAGCACCGCCTGAGTACAAAGGACTTGGGTCGGCGCTGTCAGCTAAGAAACGATCAGAGGCTGAGTTCGGCTCTGCTCACTCTACGGCTCGACGCTTGGGAAACTTATTCCAGTCAATCTTGCCCGAGACGCCAGTATGTTTAACCGGGCTCCCCCGCATGGCCTAGATGGTCAGGATGTTGAAATGAAGTACGTTGGTGCTGATAATCTCCAGTATCTCATCAAGGCTTATGGTCATCGGGCATCTGAGATAGCCGAGTCTCTCGCTACGACCCCTGAAGCAACTGAAGCTTATGGCCCGTTCAAGGACTATATCGGAGTTGACGGTACCTCAATATGGGCTGCGGCAACTTCGAGCCCGGCAGCGATTGCATGTCATCTACTCGCTTGCATCCTAGCGAGCCTTTGGACGCCTGCTGAGGCTACTGCAATCTGGTTAGAAATCATAGCTGATAGGAAACGCCAACTAGAGCAGAAAGCTGCCCAATCCGGCGCTTTCATCTTCAATGAAGGTGTTACTGCTATGTTGCCATTCGAAAAGGATCAGCTGGCTGCATGGGATAATAGTGCAAGAGCCTGGCTTGCGGCGGCTAGCGAGTCGCCACCTGTTCGTTCCCGTCAGAAAATCGTGACGAGTTTGCTGAGCCGAGTGAACGCCTCAGTTCAGGGAAGAAAAGACGTGTACACAAGTGTCACAGAAGCATGGAAGCTCTCTCTCCTGACATTTGAGAAACTCATTTGCGGCATGAGTCAGAGCGTTCCTGATGGTGTGGTTATCATAGCCCTCTTATCATGGCACATATACCCAGACTTGATCTTAATGTCACCGAAACTGCAAGAGATACGCCAGAACGATGAGTTGATCCAATCTTCTCAGGTTACTATTGGATTGACACGCCATGATGAGCTACCACACGATAATGGAGTTCATTGGTCTTTGTCACTCGCCCATCTCCGTTACTATGGTTCTGTGCAAGTGACATCGCGATCTCTGCGATGCACACCCTCTGGAAACAACAGATTTACTATCGATGAGTTCATCTTGGTCGTCATTGGAGCTTGTGCTGGGGAGTGGTCAACTTCGGAGCGAGTCACTATGGACTTCGCCATAGATTTTCTGATTCTTGCCATGACACGATTTGAGCACGTCCTGTCCGAATCTAGGCCATCAAATTTGAGAATGGTCAAGGACTCATGGGTTCCAGCATTACTCAACTTACTTGCCAGTACCAAACAAGATAGTCAAGAAGGTCGCGGGAAAGCAAGGAAACTACTTACTCTGGGTTGGCGAAACCACCAATTTTTGAACAAAATTATGAATGGCCAAAGATCATTTGGGCTGTCGGCACTTGACCTCAAATCGATCTTCATCGAGAGGAGCCGATCCCGTTGCTATGCGCGGGACATGATCCAGGATTTCTTGTCGCGTTGCGAAAGGGAACGCATGTGTCTTGTCTTTCACCCCAAAGAGCATAACCCCGAATATCACTATCATTTGACAGTGAAATTTTACTCCCAATATGAATTTCCATGTCCATGGGCCAAATCTAAGGACAATAGTGAAATTCAAGAGAAAAATCCTGACGGTAGCTACCTGATCGACCAACACTACACAAAGCTCATTCGATCGCGCTCTTCCCGTCAACCCACACTCACATGGGAGCCTCCGTCGCCTGTTGCAGAACAGCTGACTAAATTTGTGCCGCGTGTCGATATAGATGGAGAAAATGACCGCTTCAAGTTTTATCTAATTACCCAAATTTTCGGCGAGGAAGTTTATGCCAATGTCCCTATCGATACTCAAGTCTTCAACTTTCCCGCGCCTCGGTTGCAGCACTATCTTGGTACGGAAAAAATAGATCCAGAAAGCTTACTCAACTTCTTGGAGGTATGGCCGTTCTCCAGACTCTGTAGAGTTCTTTTTGCTGCAAAGGACCTATACATAGATCTACCAGGTGTTACTGTGAGCCCATCTATTCTGGAGCGACGCCTGGACGAATCATTGCTGTCTTCCGTACTCCAAGGGGGGGAGGGTGCAGTCCTCCGACCCGCTTTCAAGCAGGGCGGCGCCTTTAGGTTGTTGGTGCTGCTACAGACAGGATATGACCTGGGTCTCGAAAATGGCTTTCAAAGGTGGCAATCACTTCTAGCAGTCTCGATCGAGGATACTCTCTTCATGGATTCTCGTGTGATAGGAAATCCTAGGCCTGGCGTTCAATCAGGTCTCCGTCACGTTCGAGGCAATGTGGGAACGCCTGGTGTGGCGCTCATTGAGTGGCATCCTCCAGAGAATACGCTAGACATCAAGAAGCAAGACTTTGAGAAGTGGCAAGTCGTCAATCATTATCCCTTCGACGGAAAACTCGAAGACAGCCTTCACGATACTTCCCTGCACCTTAGATTGACAGGATATTCCGAGGATATAGATTTTGGTGCCCGCAACCGAATATCAAACGGCACCGTACTTGATGCGGTAGTAGCAGTATTTGGGTAAGCTCCAACCCGCCTGGAGATTCAACTCTGTCGTTAAGGCATGCTGACACCATTTCAGTGAGTAAACGAAGTTCAGATACGACATATCAGATGAATAAACAAATGACTAATACTAAAATGTTTGCAACACGGCAGACCGTGATGAATGGATAGGGGATATCAACATTCTTGATGCGCTAAACCACCTCGATCCTAAGGATACGACCCCACCGTCGCCACAAACGCGACGGTCACCTAAGTTTAGGGTAGTTAGGCGTCACAGAGGGTGTCTTTCTAACAATGTAGGGAAGCCCCCACCAGAAGAAATGGTGAAAATCGAATGCTGGGACGAGCTTCTCAGCCCTCCTCCATTTTCCAAGGGAATAGTCATGTGTCACGGAAATTGGCAGGCCCGCTTAGCCGCGCTTGCTCTTTGTAAACAACTGGGTTATCATACAATTCTGTTCAATGATCACGGGTGCTGGGATTGTGCATTAGCGACCTTGAGTCCAAAGGCAGGTGGCCTCACAGATGCGTTGGTTGAAAGTCTATCATTGACAGGGATATTGCGTATGCAGATGGAAAACCAAACAGATGACTTGACGAATGCTTCGAACACGATTGAAGACGATGTAGGTTCAACCGTCAGCTATGCGAGCGGTCCTGTTTCAAGTTTAGGGAGTTCTTCGGAAACAGCCGAAAAGATTCCAGTTATCTTCATACTTTGAAGATGGATCTTTCTTGGACTTTGAGTTGGGGCTTAGAATGCGGTAAACTTCACATGAGGTTGACCCTTCAGTGTTCCCTTACATCAAGTCGGCTCAGACATCCCTCATTGCCATGGATGAAAGCTTATTCAAGGGTATTGTACATCGGGTCGCAGAAACACCGTTTGGAGGTTCTCTTGGGTATCATTTCATCATTCATACTGGTCGCCCTTACTACTCATATCATAATTTAACCCATTCTCTGCTGGGAGCGTTTTTAACATGTACACACGTGGTTCCACCGACAACCTGCTCTGATCTGCCTCGTAAAGGATCGACTTGTGCCATGACATAAACATCTTTATAATATGATCCCGTATTCCTCGGTAGTGAATTGAACGTCTCGCTCGCGTTGTCGCTCACCGATCTGCTATGGCTCGTGCCACGCGTCAGACCATCTTCGTCATCCTCAATTGGCCGCGGCTCGTGGGTTACGTTCACTATAACGGTCTCAGTCAGTCTTGATCCTACAAAGGGGTGAAAGGATCCTGTGGGGATAGCAGTGATCGCATACGGCGAAAAGCCGATCGGCCAGAGAGACGCTGCGCCGATATCATACCAAGACGGAGGGCCTGCTGAATAACGACATTACTGACCTTCTCTGGTGACAAATATTTTTCCCCACTGCGACGTGATAACTGGCCAAAAAATCGGAATACTGGCGCAAATCGCCGCCGTATTTATTTCGAGCGTAGCCAGTATTAGGCTAGCTGGCGCATACCAAGTCGGGTCTCGGGTTGGATAGGACGCGGCCTTGTTCTTGACGATGGAAGCGAGACGCCCAGTCGCGAAAGCGATTGTGCTATACAAAAAGAAGGATTAGATCCAGTTTATCACCATGTTTACATCGTCTAGTCAGTAAAGGGTAGTAAAACCAACTTACAAGCTGCCCAGAAGAAAAAGACAATACAAGCCCCGTCGCGTCTGGCCTGTTGTGCTATCCTTGGAAAGTAGAGAGACTGGAAGTAGGAAGACGGTGGTGTCCAGTATCATATTGCTAGCAGCATGGCTTGTGAATGTAGCAACGAAAGGGGCGACGTATTGCGCGCCAAATCCCCAGCACTTCGCGTTCAGCGGATTATACCAAAAATCGTGCACGGGTGAGCAGGGCACGAAGGCGAGGATCGAGTAGGCGGTTCCCCAGAGCAAAACAAGAACCATTAAGCCGATCGCTATTCTATATCTAATCGTTCCAGCCTCGAAGACGCGCAGATATTGGCAGAGAAGCGATAGCTTGATCAGTGTCGTCGATAGCGTATAAGCAGCATTGCCCGCGTAGAAAGTCTTCAAATACCCGACGACCTGCCAGTCGTCTAATTGAAGGAAATGTTGTCCCAATCCATAATGGACCGCCACTAACAGTGTTACTGATACAACGGTTATGGTGAACTAGAAGTTGAGACTTCAGTGTTAATGTCGAGTTATCGGAGACAGGTAGCCATCGCGACTCATGCGCAGCGAAGCCACGGTCGCTATCTTCAGCCCGTCGGATTCGGAACATACCAGATATAGTATTACAAGAGCATCATCCCAACCAGGGGCTTTTACGACGTTGAACCGAACATGCAACCGCAATAATATGCATATTAAAGAGACGGTCTGCCGCCAGAATGTTAGTACATAATTCTTTCACTGCCCCGGCTTCCCTAAACCATGAGATGAAGTTTGGTAATTGAGATCACCGGGAAAGACCCAATGATACAAGGTAGAGACGAGTGACAGGAAGAACTTCAACTCACAACTGCCGCAAGCGTAACTCCGTAAATGGTTGCAAACTTGTTCGCCAGCGGCACTGGATCGTCAAAGTTGCTGGTCGAGTAAGTGAAGCCGCCGTTCGACATGGCAGGCTTATTGTGCCATGCTTCAAGATAAAAAGAGCCGGTAATGCGACGTCAGCTGCCTCTTATCAGTTCCGTAGTTCCACCTCTATAATTGACCTCTCGAAGGTTCCCGTCCTGATTTTGCCCGCGACTCGAATCTTTGTAGGACAATGAAGGAGGTTAATAATTCAAGAGAGACAGGAGAAAAGATAAATTGCAGCCGGTGGGTATCCAGTACCGTGTTACGTGCGTGTCGTATATCGTCAAGGAACTGGGCTGTATGGTTATCGATGCACACAAAACGAAGATTGGGGCCGGCCAGGCGATGGAAACCGGGCAGGAATTGGTTTTATTACTTGAGATGACAGGATGACGAGAGCGGTGGGAGAACGAACAGGGGACAGTCGCAACTCCCATAAAAAGTAACACCGTATAAAGGAATCCTTCGGCCGCTGCGTCTTACGGGGTATTATTCTTACGAGTACACAGCTGCAATGGAAATCATTTCCATTTGCACTACAAGTACTTCGTACACTATGACAGGGCAATGCACAACCCAAATTGATCACGAAAGCTTGTGTATAGATAGGCTCCAGTACTTAGCGGTATTACATCATGACCTTATAGGCGATCGCATATGAAGCACATCTCCCCCTCTTGCTGTCTGGTTTCCACGGAGTACTCCGCAAGACGAAACCGCTTCATGCGATCAATTGATGGGTGGTTGAGGTAATGAGTCGTACAAAGTATTTGTTCCCTATTCCTAACGAGCATATCCTGCGAGGGCAATCCTGGAAGGAATCTTCTAGCGTTTCTAAATTGGTAGTCTCGAACCACACGCGCTAGACTTCTTGAGTATTAGGGTTGCGAACCGTCTTACGCACGTGGAGTCAGAACCTAGAATACTCCAAATTGGTAGGTGCTGATACGCGAGGGTGCTCCAGGGTGTCTCGACTCTCGGTTTCTCCCAGTCATTGGTGAGTTCTTTTCAATCATTATTGTCTGTCTCTAGATAAATACTTCGTACGCAAACAGGCGAAATAAAGCGGCATTAGTGAGGAACTATATGTTATCTGTTGAAATAACTTATATGGCGCGCGCTTACAATAATCTTGTTGTGTTGGTGACAGGTTGGCGACAAGCATTCCGAATTTATGTGATATTACTACGACATGGTGGAAAAACTGACGTAAAAGGAACTGTCGCCAACAAATCGATATGCAATGGAACTAAAGAAATCCCGCGACACATCGGCAGTGATTATGAAACAGCAATGCACAAATAGAAAAAGGGGTACTATACTTCTCTGGGCATAGCGTCTCCTCACCCCAACCACGGCACCACCGCGAATCCTACGGAGAGGACCAGGGTGTTGCCAAAAAACGGCCATAGCCCTTGGCGATGTCCACGACGACAAGTGGGCGGGAGTCTTCATCGGCAGGCTTCGATCAATCCAAACTCGAAGCCTGTAGATAGTTTGATTATGATAAGTAGTTGAGGAGTTTCACTCTAGTCTTCGAGCTATATGATCAAGTATTTGCGCAGAGTAATCGGGCGAATGAGAATTGGAAGAGTTCGCAATCCCCCATCCTTCTCTATTTATAAAACGATTATAGTAACATCCTCCGGAGCGTCACTTCTACTGGTCGTGCAAAGTCCAACCCAGACTGATACTGGGCATTAACCAAGAGGGAGAAACGTATAGACACCGGAGGGAGCAAAATATATGTAGTACAAATATTGGACAAGTTCTTCTAGAAACAACATGAGATTGTTTACTCGATAATACACCACTAGTCTGGCAGGCCATCCTTGCCCATCTGCGATGGGACATGCTTCGTCTACGAAACTTATCAGCAAGATGCCGAAAAGACGTCAAAGCACTGAGTAAAGAGGATATTATTAGTGTTTAAGATGAATTTGCATGCCGTATGCCCTCTATGTCCTGTTCTTTATGAACAAGGTGGATATCGCAGCTTGAGTTTGAAAGATGTTAGGGGGACTTTTAATAAAATCGTTTAAAGCAATTCATTCTGTAAAACCCCCTTGCGACTTGTGACTGCAGCATCTCCGTGAGAGTCGATAAAAGCCTAGCTGGATAATCTATTCAGAGACGCTTTCAATCATAGAAAGTAAAACACATACCGAGTGGAAAAGGATACCAAATAAGGCAATTGGAGGGCCAAGGTGGGATTCGGTGGTATTATAAACATACACATGCAATGGGACGTGTCGTCGCCGCAACGACGTCGATTGGAGTACAATCCTCCAACGCAGCAATGCAACAGCGCATTCCAACGCTAAATTCCGAACTTCAATACCACATCAATCAAGCCTCTCGACTACATATTTGAAACACGTACTGCGTTGATGTTTTGGAGGCGTGTGTCTTGTCGAGTTGTTCAAATGCATATTGTCTTGAGAGCACGGTATATGCGTCAAATAAGGGGATCCTATCTGTATGAGAGCACTGACTCAACTTAGGACCACAAACAAATGTTCCTTGGCTTTCTCTCACTTCGAAATGCTAGGGAAAACTTGTGTGGCTGACAAATAAGAAACTTAAGATGGCGACGAGCGTCTTCTTTGGTGTTAAAATAGTGGCTCGTTAGGCTAAGAAAAGACAAGCATAGGAACTCCGCAACAAGAGAACGACTGCAGGGTGCTTCATTTTTGAGGCTATGATAGAGGTCTTCAATCACCTGCCGCTGCTAATCCTGCTTGCAAACCCCAATGTATTATAATCAGGCCGAAAGCACTAATTACAAACAACCAATGGATTTGCTGACATTTTCTGTAAACGAGTTGATAACTTCGCGTTTGATCAACGAAACATACCATATAGTCTCTATCAGAGGTATTGAGTCATCACGCCCTTTTCCCTCTGCAGGCTATGAAGCAGATGAACAAACAATGGGCCGTAAAGTCGTCAAAATTACTTCCAAGTGGCTATGCAGAGGGACACTCTATTATGGAAGCGACGTTAGCTGTTTTGTTTCATTCATCCGTTCTTTACTGAAGTCGATTCATCTGTCCCCTCTTTACTCCTCTGTAATCTCCACTCCATGCCAAACTTCTGGAGAAGAGAAGTTCCAATAGACCCTACGACAAAGGTAATGATAGAAAGCAGAGTAAAATACCACCCATTCCCTATTCGAAGCATCAAGGGCTTCATAGCCGCTATACCCGCCGCTGCAAGCCCACAACGTACAACATTGCCCGCTGCCGCTGCAGTGCTCGGCATGTCTTGAAAGATATCTACAAGGAGGGTATTGAATGTCTACTTGATCTCAGCTTAAGATTTCTTGAGGCGTGTAGGATTCTTACTTGAACAATGCAGGTTTCGAGGGCACCGAGTAGAAATTGCAAGATAAGGGGTCCACTGACATGCTATAAGCTTTGATCAGTATCCTTCGACGCGATAGTCTTGTAATTACGTCGTACCACTCTCGCCTGAAGGAGCCAGCCGTATGCCGCAAGCGTGACAAGATGCGCGATGATGAGGTATACCATAGACCTTGTTCTTGCTTGTTCGATAGGAAATATGTTGATATTATCACCCTTTTCTTTATCTATAGTGTAGCCTATCTCTGCGGCCTTGTGTTTGTAGTTATAGTTCATCAGTTTTCCTTGCACACGATTAGCAGAAATCAAGTGTAACGATATGACAACCTACCATTGGCATAACCTCCTAAGATAACCCCGAAACCGATGGCAAGGTAGCAAGCACCGATCACGGACTCATTAAAGCTGTAAATGTCTGTGAAAAGACTCGTGATCGAAGCTTGAACACAATAGTAGGTCAGATAGAAGACGCCACTATTTAGTAGAACTAGAAAAGCGTCTTTGTAGAACAAAAGACGAAAAGACCTCAAAGGGTTTAGGATGGGGTTTTTCTTCCTGTGGTACGCAGTTTGAGGTTCTTGGCCAGCTTTGGGTATCTGAGCACCGAAGATAGACGACACGAAAGGTCTTGCCCATCTCGATGGCAATGTCTTCCCATTCCCTGCAATGTTTCTCGCCGTCTCAGGTAAGAAGAGCAAGACAAGGGTTAAGACGACACCGCCGACAATCAAAAGAAACCAAAACACCCAATGCCATCCAGCATGACTGACCAAGGCGCCCCCGATCACGGGAGCAATGACTGGTCCGACATTCGCCGCGGTAATGGCAATGCCCTGCATCGTGCCCCGCTCTGCTGGCATTGATACGTCTGCAATAACTCCGTATGATATGGCAATTGTAGCAGAACAACCCAAGCTCTGTACCATCCGGAGCACGAGCAGAGCCGCATAGTTATTCTGAAGTGCCAACGCGAGGTTCGCCACTGCATAAACGGCAAACATGACCGTAAAAACAGGTCGGCGGCCATAAGTGTCGGCGGCATTTCCGAAGAGAACCGGCGAGATACCTTGGATGATAAGATAAACCGTTATGGTGAGGTCGACGAGCTCGGAAGACACATTTAAGTCGTTTTGTATCTGTACGACCCCCGGAAAATAGATATTTGCTGTCAACGGCGAAAAGACCATCGAAAGACCGATGATGGCTGTAATCAGTCTTCTCTCCCCAATGCTGAAATAAGTATATTTCTCTGTAGGCTCCGAGCCTTGAGCAAACTCTGCATTGGCTATTGACTTGGTTTCGTGCATCTCTGAAGAGTCCTGTGTTGACATAGTTGAGTCCAAGTGAGGTCTGCTTTGTATATAGTCTGTCCGCGTTTTCCATATGTTAGAGCACGTGGTGGCTGGGACTTGCGCTCTCGGGAAGAGAGCCAATATGCGCAAGACTTTGCAAAAGATGTCTCTTTTTTTTTTTTTTTTTTTTTTTTTTTTGAAATTTCCCCTCCCCGTGATGTCAGTTTTTATGAAGTGTACAAGGATTCTTAAGCTGCAGAGAGCTAAAGAGAGGGGAATTAGGTGACTCTTACATCTGATTGGTCCATTTCCTGCGGCATGATTGTCCATCTTTGACCGTTATGGGCTTTGACTACTCAGGATCAAAGTTCACGCGATACGGGGACTTCAGAAGGATTAGATAACTATGCACTATCGCGGAAAGGATACGACAATTCAGGGGTTTAGTTTTATTCCAAGCCATCGTGGAAATCATCCTGTCATTGTTACCCAAATTCGGAGTTTAATATAGGGATTCTCTATATTCCAAGCTGTTTAGTCCATCTCTCATCACTCTGAGCTAGCACTTTACCAATGATTCTTCTGTCTTGAATTTCTTGCCTATTCAAACGGGATGGGCACTTCACATGGCTACACCCTCATCCTTGCAATACTTGTCAGTCAGCCGCCTCATTTCATCAATGGCCCTGGATGTCAACTGAGTTAATAACGGCAAGCTCAGAGGTGAGTGTAACGAGATGTTAGGCATACAGCTGTCTTGTCTGTTTGTTGCTTGACCAACTGATAGAAACCATCAGGTCGTTGCGCCTTTGGTTGTATGTCAGTGACACCAGTGATCTTCACCTCACATAATCATTCTTCTAGCTTACATCGCATATAGAGCGTTGCGATCATCTTGGTCCTCGGATGGCTCTGTCACCTGAGCGATCTTGTAGTACGCGCGAAGGTGCTGTCGATTGGTACAGTACCGTGACGCTCGCCAAGGAGCGAACTCGACTGTGCTTGTTAGAAATGACTCCCTATTCAAACCCATTGACTGAAACACTAACACTCTGAATGGGCGTAGAAGGCGCAAGGATCATATAAAACAGGGTCATCAGTGTTATTATCAACAGATACGTTTCCATGCCATAGATCACCATGCTACAACAATTGAGGTTAGTGATCATTCTTGTCAGTCATTCTCGTGTTTCTGGCATTGAACTATTGCCCCGAGACGTGCGTGTCTGGAACTTCGCATCAATCAGAAAGGGAAGAAAGGGGCTCTAGGGGCTGCTCACGATTAACACGGGCTTGACCTTTCGACCCTGCGTCTCCATCGGTCGTAACAACCTCGGAATGACTTGTTCCAGAATCATGGGCGATAGTCTGTCCAGCTCTTCATTAGGTCCATGAATGGCTCGCTCCTTCTCCATGGTATTCCTCATCATCCGGCTGAAGAATTCTTCCCATGAGTCACACCATCTCGTATCTAAAGCAACATTGCCCCCGTAAGTAGTAATATGAAACCCGAACTTTCCATCCGGAGACTCTGTACTCTGATGCAGCTTGGCAATGAGAGATACAAAGTCAGATGTTCCGGGCATTTCATCAGACATGTCACGGAACTCTCCCAAATAGAAACTCTTTTGAGGATCTCTGGCAAGTAGACCGGCAGCTACAGGCTTGGGGACATTTTCTGGGAGAGCGGCGTATAGAGCCTTACTCCCTTCGAACTCTCCAATTGCCATCTCCTCGGCATTTTCATCCTTGTAAACCTGATGCGCGTAAGCAAAAAAAAAAAAAAAAAAAAAAAAAAAACAAAAAAAAAATGTCGTTGAGTTTTGTCAACTGCTCACTTTGAGGAAATATGACTGAGACCTCCCATCCTGCAACTCGGTGTCAACTTTGCTGCTGATGGCCCAGAAGCTCGCACCGTAAGTGGCAACCCATTTTATCACCGAGCCTTCGGGAAGTGCTATGTCTAGATGTCAATACTCATGTCGCTGCTCGGATTGTAATTATGGATATCCTAGAGGGATAGTCTAGTATGATCAACTTACCTGCCCTGACATTTTCATCCAGATCTGTGCCTTCGTATGCCTCGTCCTCAGGTATCGTCGCCGGATTGAATTCGGCGTCAATCACGACCATCTTCCGTCTCCTGATAATGAGATAGATATGTTGATAACAATGGATATAGTAATTGACGTGACTTCAATACTACTGCTAGCTCTGGCTCCAACACAGAGATATGTAAATCTGGTTCGTGTTGAACTCAAGGTGATATTCTGGCGATAGCCTTTGAGACTGACCCCTCTTTGCCTCGCCTGCATCGATCTGCATGTTGTTGGTTGCATTTCGGATGTGTCAATGCGTCGCGATTCGCTGTATGGAGGCTGCCTACTTCGGCCCCCATGTCAGCGAGCGGGGTAGTCAACCTAGCTCACGACTAGGGCGCTTGGAGCCTCAGAGCGGATGTTGATTATCCGTGAAATTGATTCTGTCATTGTGCTGGGAGTGTTCCTTCGAAATATCCATGTTGGTGTTCGGCTTATGATAGCTCTAAAAGCTGCTTGAACAGTATGGCCGTCCGGGTGAGTTTCTGCGATAGCTCGGACGCTAAACAAGTATCTGACTACACGAATGTTGCTAATTCCTGAAATAGCATGCCCGCGATACACCATCAGTGGCACCGTTGGAACCGATAGAGATTCAGTCTTCGGCATCGGTTTCATCAGTGTCGACAAGCACTTTGAGACTTCAGACAGGATTTCGAAGATTCTCTTTGTCCAGGAGGAAGCAACCTGCCGAATCTGAAGATACGTGGGGTCCTTACGGCTTGAATCTTCTTTACGAACCTCCTGGCGCTCTTATTGACCTTGTCTTTGTTCATGGTCTACGCGGCGGTTCCATTAAGACATGGTGTAAAGATGAAGATCCCAGATACTTCTGGCCGCAGAATTGGCTGCCGCGGGAACCCGATCTATCAAATGCTCGTGTTCACTCGTTTGGGTATAACGCCGATTGGGCTGATACGAAAGAAACATCGATGGACTTGCATGATTTTGGACGCGCCTTGCTGGCAGAATTGAACACATCTCCATACTTAAGACGCGCCAAATAGGTAAGCAAGACTTCCGCGGAAGATCATTGATATTTACATACTGACTTCAGCCTAGACTCCAATTCTGCTTATTGGCCACTCTATGGGGGGCCTAGTCATCAAGAAGGCAAGACTGAGGAGACTGAGAAATGCGTAGAGAAAATCATCAACTAACTCGAATAAAGGCTTACTTATTAGCCCGACAAGAACCGAGAGACACTCGATTGGCAGACCGAATCCAGTGTATGCTTTTCCTAGCTACACCACATAGAGGCTCTGACTCTGCAAGGCTTTTGAATAATATTTTGAAGGCCAGTACTGTTTTCAGCTCTCGGCAGTATATCACCGACATTTTCAAAGGCTCACCCGCTCTGCAAGTCATCAATGATGAGTTCAGAGCCTTTGCCGATGAACTACAAATATGGACCTTCTACGAAACGCTGAAGACAAGAACGAGCGCCACGAGTACCACAGTCATTGTTGATCGTGATTCCGCAGTTCTAGGTAGGATATCTCACCCCTTTTGACTGTATCACCGCTCTAATTGTCTGCGTAGGTTATAAAGGGGAGATTGCCCAACCTTTGAATGCTGACCATCGCAGCATTTGCAAATTTGACAGTCCAGCGGACCCGAACTATGTCACAATTCGTAACTCATTGTCTAAGGCAGTTGAAGATCTGCTTGGTGACGGTATGTCAGAGCAATAGTCTTGATAGCATTTTCAGTACTAAAAGCTATTCATAGTTTTTATGAGAAGAACGGAGGAAGTCAGACTGCAAATCAGGAGGCTTGAGATCTTTCTCATGATCTCATCCAGTGCTGATGATGACCTGATAACGACCGAGTCGAACAAGACTGATGGCACGTGTGACTGGGCTATCCATATAGATTCCTTCGAACATTGGAAAGACTCAGACGACGAGCAACCCACACTATATTGGTTGACCGGTGAACCTGGAGCTGGAAAGTCAGTTGTCACAACACACATAATCCGCCACCTACAAGACATCGGCGCAGATGTCTGTCACCACTTCTTCCGCCACGGACGAAAGTCGCAGCAGTCTCTCAGTGGATTTCTTCGGCAGATAGCATATCAAATGGCGCTCATTCACCCGGCTATAAGAGAAACTCTCTGTAATGTGCAAGACAACGGAGTGGCTTTCGACAAAGATGATGAACGCGCACTTTGGCGCAAGTTGTTCATGAATGAGATATTCAAGCAACACCTCTCTAAAGCCCAATACTGGATCATTGATGGGCTCGACGAATGTGTGGATGCTTCAAAACTCTTCGGTTTAATTTCTAAGTTCGAATCAGAATTTCCACTCAGATTCTATATTGCCACTAGAAAGCGGCCAGATTTTGAGAGACATTTTCATCGATTCGAACAGCGACTTTTCGTCTATCATATCAACACTACCCACACTCTCAATGATATCAGAGCTTATATCTCGCACAACTCGGCAATTCTTCCCGTAGCAGAAGATGAATCCGGCCCGTTGATTGAGAGAATAGTGAAAAAGTCACGTGGAATATTCTTATGGGCAAAACTTGCCTTGGAAGAGCTAGAGAATGTATACAGCGATGAGAGTGTTGATGACATCTTGGATGAGATGCCTGAAGGTATGGCTCCTATCTATTACAGAATTTTGGAAGCCATGGCCAAAAATTCTCGCGAGATCAAACTGACACAAGCGATTCTCGCATGGACTGTTTGCGGGGTGAGGGCATTAAATGTTGACGAACTGCAAGCCTCGTTAAAGTTCGACTTAGGCACACACGTCAGGAGCATAGAACGAAGCGTCGATGGTCTGTGCGGGCAGTTACTTCAAGTCAACAAATCAGGTCATGTCAACGTCATCCACACTACTGTGAGGGACTTTCTTCTAGACCCTCATTTGGACTCCCCGTTAGGGATCTCAAAAGAAAAGGGACATCATCGGCTGGCCCATCGTCTGCCTACAGTACCTAGTGTCTGAAGAAATGCGATCTCCGAGAAGCCGATCCCTTCTCCAGGCACGAACGAATACAACATCAGTATTCGCAAATTACGCATGCACAGCTTTTTCGGAGCATGTGCTTTCGGCATCTGCCCAATCTGACGAGTTGCTATCCCTCTTATGCAAGTTTCTGCGCACTAATGTTCTATCATGGGTTGAGTACATCGCTCAAGAAGAGAGTGATTTGTATCACCTGACTAGAACGGCACGTAACCTTCGTAACTATCTAGAGCGTCGAGCAAAATACACTTCACCTCTGTCTGATGACTACAGGCTTGTCGAGATGTGGGCGACGGACCTGATACGTGTTGTTTCCAAGTTCTCACGTAGCCTACTGGCTTTTCCATCGGCAGTATTCTACCTGGTAGCGCCCCTTTGTCCGCGAGATTCTGCCATTTTCCACCAATTTGGCGGCGACCCAGTTAGCTTCAAACTTCATGGCTCTGGTAACACAGGGTGGGATGACTGTGTGTCATATATCGATTATCGAGGCGTCCGAGCTTTGTCTTTGGCGGTAGGCGACACTACATTTGCGATTGGCAAGAAGGACGGACAGATTAAGCTCTACAATACAGCCACATGCCAGGAAATATTGACATTGATTCATGGGGAACCAGTGAAGTTTCTGAAATTGGACAATTCTGGGAGGAGACTATTGGCTTCTGGAAACCGTCGACTAGCTATGTTCACCACGGATGGGGACCTCTTATGGGAGCTCAGTCAAGTTGATCCTGTCGTCACGGCAGCATTCTCGGAGAACGACGAAACAATTGCAGTAGCGACAAAGGGGAGCTCGGTCCAATATTTCTCCTCCCTTGAAGGGCGACTTGTACCCGGTGAATCAATAGGAAGACAGGACTCGAAGCAGTTGAAAGTCGCTACCCGCCAGGCAATCTTACATGCAGATATATCACCCGACCTGAGACTGATGGCAATCGTGTATCGTGGTCGCCCAGCGCAAGTTTGGAGCCTTGAAAGGGACGTCAATCTTGGCCCATGTTGGTTTAGTAGAGATACACCAGGAACATTTTGCCTATCGATTTCCGAAGTGCTCTTCAATCGGAATCCCGCGGTTGACCTACTGGCTGTGGCATCTCAGGATGGCGAGTTGGCAATATTCAATCCGTGGACTCAGAAAGAAGTCAAGTCAGTGTCTGGAGAGGCTTACACATTAGCTTGCTCTTCTGATGGGCGTACTCTTGCGACAGGTGATATGCTGGGGACCATCAAAATTTGGGATTTTGATACCCTTACTCTGCTTTACAGTATCAAGTCCGAAGACTATGCGGTGCGCTCCCTGGCGTTCAGTGGAGACAGTTCCCGTCTATACGATATACGTGACGATAAGACGAAGGTGTGGGAGCCCGCTGTCTTAGTCAGAAAGAGTCTATCGGATGAGTCGAGCGTCAGTGAGTCGGTAACTCAGATAACTCCTTCTCCAATAGTTGATCGTGGCAATGAGGCCACGGAGATTATGCACATAGCGGCTACCGGCATTGAGAATTGCGTTATTGCTGGAAGAGAGGACGGATCAGTTGTCCTATTTGATGCAGCGGACGCGAAGTTGCAAAAAATACTCTACTCACTCCCGTAACCTGTCAGTCAATCACGTATCTTGCTGCTCAGATGGCTATATAGCTACAGCAGATGCGTCAAGCCTTATTCAGGTCTGGAAGATTGGGAAAGCACTTAACGACATACTGGAGGCTCAACAAAAAATATTAGACATCAGGGTTCCAGATTCGATTCATTCAATCTCCTTAAGCCCTTCTGGATCTCAGCTATTAATTTGCGAATCATCGAAAAGTTCGATTTACCAGATTTCGAACGCAGAGAATGATTCCGCTTCGAGATTTTGCTATGAAGAAAAAGGTGGCTTTGGCACTGGTCACTGGGCCTGGCTACCGCAACCGCTCGGTGACAAGGACATTGCAATGATTAGCAGCTCAAGCATACATCTCATGAAGACTGATCAGCTAGACAACAAGATTTTTAAGGAAGCCACAGCTGAGCTTACACATAATGGAACGTCCCTCCCTTCTGCAGTAAAACAAATGAGTTTCGCCAGCAACTCCAGATTTCTGGCTATTGAGCTAGAATCTACCAGAAAGAGCCATTTACCAATATTACTGATCTACGACATCAGCAGCCTGCAAGCAGAAACTATATCAGCTTCGGCCCCCGAGATGCATAGTCTCAGTCCACTTTTGGTGTTCGACAGCAAAATAGTCCGGCGGTTCATTGGTTGGCGGGATCAAACGCTTGTCTTTATTGACACAGATCTTTGGATCTGTTCTGTAGACTTGGTATCAAGCAATCCTCGCAAAGAAACTTCACAGACTTATCTGAAAAGTCGACATTGTTTTATTCCATACGAACTGATTGGAAACAGCAACGGAGTAGCGCAGGTCCTGACCTCCCAAGCTTGCATCGCATTTCCTCACGAAGGCGCTCTATCTGTTATCGAGGATGCTTTCTCGTGGACATTTGCACAAGATGAAATCAAATGGAATGGACACCAAAAAGGGTGATAGTATGTTTTAAACAGAACAGGGCGTCGCGCTATTGTGCTCTACGTTCCGAGGTTAGGTCTTTACTACGCACATTGTGCTTAGACCCTCTGTAGCTGCCTATGAAGTAGGGGCTTGCGGTCTTCACCGATCTAGCACCCGTTGAGTAGCATTTGAATACAATTATCTCAATACAAATGTCAATCTAAATTGGCTTTATTCACTATTTGCTTGCTCTATGCTAATAAACTTCCTCCGATAACCGCCGATGATGCATATCCTCAAGTTCTCATAAGTAGCATGATGTCTCCTTTTGAGTACTATTAACAGACAAACTATGTCTCTATCAACAAATTGGTCTACCAATAAAAGGGTATCGAGCCACGCCATTATCGAGCCAGTCCGACACTCGGCCTGCGGCCCATCATGGTTTCTAACTGCAATAGATCAATAGCATACTCGGGCTCGCCTTCTAAAGTCTCGCGAATATAGTCAACAGCTGTCATAGTGTTCGAGTTTGATGACCCGTTATCATCCCCACTGGAGGTAGAGACCTGAATTTCAGCATGTGAGTTGGCACCATGCAACAGCAGAGACTTGATAGCGGCGACCCAGCGCTCCCGATTAAGCACCAGACGCTTATTAGCGAACGTCTCCATTAGATGGGTCATAGTTGGAGATCCGCGCGAGAAATAATGCTTTCCGGCCTTCAGTGCCTTGATCCAGACTTGTTCATCCTCCCTAGGGTCGGCGCCGGCCTCGTACAACACGTCTAGCAGTCGAGAATCGGGCATGTCATGATGGAAATCAAGGTAATCGCCGCTGAGACTCACACAAGCGCTGAACCCATCGCCCTTTGGACTCACAACATATACGAGTAGTTCTTGTGCCTTCCGCCGCCGCGCGTCCCAGTCCATGTTGCCCAATTTATGTTCGGCGTAGCGCACAAGATTCGCTTGCACCGCCAGCGACAAGAAGTCACGTCGCTTGGGGGACTTGCCAGCTTCCATGGGTTCAAAAGCTGCCCAGTGCTTCCGCATTAGTGTCGGGAGCTTGCTGTCGTACCATTCTGGGTCCTCGACGACTGGCTTGTGCTTCTTCATGGCCGCGACCCAAGCCCTCTGATTCGTTGCGTCCAACTCGTCCAGTATTTTTGCGTAATTCTCAACATTCTTGATTTCGGGGTCGATCCGCTCAGCATACCGCAACGCATTGGCCACAAGTAGCCATGCGTCGGGTCGTAGTCGTATGTTCGGCCACGTCAATACCGGTGACTGTATTGTCTCAAACGCCTTGAGGTGCCTCACACATCCAGAGAGTAATGAACAGTCCAGGTCGACGTCGCTCATCAGGTATACACCTGGTAACCTCTGCCAGATATCCCGGCGGCCGACCCATTCCTTCGTAGTTTGATGGTTGAACACAACGCGGCGAAGTGACTCAAGCGTATCGGAGTTCCCTCTCGATTCTGCCTCTAGTAGGCCAGAGCAGCATATCCGGAGCCGGCGCTGCATCTGATCTGCAAGTTGCTGTAATGATGCTTTTGTGTATGGTTGCTGGGAATCCTGTACAAGTCTAAGCTCGTTCCGATAGGGATCCAGATATCCCTGTTCCGACAATGCAAGCGTGATGATGCTGGGTGGCTGTTGAGCTCTCAGTACTAAGTGGAAAATACGACAAGCATCGTTTTGATCTTCGCTTTTGAGATTCTCCATCATGCGCATATACAATCCCTCTTGTCCACCTAGCCTTGTAGGCAATGAGTTTAAGGTCGACCTAAGAGTACGTAGGCTGCCATCAATCACCATATCGAGTGCCAATCTTGCCCATAAAATGTCGCCCTGGCTCTTCTGAGCCAGTTCCTTGCAAAGGTTGACCGTATCTGGTAAACCGGGAGCCTCATCGTCAAGGCGTCCAGTGATGTACTCAGCAATGGCCCTTTCAGTGTGCTCCTGAAGCTTTATTCGTGGAAATTCGGCAAATGCATCTTCGAATACCGGGAGCTCCCGAGAACTGACGACGAACTTGACGATATCCTTATTGGCCACTGTCATCAGGAAAAATTAGCGATTTTCATTATTATTATGAAGGCAATAGAGGATCTGAATCGCGCGGGGGAAGCATGCGCCACCAACGGCATCGCGATACGAAACACAAAGCAGCAAATTGGATGGTACTCACTACTATTGATGAGTTTTGCTATCTCCGTGTGAGAGTCTGTGCGCCATTTGCTTCTACCCCAAGATTCGTCGCCATCCTCTTTGTCGTAATGAACCTCGATATCTCCAGGCTCATAATGGTCTTTCCGTTCCATTATCCGATATTCATCAATGCCATCGATGAATATGACCATGCGTAGCCTCTCTGACATGTGTGCGAATAAGGAGTAAAAGCCCTGGTTGAGGTTTGTTGTCGAGGTGAATTGCACTGGGGGAGGCCACGGCCCATCGAAGAAGCTTGGGAACGCGATTTTGATGAGATCCCTGTGAGTGGATAAGATCTGATAAAGAACACTTCTCAGAAATCCTTCGTAAGTCTTCTGGATTCGACTACCTCCTTCAAACATGAAGAATCTCCCCATAATGAGTTCGCCACCATTAGCCCAACCTTGGACGAGCTCTTTTCTCATCTGTTCTGATTCCCAGGCATATTTCATCCTGATGCGATAGAAAAGATCGTATTAGTATCCGTACTCACTCTTTTTACTCTACGTACAAAAAGGAGCAGTGAAGGGGTTCTGTGAGATAGTGCCAATATAATACTTACTGTGACAGGTATTAGCAAAAGATCCTCCAGAGCAGGGCTTTTTAGACTTTAGAGGGAGAAAAATGGAAACAAGGGCAAAGAATACCTACCAATGTGGACTTTCCGGAGCCTGCTTTCCCGCTAATCCAGAGAACTGGATCATCTGAGTTCAAAAAACTCTTGAAAGGGGAGACCTTAGGCGACATAATCCATTCACAGGTTTCTCCATACGCAGGATCGATGCGCGATTCGCGCTCCATCATTGTGTCATAGTATAAAGCATTGAGAATGTCTACACATTAGTTAGAATCGAGCTGTTGGAACCTCTGAATTCTGGCAATTGCTGTTTGGGGAATATCGTACCTTGGTTTCGTGGCTCCTGAGCTTCAACATCCGCTTGTGATGGCCCGGATAGCATTTTCTTGATTTGAGACGTGATTCTTACATAGCCGACATCATCTCTGCTCTTGAATCGGCACAAGTCAGCGTGCGTTGCCGGTATTTCGTCCTTCGAGACATTGAAGTTTTCGTAAACTGCTGAATCCTTGGGGACCATGACTTGCATGGAAGAATTGGAAAGCTCAACTCCATCTATATTATGAAGTATATCGCTTGTAATCGGCAGTGTAGTCGGTAGCTTCTCTCTGATACACACAACTTTAATATCTCGTGAGACGAGCAAAAACGTGCTGTGTTGATTTTCCAGTAGCTGGTTGGAGTCTCGAAGAGCTCGCAGCAGATGAGGGGTTGGGAGTGAAGGGGAAAGCACCGCAGTAGCCGCTACACAATCGCCAAGAGAACGCTTGACACTTCGGATATGAGGTGTTCCTAAGAATATGCATCCCAGTGTTCGTGGATAGACATTTCCAAGCTCCGCGTGAGCTCCGTAAATTCGTGAGAGAGCCGCGGTGACAAGTGCCTCCTTGATAAGCAGGCCGCCGAGGCCATGACCAATGAAGATGATAGGGCAGCGTGTTGCAGCCCGGATGCGTGAGATATCAGCTAAAAGAGTCTCCGCTTGTCCTGCGAATGTGTCGCTGGAAGCCAGAGTACTAGACCATCCCCACGAGATAATTCTGGCATTGGAAATATCGTTCCCCAGGAGCTCTCGAATCCAACAAACACCGCCTTTCGTGAAACTGTGAAATCGTGATCCGAACAATCCATGAACGAAGACTATATCAACTCCTTCTTGACCAGGCTGAATTCCGTCAAAGATTATGGTCGGACCTCGTCCATCAGCGCTCATGAGCACTCGGTCCCGAGAGCTTCCGGCTGAACTTGTCGTACGGCCAACTTTATCCAAGCGTGGTCCCTGTGATGCCGCATCCCGTGATTCGCGGCTACTTGCGCGGGTTAGGCGAGCGAGCGTCTCCCTAATCCGCTGCATTGTTCATGTTGTAAATGCGCGACTCATCTGGAGACGAAAGAAATCGAAGTTTTCGAGATCACCCTTATCTTGAAAAGTTGCAGAGCTTTGTTGGTGCAGATAGAATTTTTGCCCTGATTCTGGAAACTGACAATCTTTCATAATGTCGACAGGTGATATGTGTCAGAAATTGTGTCTTGCACTGCACGATCCACCCACGGCACCGGGTAAGGCCCTATTGCAGCCGGCGACAAGGAATAGGATACATGGTTCCTGTTGATCCCCGGTCGTTAACCCGGGCTTTGCTTACACCGACGCGCCGCCGCAATCGCCGTTGCAAACTGGAAAGGGGAGGGGTGTTTCTACTTGCAGGGGCAAATAAATCATCGTGATGCCACATCACGACTAGCTCTGCCAAGTCTGCTGTTGGCGCACCTGCACCATAATTTCTTGATTTATGGTCGAAGCGATGTGCGGAGTACTCGTAGGTAATTTTAACATCCGGACATACCTGTTATAAGTACATGATCCATTTAGGATATGTAGATAAAAAACAAGTCCTATCAAGCGGTGTAAAAAAAACTAGCACACTTCTACTAACATTACCACTTTTCGCGTCACTTCATACAGCCGCATTTCAAGCTTAAATTTATTTTCTTTTGGAAATATAATTAAATGATACTCTAATTCTATTTGGTTCAAGATTTAAAAAGCTAAGCTTCGTATTGCGGTTGTGTTGAGTATTTTCGCAAGAGGGTATGTTAGAAGTGTGTTAGTTTTTTTTGTTCCACCGCTTGCCTATCGCACGACCAACTCCCGTCGTATTACTCGTTTTAGAGAATCCACAATACTCAATGTAGCCTGTAGGTCGCTACATTTAGTGGCGTGTGGCGTTTTATCTCGTGCGCAGCACTTTTCAAGAAGGCAACCTAAATGGCAGACTGGCAGACTGTAGTGTTAGAAATTTGAATAAGGCTAAGAGTTAGCTCGATAACGTACTCCGTAGAATAAACTTTGAGCCTAGTCCAATGAAACAACCCTTTACAATTCATATTTGTATATTGACCGTATCTTTTATCCATCTTCCACGATTATGTTGCCTGTACTCTTCATGATCATCCCAGCCCTCTTTCTAGCAAGTGGTCTGTCTACCTAAGTAATCGGCGAGTCGGCGAAGGCGGTCAGGACTCAAGAGTGGAAGATCGTTCCAGACCCGTCATGAAGTTACTACGAAGCGAAGCATTGAAACTTGTTGGTAGTTCATGCAGATCGAACAGGGGGCAGTATATTCGTTGGTCCTCTTCAGTCTCCATATGAGGGGGGCAAAAGAAACCCCGCATCTATCCTAGTTTGGCTTGATTAAGATTGCTTTTCTCGGCACATTGTCCTGCAATAATATTGTCTTAATAAGCTAACAATTGACCAACGTGAACTAAGTGAACAAGTTGAGTTTCTAACGAAGCGCTAACTCATGGTCCAAAGACTAGTGACATTTAGTCTCAACGACTGCGGTGGCTTGCGCTAGATAGCGTCGGCAAATATTAACGTCCAACGCCTTTGAGCTGCAGTGAGCAAGGGACTGGATTTTTTTTTTTTTTTTTTTTTTTTTGAGAAGCATGAAATGAAACAATGAGAGTAATCGGCAAAAGTGTAATGCAACACTCTTGGCTTTGATTCTACCTACCCTGCCTGGTGCGTCTAGCACGTCATTATTCTTTAGTTGATTCCTTTCATTTTGGTGATCGCCTCCTCTTCACTATTCCGACTCGAGTTCTAACACGACAAGGGTAATCTTACGACTACTCCATACTTAGTAAAGTACTCAGTGGTACTGTCTCCGCCTACTCCGCCGCCTACTGCAAATACAACTCTCGTACAACCAGGAGTCTCCTTGTAAATTAAACTCCACCTTTTAGATAGCATAGGCAGGACGTTAAGATATCCCTGCAAGAAACGCTGCAGAATCCCCGTTGTTGTTGCAGCGGATGCATGAAGCGGATTGCCGTCGACGGCGCGCCCGAACCAATAGCAAGGAGAGCCCGTCACTGCGTTCCAGACAGCTGGGACTGCCGTTGTATTGATACGAGGCTGTCAATTCCCGATTCGGGCCGCCGAGCATGTGTATCCTAACATCTTCAATTTAGAGAAGAGAAGCTGCATATAGGCATAGTAACATTGAGCCCCCTATTGACTGCGAGTGCTTATCTCAATCTAGCGGTCACCATAAATGGAACAGAATTATTACGAGGCTTCGTGGTCCTTTCCAAACCCTCGGGACGTTTGAAATCAAAATGGATCCTATTGGCTCCGGGAAAGCACCGTTATTCTCTGCGCACAGTGTAAGCAATTAACTTCATGATTGATACTCTGAGCCACTCTCGAAGAAGGTATCTCTCAGATATATTGACATAATTTACGTTTCGACGATTGGAGTTCTTTGAACATGGATGGCGGGAGAAGATCGGCGCTCTTATGGGGCTCTAACTTCTCTCTGCGTCCAAACTCCATAAGGCATTACATACATCCCCACACCAGCATGGATTGAATCATCCAGGCCGAGTCTTGCGGCTAGGTTGTCAAGCTTCCTTACAGGCTCAAGGCAATACTCGTCAGCTACAAGGGAAAGCCTGTAATATAGCCAAGGTAAAATCAACTATACTGTGAGCTGAGGCGGAGGGGATGCTCAGAGAAGCTCAGTATCGATCGTAACCTGGACTAAAGCTATTGACAGCTGTGATCCCCCTAGACAAGACCCTTGGCTGCGCATGGCGGCCTTGCTCAAAGGCCATTATGCAAGCGAGACTCACGTGGCAAGCAATGATACGCAATAATATTGGAGCAATCTAACCTGTAGTGTTGAGCTTTCCGAACCCATCCTCGGCCTTGGGTCAAGTCTGCACCTGGCCGGGACAAAATTTCAGGGTGCATGATTATCCCCCACGTTCCGTGGTACGAGGTTTGACTCGAACAGAACGAGTTGCACACCTATGGAGACAATGTGAGCGCATATCGGGCGATAGAGACGCCCCTTTCGGTATGCCTACCCAAAAAAGTGTTGACTACGAGTATCTGCCCCTTGCCGTTCAGAATGGCATTATCCACTCGATAGGCATTAACAAATTAGCTTCGATTCAAAACCGGCAAGGACTTAGTTGCCGTTAGTCCATAAGAACTAGAACAGAGATCGAATGAGATACAAATTACAAGGCAGGCTGTGCCCGCATCTTTCCGTCACTTTCCTGTCCGTGTGTATAGTTCAAGGAAAACTCCCCAAAGCCCCGTGTCTGGCTGACTGTTGCGTGTCGTACAGAGTTCTCACCACATCAGTATGAAGACCACAATATTACAGCTTGCTCAGCGTGTCCGAGCCACTTGGAAGACCGTATTCATACATCATCAAGATGCTCCTGCCTCGGCTCGCGAGGATCCAGTGAAGTCACCAGCCTCTTCCGAGACAACATATGTTGGGTCAAACTTACATGGCGAAGCACAAGCTCTAGCCGTCAAAATAGATGGCAAGACACTACATCTCAGAGACCTTACCAAGGTCTTTGCCTCTTGGCCAACAGCAACGAATAAGTATACCAGAGAGCTAGAGGATCTGGTAGATTCTTTGTTGGAACGGATTGTCACCAACGATCGCAAGTTGAAAGCGTTAAAGCAAGCTAACTTCGCTCGTCTTATGTCACTGTTCGAAAACCTTACCTCAACTTCTAATATGATCGTAATGGCTGATTGCTTGCATAGTTGGTACCCTGATGCCGAGTGGGAGGAGCTGAAAGTAGCGACAGCCTATTCGGTATGGATATTCGTCTGGGACGACGAGATCGACGGCGGCGATACGGACGCCGCTCAGAACGAAGCCTTGGCTCAAGAGTACTACAGGCAGTCTCTTAGCTACATACATAATATGCTCGGCCTGGGTGGTGAAGAAGAGAATGCCATTGAAGCCCCGCACGCGAACATGGAGTTGTTCGCTGATGTAGGGCAAGGGGTTCGCAGCGCCACTGACATCGAGCAGCGACAACGTTTCTTCGACGAGTTAGAGAACTTCATGCTGCAGGTCGGCGTTGAACACACACATCGCATGGCAGGCACTATACCGACGTTAGCGGATTACATGAACATCAGATCGGGCTCCGTCGGCTGTGCTCCGCAAATCGCCATAACCGAGTGAGTTATAGTCGACCGTCTATGAAACTCTAATGGTGTGCTAACATGACCATGCAGTTATATGTTGAAGATCCGGCTACCAGAATCTATTATGCAATCCACAGCCATGAAAGCCCTGTGGAGGGAAACAGTATACATGTGTCTGATTCTAAACGATGTATACTCAGTCCAGAAGGAAATCGTAAGTCTCCATACGGCATCCATCTTAACTGACATTTTCATTTCTGACATCACTTTATAGGTTCAAGGATCACTTCTCAATGTTGTCCCAGTCATGTATAAGAACATGGTATCTGAGAAACAAGAGAATTTGGACTACGTCTCACAGGAGCTGGATGTCGTGTTGCAACATTCCATGAAGACCTTCGAGGCGGCCGCTGTTGACTTAGACAGGAAGGCCCCAGAAGATGCTGAGCTGCGCACCAATATCCTGGAATTTGTTAAATGGTGTCGCTATTTTATCACCGGGGTCCTATACTGGAGCCTAGAGTCACCCCGGTATGGGATGTCCAAATGTATCAATGATGATGGGACGTTGAGTATTGTGCTATGAGAAACGGAAAGCGAGATGTGTTTTGTCCTGGGAGAGCGGAAATCAGCCTGGCTAATATCTCATTAAGGAGTTGGGGCGATACTTATTTGAACATGCATAATACAGCAATTCATCCTTCGGTTAATGTCAGAAATAAGAGCGTTTCGAATTTCGGATGGTTCCGCATCTATTGTTACAAGCCTGGTCATTACACAATCGGTGGTGTTCATTAGCAGGGAAACCCCTACTTGCAGGAAATCGTACGACCCTAAAATGCCACAATACAGTACATCCGAGGAGAAATAGCCGTAATACAGCACGCACATACCCACATTCCGTACTAATAGCTTATAGCGTCCATTCTTAAAATGATCGACATGTATCTAATAATTGGCATAGCTTGTGATCTTCGGACATTTCTACCACAATCCTGAGCCAGTCGCACATTCCAAGGTAAGATTCGGAATCAAACTTACCAAGAGGTAAACGCCATCATCTGAGAGGCCCAAATGGAATCTCAAAGGAGGGAAGTCATTCCTTCTAGAAGGGGGCGGCCAAGCACGTTCATGAATCATGTCGAGTACTGTACACTCCTGGACACATTGAGACTGAAGTACGAGTACGCAAGTTTTAACCACTTGCGGCCCTTGCTGATCCACCTGCAAATCCACCTGCAAGGACCAGGCCAAGCACGAAACCTCCCCTATCCTAACAGCCGAATTAAAAGATTCAAACCCTAGTTCTTATTACTAATTAGAGCAATTGAAATGTACAGGCGAGCATGCTGGCAGGGATCATTTGAGCCACAAAAGGATCTTCTTTCAACCTTGCCGAGTATGCTAGTAGGCATCCATTTGCGCGCAGCACATACATGGTCAGCGACTTTTCGGCGATACAGTACAGGCTTACGAAGTACGAAGTACAAATTCATCCCTGGCCCTTTCAACGTCATCGTACCTTCAATTCTTTATGAGGGGTTGTGTACTCGCACGATGCTCCGGACTCCCCTGTTCCGCACCAGGGGCTTATATGACAACTAACCGCCGAATAATCACGAAATGAATCACCTCCCTCCGCTTTTAATATTCGACACCTTCAGTTCGTAGAGTTGTGATAAAGGTCTCAACGTTTCTAAGCATGTAAATTCTCCATCGAGCAGGGGAGTACAGATCTACGAACTCTGAAAACAAAGAACAAGCTGCAAATAAGCAGTTGGGTAAGTGGCTATGATAGTCATTGTGCGTCTTTTGCAAAAGTTGCGAAAGATTTCGTCTTGTTGAGAGTTTGACGGACCACAGTGGCTGAGCAATACTGCCACCAACATAATGTATCTCATTACATGAGGCGGTTCTTGTCGTGTGTAAGCCAAATGAGATCTTCAGGCTTAAGTTCGCCTTCAATATTACTTCTGTGATGCACATGCAGTGGTCGGAGACGTCTTTGCTGTGGCAGAGATTTAAAAATAGAATATCCCCTATCTGGGACAGAAATCACCTTTCGCTGTGGTCAAATGGGCCGCTGCTCACACACTTCTTAAAGAGTATAACACGAGGAATGATTTAACGATGTTCGGTATACTAGAGGCGTCCTAGAGTCTCCATTTCATTCACAGTGTTCGTATATTTTACAATCCTAACTACTGACATGTAACGTTGCAACAATACCCGAAGAACCAGTCGTAGAAAACACGAACCAGATCATATCCCTGCCCACGTTGTGGCACCACGTGGCTGGTATAAGCAGCCGAGATCCATGTCCTCATCTTTCAATAAGGAAGCCCTTATGAAAGAGCCTTAAGCTAACCGTATTCTCGGGGTCAAAGTGATGAGAAGAGATGAGATGTTCCAATCTCATGAAGTCAACTTCACAGTAACCACCCCCCTAGCGGGGATTGAAACAGTAACAGCACCGCTCGCCAAAGTGGCCGTCGTGGTAGCGAAATTGCCGCTCGTCGAAGTCACCCAAGCAGACGCGGCGCTAGGTGTGAACCCAGTGAAGGACAACTTTGCAGACTGACTCGAAGAGCCACTGTTCGTGAACACCACTATAACGGATCCGTCAGTGTTCTCAAAGGCGCCAATAATTGTGCTAGCGAGAGTGCCACTAGTGGCGACACGGTACGCGCCGGGCCGGATATCTGGTACGTGAAAACATGTCGTGTTAGTTCCGAAAACCTTGGTTTCTAGATAATTCCCTAGCATGGCCTCGAGAAATCGAAACCAAGACAGTATTGTACTTATTAAAATGTGTGTTAGTAAGAAATCATAGGATGATAGAATTATCTAGAAGACAAGGATTTCGAAATCAACGCGAAATGTTTTTATACTTGCCATCGGGACCACATCGCAAAAGCCCAGAAAATTCCCGACGGCTCAGCAGTTTTCCCGTCCGTGGCATCGACGAGATGGGAGCCCGACTGCGTCTCTTGTATCTCAAAGCCTTCCCAGAAGAGATATGCGGACAGCTCGGCGTTAACCATAGCTGTAGCAATCTTGTTGGCCCATGTGAATCCCTCGCTAGTGCCGCCATTGCTGTACCATGTCGTTTCGAAGGGTGTTGACGGTCCTCCCTCTTGTTTCCCAACAGATGTCAGTAACTAAACGACAAAAAGAAAAACATATATGCCCTAGGGAATCTAGGGCAGAAAAAAAAGTTCAATGCGTACCAGTGTTCCACTTGCGAAGAGTCGTCTGACTCTCAGGCGATGTGGCATCGGAACTCTAGTAGCCACAGAACCTCCTCTGTCAGTAACGCTTCCCGCAGGCATGACATATCATCATTTACTCACTACACCACTGTTAACAATAGCACATGTCCCAAGATATCTATATACTTGCCGTAACAGTGCGATGTGATGACATTCAAATATTGTGTGACGTTTGCGTTGACAAGGGCCGTGGTATAGCCATTCTGCGTATCCCACCCGGTAGCATCACAACATGTCAGTTGCAGGCCTGTGAGGTTGGCCGACTGCACAGTCTTGTACAGAATTGGAATGAATGAGATTGCCTCTTGCGCGTTAGGGCTAATTTGCATCTGCGAATATCCAGGGGAGTAGTCGGGCTCGTTGAGGAATCCCAGGTGCGTAACGGGGATGCCCGCGGCGTCATAATACTTGACGTATTGGACGAGGAAATTTGCATAAGCTTGTTGCCAGTCTCCCGATGACTGGTAGCGAAATCATGTCCTGTTAGCCCCTGCGCCGTGTTTGTTCTCTGAAACTAACGAGGAACATCGCCAAATAAGGTTCCTGGGACAGAGACGATATCCTACTTACTATACACTACATTAGCAAATACAACTCCAAGTAGAAAACGCTAGAATAAGGGGAGTTTAATGTAAGGATTGCAATCTATCATACATACCACAGTTGTGACCCGTCGAACCACAGAGATATCTAATGCACTAGTCAGCGTGATGAATTCACCTCATGACGCGTCTTATGGCTCTCTTGAAACTGACCCGGGAGTGGAATCAGAGCCGCTTGTCTTCATGCTACAAGTAGAAAACGTCTCATGTCAGTAATTTCTCTGAATCCTATCAGAAGTGAGGAGAGTGAAGACTAAATTAAAATATTTCCCTAGGCCAGTTTTCTGCTCCGGGAAATAATATGTATCATTATTTCAATACGGGGCTTCAGTTTACTTACAAGCCTGGAGCACTCCAAGCATCGGCGTAAATGGTCTTGACACCATAGCTCGCTGCCTGTTGACTGAACCACACTTGCCCCGAGTCATTGTCATCCCATGTATACTTAGGTGTTGCCGAGGGAGAGCCTGGGCTACTGGGTTCGATACTGTCTCCGGAGCCCCCTGAGCCGATGCGGTTGCGGATAATGGAGAAACCAGCGCCTGTAGTGTTGCTAAAAAGATAGTCTAATGCCTGCTTTTGAGTGGCCGCCGGGGCAGACTGGAATTGTGAAGCTCTGCCGAAAGCCTGAGAGAAGCCGAACCCATTAATAACCTGATACTGTGTACCAACATCGACGGTGATGGTTGTCTGGCCTGCGACAAGAGCCGCAAGCTGGCTGAGTACAACTAGTTGCTTGAAGTTGGCCATCTCTATGCCGCTTTGTTCTGAATCAAACAGGGCTCAATTGCCTTGGCCGCTAGATGGAACATAAAGCATTTATAAGATGTCCAAAGATCCGGGTGGCAATATACGAGTTCTCAGCCCTAATCTCTATGCCTTGTTTCGCCAGTTCCGTTTCCGAAACAGGCATTTACGGCTAGTGCTTTCCGCCCGTCTCGGTAGATAACCATTCAATCAATGACATCCAATCGGGTCTAGCCCCTGGCTTTCAGCTTCAGAGGCAAGGCGATGATATTTTGATCGCTGCCATATTGGATTTAAAGAAGTTCTCGATGAAGCATCATTTGTCTCCTTGCTATATCGCCGTTGTTGCTTTTGCCTATTAGAACGATGAGCTCTTTCCGTGAGCATCATTACCACCGTTCCCGAGTCGCTTGTGATAATTTGAGCTTTGCTCAGAGCCTGTAAGAGTTCAACTGACATACAGATATTCATTCTAGACTACTTATTAATTCTCAGATCTAGTTGAAAGCACTTTTTGTGATAGGGCTTTGAATCGCTTGTAAGGGATAAATATGTAAATCTTTCCGTGCATGCACCGCCTTGGCAGCTACCAATATACCAACCCGGTGTGAAGTCGCCAATGTAACCTATTATCCACCATCACCGGCGTCGCACATCGTGCCTCAAGCCCCGATAGAGGTTCTGAGTCGAAGAGTAAAGTATTTAAAGGGACAGCAGTAGTGGTAGATATGAGATAAGCGATTTAGTTTACCGCCAGCACCGTTTTACCTTGCTTAAAAAAATGGGGGCAGAAGCTGGTGCATCGTACAATTCCCTTGCCCCGAGCCACTGAGCTGCGGGGTCTTTGATTCTGCCTAAAGAAGCCAGAACAGAATTTGATCATTGAGAAGCCAAAGCTAACTGAAATTGGTTATCCTCTAGAGTTTTATTTTTAGATCAAGAAGGTTTGCCTGTTTTTTTTTATGGGAATATCGAGGTATGGAACGCAAGATGACAGGGTGTAAGGGAAATCAGGCCAGTATGGTAATCTGCTGTCGCCTCGATATCTCGTAATACTGATGTAAAACAAAATTACTCTGTTAAAGACTATTGTTTCTATCGAGCTTAGTTTTAAGATGCTATGTTTTGCGCTGTGTTGGATGATATGTACAATGTTTGTCTTGAGCAAATCGAAGAGGACATCACAAAATCCATTAACGATCATCAGTGCTCACCACCCCTTCAAAATATGATAATTACAAAGAAAATTTAATTTCACATAGGCATGTTGCTGTGTTTCCTGAAAAGAAAGATGTCATTAGAACTTAAGATAACCGGATGAAGTATGCTCAAATCCATAGTATCTTGTCCTAGCTACTCGTGCTTGTATTAGCTTCATCAGTAGATTACACCTCTTATAAACAGAGCTATTGAACATATGAACTACAAAGATTATGAATAGGTAGTAATATGATTTCTCTTCTATCAATAGCCAGTACTTACTCTGGATTCACTATCATCGATCAGCAATCCGTCAAGAAGTCCATTCAACTGTAGAAATTGTCCGATAAAACCACAACGGTACAAAAAGTCAAAGAGGGCGATCGTCACATGCAAACCAGAACAGCAATTCTCCTTCAATATACCTCAATCCCACCCTACACCCCCTTGGTGCACAAACATCAGGCGATTGCCCGGGGGGCTTGACACCACGCATCAAACCCGAATACGCACACTGAAGCCCGGATGGCAGCGCGGATGATTATCATTGTCAAATAAGTAGGAAAGCTGGGCTAAATCTGATGAGATGAGTAGGATTCCAACCAAATCGAAATTGAATTTAGGGGTAGTCCGAGAGTCAGCGGTCTGATCGGAGCACCGCCGTCTTACCCTCACGATTGACTTTCCAGTTCCAAAGAGACCATCTCAATAGCCAATGCACAAAACTCAATGCGGCTAGCATTTGTCCGTCATCATATGCTTTACCTGACCTCAGGACTTTGCACAATGTAAACTGAGGCATCGACCCGACCAGCGCATTGATCTTTGGATTTCTTTCCCGCATCTGCCGAGTACATAGAACAAATAGCAAAGTGAACAAGTCGACTGCGATGCCCAGCAGTCTCTGGATACTAGATAAAGTGTGCTCTTCCTTTTGCGTTTGTTGCGCGGTATTCGTACTTTCTGTTATGACCCTTCCCTATAGGGTCTGTGCTATCATTTTATGTGTGACTACGTCTGCTAAAATAGATAATTTTGAAGGCGCACATACATGGAGAGCCGCGAGAAGAAGTGGAAAGTAGGTACGAAGGAGAGACAAAGTAGAAATAAGAGGAACCATGGATATGTATCTCGTAAAGCGACGGCCGCTAATAGGGAAAGATAGGAAGGAGAAGGGGAGGGGGGGGGGGGGGGGGGGGATTTTTGCAAGGTGTGGCTTGCCGGGAACGTAAAAAGCGCAGGCGGGATTAACCCCATTTTCGGGACCGGCGCCAAAAAACGCCCGGCGGCAGGGGCTCTTTTTACGTTTTTAATTCACTG
>MU388842.1:0-288038 GCA_022578795.1 Xylariaceae sp. FL0255 | reverse complement strand
CCCCACCCCCCCCCCCCCCCCCCCCCCCCCCCCCCCCCCCCCCCCCCCCCCCCCCCGGATTTTTGCAAGGTGTGGCTTGCCGGGAACGTATCTAGCGCAGGCGGGATGAACCGCATTGTCGGGACCGGCGCCAATCAACGCCCGGCGGCAGAGGCTCTTTTGACGTTTTGACTTCACTGCATTGGCGGGGTTCAAATGACGCACTACCATGGCCCCTGGCTTGACATCGAAACCCTCTTTATTATCCGACTTCAATGATTCATCCATTGTACTATGGGCCGATAATCAACATATCAATTCGCAATATTACTCAGTCACATTCAAGAAAATCACGAGAAATCGAAAAGGCAGCAAGATGAAGGATCTATTGCCATCTATAAACTATGTGGCTCGCTATATGATCATATGTGACTGTGTTGGCAATCCGTAGGGAGCGAGGGAAAAAAGTTTGAGGGCCTTTCCTTTATCCAGACTCCTGAATCGATCAACATTTCTGTCAGATCCTGATTCCTGTATCAAAAACGCTACTGGGGATGTCTTCCCATACATGAAAGTCAAGTTGAAACTGACTGATGAGACCCTCTCAATTTCTCTTGGGTCAAAGAGAAAACGCCGCACATGATGCAGATACCTCTGGTTATATGCCCTCAGACTGGAACCGTACCAACCGTGCAACCGACCAATCCGTTCCTGATGATGTGAAAATAAATTGTGTATGTGGAGTGGAGTGACCTTGGGGGAAGAAAGGACCTGCGCACTCCGGGTATCAGTGTGAGACCCCCTATGCTGTGATGTTCTCGTGTAAAAACCCGAACCTGGACCACTTAGAATGATGATGCCGCTACCGTAACCGTGAAAACCGAAAACTGATGAGGAAAAGGAAAAGAAAATGACCTGAATGTGTCCGTCGCTGTGTTGTAGAGAGGAGTGGGGTAGATGTCTTCCGTGTGTGTGATTCCAAAGGGGGAAATCGTGACAGTAGCATGCGATCGCAAATAGTTATGAAGAGTGTGATCTGCCCTCTAGGCAGGCCGGGAGCCGTATAGAGACCGTGATTACAGATACTGCTGGATCCAAGTCTTCTCAAGCCAACCAACTTTCTCGAAGGCAGCCCAAAGCTTGGATGCCTTGTTGACGTCAATCTTGCAAGCCTGCTGAGCATCGGTGCGGCGGAATTCCTTGCCCACACGAAGGCACTCAAGGCGTCGGATGAAGATCCGTCGCTTGCTTGTCAAGTAAGTTGCGCAGCTCAGTCGTAAGTTAGAGGCGAGCATGACCTCATCTGGGTGAAGTAGGTGACGATCTGGATCATCGCTGAGATCAGTTGGTGTTCCCTTCCAGTCAACTTTAAGACTGTTGGCCTTGTTGGGGAGACTGTCTCTCGGGGGGCAGTAATCGGGGAGCGCATTGTACTCAACATCGACCCGGTTGGGCGCGGTTGCACGACGGGGTGATGGGTCTGGAGTCACACTAGGAGCTCGCACCATTGATTTGACTAGTCCTGAAGGGCTTGGGCCGGCTCGAATGGGGCGTGGTTTAGCAGAAATGGGTTTGGTGACCTTTGGGGCTTTCACGATCTTGGGTCGTTGAACCTCTTTGCGGATGGGCTGTGGCTTCGCAGGCAGGATAGGCTTGAGCTTGAATTGCTGCTTGTTTCGCGCCTGCGCACGCCGATCGGCAATCAGTTGCTCGCGCTCTCGAATTAGCCATGACCTCGGATTCGCCATGTATTGCTTCATTAGTTGCGATTGGAAGTACAGAGCCAACTCATAGTCGTCTTTCTTGGGTGGCGGGGCATCCTTGAAGAGCTCTGCAGGTCTAGCCGAAACATGATCATCCACAATCCGTCTCGCATCAATCGAATCGTCCCGCGCAAAAAGAGGCTGCTGGGAGTGGGGAGTGGTGATGCTGTTAGTCGGGTATAGGATGGGGTCGGAAGCGCCGGTGGTGAGGTTCACGATTCGGTCATCGGCCCTTGCAGCAGGGGAATCAGGAGGCGACAATGGTGGAACTGGACCGGAAACTTTCCGTACATCAGACATTGAAGGCTTGCATGACTTTGTCATGATGTCCTGTCCGAATGAGTCAAACCGGGGTGGCTCTGGGGGGGACATGAGATTGCTGATGTCGAAAGGCTTCTTGCAATCCGACGTGTTAGGAGAATTGGGCGCCATAATTGTTGATGTGTCGTTGTCTTTGTTTACTGTTGGCAGCAATGTCGAACAACAAGAAGAAGCGGGAGAAGAGAAAGACAAGGCAGGAGTGTCAGAAGTAAGGAATGTTATGTTGGTTGTTGGTTGGGGAGGACCGAAAGCCATGGAAGTCGGCCAGGCAGCGGACGTAGAAGTGGTTTGTAAGCCACAATGGATGGGTGTGGTTTGCGGAGTGGCGAAAAGTCAGGCAGCTACGACTAAACGAACCGAACCGTGTGACTCAATTGCTAGTCCTTTTGACTGCGCGGAGTGCAGTTGAGCTAGACTCGTGGCAGTTCACAGAAAAGGACGAGTTGGTCGCACGAAGGGGTGGTGACGGTTGGTATGGGCAGGTGGATGAAAGCGTCCAATTTATGGAGGGGTAGGTGTGTAAGAGGTGTTTTATGCTGGAAGTAGGCGGAAGGAGGAAGCAGCGATGGTCTCGGAGTTAAAGTACCAACTGAAATGTGAATCATGCAACACAATGGACAATATCGGCGAGCAACGAGAATGCGAATTATGCTGTTGGTTGGCCACCGGACCCAAATACCAGCGTAGGAGCGTGCGGTGTAACCACTGTTCGATTCCTCAGGAAAGGCACTACTAAGGAGTACCTAATTAAGTAGTCGTAATAGTAGTGGTATTATCAAATAGAATATAGGTCAATGTGCCCAATCCCTCTGGTGGCAAATAGGCTGTTGTGTGCAATGGTGAGCAGAGCATTGAGTTCAATCGTTGCAATTAGTCAACTGTTGCCCCGGCGGACGTTTACCCGCGTGTTCGACTGCAGCAGACGCAGCAAGCAGCAAGAACGAAGGCACTGGAGAGGAAAGAGAAAACAATCAAAGAGGGAGAGGAAATGGAAGGGCTGCCATGACGGACAGATGACCTTGAAGTACTATTATTGCTGGTGCTGGAATAGAGCGGCATCAAGGCATCCATCCACCATCCACTTAGCCCACCAGGCAACTTGGGAACGTGCTACCAACCTTAATAATAACGATACAAGTCACTTGCTTACCGTGGGTATGTGCACCAGAGCGCGTGCGCCACTGGCATGTTTGCTTTGGATGTTTCCGGCAGTACATTGTGGCCTATCTCGACGGGCGGCAGACGTGGATGTTTCCTGATGGTGGTGGTGGTGGTGTCGTGCTGAGGAGTCACACTCCCCACCTTTGGCCCCCTCCAATGGGTCATCGATCAGGTAGCGCAACGCAGGCGCGGCGAGGGGCGCAGGGATGTCGGTATCTCTGGCTTATTTTGGCACAGGCCACTTGAAACGCCTCTTGTATTCCATGTACCTCCCATCAGGCCGGTACTTGAGGCATGAGACGCACGACTTTCGGCAATGTCTGATGCAGAATCGAGCCAATCAGGAAACCAAAAGCCGCCAAGCCCCCGCAAGGGCGCACCACCCCCAACACATCCCTCAGGTCGAAAACGGCCTCAGGTGTAGGTATGTGACTGCTTTGCAAATGCCACCGAGAGCCTCCAAAATCCTTTTCTAAACTGCAGTGCTCTTTGGTCTTGTCTAATTTCAATGCAAATCTCCGTCGGACATTTTCTTCTCTTTTCTTCAGATCTTAGGTTCCTTCAGAGAATACTAATCAACACGACATATGGGCATGGGCCAATCTCCCATAGACGAAAGAAAAGCCCACCCACAAAACATAGCTGAATGGTGACCTTTCTAGGCGTCAGCTTTGCGCCACTCAACGAGTCTAATTTGTACACGGTAAAATGAGTAACGGATACAAAACCAGCATTTTCTACTTGACCTAATTAATATTTAGAGCTGGCCTATGCACGTGCCATTCCGGGGTGATAGTCTGCTATTTTCCGCCATTGGGATCTGGTCATACGGAGTAAATAACTTGAGATGAGCTGTATGAGGAGGACGATGCACATCGAATAACATCGGTTCTTCAGTTGCTTTGCAGAACAAGTTGCTTCACCTTCGACGCCCGACAATAGTCGAGCTATGCCCGCTATGCCCTGTGCGCCAATGAGGTTTGTTGCAAGCATTAATTGACGTAGCCTGGAATCATCTTCCCTCATAGGTCAATGGCCATACCGCACTGGAATGCATCAAGTCGAGGGGTAGGCCCACAAGCATTGACGTTGGGTATCAACATATTCATGCTCGTTGCATGCCAGCCAAGCATCGCCGCACTCGGGCAATATTTAGGCAAGCGGGGCCAGCCCGATAGTGCGCAACTTACCCCTCATCACGACAGACTTGGACCACGATGGCTGCTACTGAAATGCCAAGAATTATGTTAGAGCCAACTGAAGTATTCACATGAGATCATTCGCTTTCTTTTGTAAGCGGTCCGTTGCCGCCATTATGAGGGCAGAAACATCCAACAAGCTGCATGGCGACATGATCTCCCGGATTTGGGAAACCGTCAACTTCATATTGGAAGATGAAATGAATATCAGGCAGTTGCAGGAATGTGTTGGAGGGCTCTAATTGGGTTGACGTGTTTCATTGGAAGGGCATACCTAGGGCTAACTAATAAAAGCACATTAAATTAGCATTTCTAGGGCAGGAGGTACTGCAACTTGCATGTAAGGCGAGAAACACCTCACGGATTGGTAGGGTCAGGGTTACGCGAAGAAAGTGATCAAGGCAGGCTACGATAACCTCTCAATGATTCATTGGATATCCTGCAGAAGTTGTGTTTTGACGGGATCCTTGGAACGCGTTTCTGCCTGCTCTCCGAACTCTTGTTTAGAATCGGTTGTTGTGGCCACCTAAATCGCCTAGAGTGCCGCGATGACGAGTTTCTTTCTTCCAGTCTCATGGGAGCCTATCTACTCCGTAATCCCACAGAGTCCGTGGCTTGTGTCGAAGTCGATTGAATTTGGCGGATGAGGCGGATATGACGCAACTGTATCTTTGGAACGGACGGCGATAGGGCATCCCTAAAGTCCATCTTATTTTGCCCTTCCCATATGCCTCTCATCGGAATTCGGAGCCATGGGAATTGTCGCCGATGGGGAGGAAAGGCATTGGCCAATCAATCCTAGGAATTGGGGAGGAAGTGAGGATGGGACTAAGAGCCTTTCCCGGTATCCCGCAGCCTACAGCCTTTTGCTTGTGTGAGTCATCTCTTCGATGGCGAAGAAGCATAAAGAACAGGAGGCAACATATGGATTTGAGAAGGCAAACTCAATTCAAATGCTGTAGTGCTGAATGAAACCTATTCTTAACAGATCGAGAGGTGCTTTTTCTGAGGCAAATTCATTGATGCGCTTTCCCCTTTTCATCAATTGACGGCAATTTTCATTGGATCACAATGCCCAAGAGGTCAAACTGTAGGCCCGGATTAGGCTTAGAAAGTTGAATTGATTATTGATTTCTAGCGCGCGTAGCGTCATTATACAGGTGGAGCTGAAAGTACTATTAGGCAAGAAGAAGTACTGCTACTGTCGCCCTTGCTGCCAGTACATTCGTTGGGAGCCACTCACATTATGTGTCACCTGCTAAAGTCACAAGAGAAGCATGCAACCACCACTGCCGGGCGTGTCATTATTATGGTGTTGAAGTGAGATCTGCCTTCTTTCATTTCTTCATTCAATTCCAAACCTGCATCTTTCCAGATCGTATTTATCGCCATGCGGTCTGTCCATCTGTCCTATCTTTTAACTCGAATAGTTTTTTACCATTGCGCAGACTCTCCTGTAGTGGGGGCATTGAACTTTGGAGAGTAGATAATTGATGCTGCCTCAATTACCTCACCGAGGTACCAATTATGCCGAGTTGAGTTGACGATTACGTTGTTTCTTTGGTGCCTATGATGAGGCCTACTAGGTACCTACTAATAATATCCCCACGTAGCTTATTCCATACTCGCTAGAAGCTCACAAGACCGGATTTATCAGCATCATCATCGAAATTGTTCAGACTTTCAATATTCTGTTACCAATTGAAAATGTTGAACATGGCACACTCCGTTCTCCGAACGTCCGACGGATCCGATTTCATTAACCATGCCCTCATCAAAGCGTATCGAGCACTACAGAACTAGGTATATCTAGATTATCTATTGTTTGGGAACCACCCCAACAAGGAAAGTGACATCTCTCGTGATGAATTTCGCCCCAAAAATCACCTCATGATCATGACCTAAAACGAAGATAGTTGTCGGACCTTTTTCAGCAAACCAATAGAGACCTCGCTAGCTTGACGCCTTTGCTGTACTGCTACCAGAACTGTATTTGTCCTGAGTTCAACTCAATTGGCAAGCATTGTATTCTGTTCTACTGCTGAGGCCTACGTAGAAGGCCACTTTTGTCAATGAGTGGTATCTCAGGAACATAGTCTACGACTTATGCATTTGATCTCTCTGCAGCTATTACAGCACTTACCTCGGTAGGTATCTATATCAATCTGTATATAATCTGAGAATCGATTTGTTACGAATTATGACTGCAAACTGCTAAAAACTTAATAAGATATAAAGCACAGACCCCATCCGATTTGTTTGCTCAAGAGGTCAAATCTGTCGTGCCCTTGCTACGAATCAAACCCAATGATATTCCTCGGACTTCAGCAACCCATAGGTAAGTGCAAAATCAACGCATAGCAAGTATCTTGAGTATATGCCCTACCTATTCTCTGCCTGAAGGGAGGACTATTATGGTGCATTCTTCTTCCCGTCTTAGTTATATTATGGACAACGGTGCTTCGGTGGTTGAAGTGGCCCATATTGTGCCTTGCGATGATTCCACACGGCACCCACAACGGTAAGCGGTACGAACCTTGTCTATCTATATCGAGCAAACCCGTCCTACCGGTTTCCAAGCTTCTTGATGCTAGTACGTACCAGAGTCATAGGACCTCTCTTTCGTAGACACTTACATAATCTATTCTTCAACGCAAGACAACCATAATTTTCAATACTGTCTCATCCATCCCACTCCCTATCGGATAAGAGCAGTCAGTTGACCCCCCCTTCCGCTATGGATGGTGATACTGTGTAGTCAGGCGTCACAGTCGATCCAGGTAGGACTCTTATCTCATGGTGTGTTAATCCACTTTCACATGCCCCCCCTTTCACATGAAGATTCCGGTTCTTGTTTGTCATCACAAACGAGCTAAGAACCCTCTAAGTTGCATCAAATGCACCTATGCCCAATACATCCGCATAGACACTGCAGTACCTAGCGTAACAAGACTAGGTAATTGGCGGGGTCTTTTTACCCCTCGATTTATGGAGTTCTCTCTACCCCGCCATTCCACTGACATCCAAAACTTTGTCACCGTAGGCCGCGATAAACGGCATCAATCGTTATCGATATAAACTCTAAAGAATATAGAACCACATATGTAGGTGGGAAAAGCAATGGATAGACCGCTACACATTGACGTTTATAGAGTGCGTGTTTCTTGGCGGTGGGGTTTGTGAGTTGGCTCCGTGGTCTTTGACTGGAGTTAAGCATCGACTTTCCTTCTCTAATAAGCTACCTAAACTTTCGACTAGGATCTCGGTAGTTATAACCGAGGACTTTCATACCACCAAATGCCCGTCCACTGCTTTCAGGTCATCACCCCCACATTACGGAATGGTCAGGAAAGATTCTTTACATTGAATCGTCTCCTGGTCTCCCTGGGGAGTCTCTGTCCGCGATTCCGCGGATGTCTTGTCGCTTAAGAATCTGATGCAGTCTACGGGTTGCAAAGATACTGCTGTCTTTCCTAACAAGTCCGAGCGCAATAGAGATGCAGCTGTTTAATTTTCACTCGCAGCATTCTCGTATGCAATCTGCTTTGATACGAACATAGTTCGTACTTCCCTCGAAATGGGAACTTACAGGATGCATGCCGAGCTCCAGCATGTGCTGCAAGCTCAGATGCATGGGGTCTCTTGCGAGTTGTGCTTCCGAAGCTAGGGACATGAGCGAATGACCGTCCCGTTTTTCGATCAAAATGCCGGCCGGGTTGATTGTAAACCACGCGGCTCCAGGGTTCCTTGCACACACCACAGACGCCGTGAAAGCCTCCGGCTTTCGTTCTGCACTGGCGATTGCACATTCCTTGCTGTTGAAGCCGTGAGGCGAAGCGAGTGCCGAAGATGTGATCTTATAGGCTGCCCAGTCCAGCGCTGGGTCGACTGTGCCACGGAATCACCTAATGTTCTTTGTCAACGCAGACTGGGATCGCCCACATCATCTTACAATCTGCATGATCCTGACCCTTGATTTACCCTCGATCCGACCATTATACCGCCGCAGTGGTTGCCGGGGAGGGTCGCACAGTCTTTCTCAGTCATCTGACTTACCGCCGTTTCTGCTTACAAACGAGCCTCCATCCTACCTTCGCTGCCTGTCTTACAGCCGCCGTTGCTGTGAACCAGTCAATGGAGAGAAAGCGAGATAGTAACATCGAGGCCACAAGTCTGTCCGGTTCGCCACTTTGTACTTTGTGGGCCGAATGTATTCTCTTTTATTACCAACTCCCCCACGCCCACCAATGTGTCAATCTCACACCTGCATTAGTACGAGTGCTTGATCACTCCCCCTAGATCATAAATGGGAAGGAACTCTTCTCCACGAGCCGGGATCTGGACACTAGTCACATTGCCTCAATTCCTTCAGAACCAGACTGAAGCTAGATCGTTTTTTTTTTCCGGCGGGACTGATATTCTACCTAGTTGACGGGTCAAACGTCTCTTTCATACGAATTCAATAGAACGCAAATCGAAGATCGAATCTTACATATCAAGCACAACGCAAAGATTAGATATATTTTAAAAGGGGGCACTGAGCTATGGCAGCATACACTCGTTGGAAAAGCACTCTTTACTCTTCAGATCTCTTTGTCGAAGCCTGCGGCGCTGTCGTCTTCGACACTTCGACGAACCCAAGGAAGGTGTGTTTGCTATACAGCGCCAAATGCGATGAGTGGGTGCTGCCGAAAGGTCGCCGGAATTGCAATGAGACGCGCCAGGCCGCGGTCCGGCGAGAGGTACGCGAAGAGACCGGATACGGGATTACGCTACTACCCCTAACATTTGCTACACGTGCGCCATCGGAGCTTGAAGCCGCCAATGTCGAGGACACACCCCGCACTTACGACGGTCTGGCAAACGAACCTTTCATGCTTGACGTCCGCGATCTCGGCAAGGAGAAGGGCGTGAAGCTCGTCTGGTGGTTCATAGCCGAACCCGATGGCACCTTTGGTGAGGGCGAGGCGGAGTTCAAGCCCACCTTTATCAAGTGCGACCGAGCCATCGAGAGGCTTACATTCCAGAAAGATCGCGACGTTCTGATGCGAGCGATAGCACTGATGGCACTCCAGAACCTAGATACGAGTGATGACGGTGACTCGGAATGATGGCGAATGCTAACGGGCTATCTCGATCCCGCCAATTGGAGGAATAAGAGGGTGACTTGTTGGACACACTAGCCCAGCCAAATGTCCTGAGGTATACAGAATGAATGTATATGGTCTTATGTTGTTTGGCAAGGGGTGAAATATATATTGTTAACACGTGAAAGGGATTTTGGCAACAATGCCTAATCATAGAATTGTTCATTACCTGGCTTCCGGATGGAACGCATTACTAAAACCTATAAATCTTTCACAGCCTCTTAATCTATCCGAGGTGTGTTGATTGAACACCAATCAAGCACAGTGGCAATTTTGAAGTAATAAGACTGCGAGGAACTTCCTTTTATGTGATAAAACCACCCAACCACTATTTAAGCATCAGGAATTCGTTTTGAAAAAAGAACAAAATCACCAGCTATAGTTTTGGTTCATAGAAATACGACATATCACAATAACAATGCAACATTAAACAAGCTTAGATAGCCAGGAAAAAAAGGATTTGTTGATATAAGTAGCTGTAGAAAAGGCGGGACCCATGGGAGCAAACTTTATTGTCTCACATAACCATTTAGTTCATCAGACTAAAGCGTTCAAACAACATTTACAAGCATTATTGCCTTTTCTTAACTGTATAGATTTCTCCCTCATTTTAATCATAACCTCTCTTAGAATTATCTTCTAGTAAATCATCAGAATATCGTGTTTGTTATACTAAGAATTTAAGATAGATACAAAAAATGCAAGAAAGGATTCAACTCTCAATCCTATTCAGCATGTTTAAATATCTGGGGGGGATATGGGTAGCATGAGTCAAATAAATGCAGACAACCATTATATCAATAGATTTTGTATTATGAAGACTTGAAATTCGATGAATCATCCCGTAGGATCATAATTCTCTGGTTTACAAGCCTCACTGGATATTGCGTACACGGTGTTGGAAGTCGGTGAAGAAGGTATAGCTTAAAAATGAAGGAGTAGAAATTAATTACATGCTCTTCTCCATATTGCAATATCTCCAGCTCCGAAAGTTATGTAAGGATAGTAGAAGCATCACTATAGTTTAGGTGGTTGAAATTCACAGAATAACCAAGAAAAGATGCCAGAATCAACGGCAATTTATAAAGAGGTCTACTTGATAAACAGGCAACAGCCCTCTCAGACAACTTCCACAACGGCCATAACCCCCAGATGATCCGTAATCCACCCCTTTTCAAATCCCAACTCGACGATCTCCTGGCGCATCGCTGGGTCATCCAGCTCGACGTCGGTTCCGAACCGATCGAATCGTTCCAACTTGAGCCCTCCCCAACCACTACTAGTAAGATACACCTTATCCATGCGTGAGCAACCAAACTGCTTCCGCAAGGCCGTCGAGGCCTGCTGACCCCACGTATATCCAGCCTCATCGTCCTCGGCACCGCCGAGCGCGATGTATGCGTCCGTGAGTCCGTTATCGCTGTGCAGCGTCCTGTCGAAAGGCTGAATCGCATTGAAGTCACCAGCAGCTATAGCGCCACAGAGTTTCGTCTTCCCATCCTCTCCCTCTCCCGCTCCATGCATGAAACGCGCCATGACGCCAACCTGAATAGGGCGGAATGGCGGCTCGAGAGCAAGAGATTCAAGATGGGAGTTACAAAGGCGGACAACCTTGCCCTTGCCCTTCCCATCCCCCTTACTCGGCACGACAACGTCGACGAAAAGCCCATCCCGATCCATGCCAGGGCGGGAAGCGGCATAATGCACACGGAAGCAACTTTCCACACCCAGCCTCCGGTCCACCAGGGTCGTCGTACCGTACATCCCGGATCCCCAGTTCGTTGCACGGCGATCAGTAACCCGAAAGCCCTCGCGGACCCATTCTGCAGTCGCGATCGTGCGCAGGTCGGACAGGACGCACTCCTGCAGGAAGATAGCCGCTGCTGTTGACCGTGGTAGTAGGTCGATTTGCCGACGCAGCTCGGAGAGTCCGGCTTCCATGCGGGATTGCGCGTGTGGGAGCATGTAGTCTATGTTCCAGGATAGGACTGCCAGGTGCGTGATCTCTTCATCGTCTTGTCCTGCTGCTCCTGTCTCTCCTTTTGGTGTTGGTGTGCACGACGGTGATGGTTTCCATGTTTGCGTTGAGATGTCGAAGGTGTGGATTTGCTGCGGATATGGCTTGTCCTCTTCCCAGGGAACGGATTCGCGAGCGCGCGTCGCTGCCCTGGTCTGTTCGATGGCTCTTTGGATTATTTGATCCATCTTCAGGTGGTGACTGACAATTAGCTTTGTAGTAGTCGTAGTTGTTATTGGGTGATGATTTGGATGATGCAGAGAGGCGTGGCTTTTTGAGATGTGTTTCCCAAGCAAGGGCCAAGGTCGAAGTTGCCTGATTGCGGGCTGGTAGGTTAAAATGCGGAGTCGGACTCGTCTTATTTTATTATTCATAACACAGGTAGGCTGGCTTCGATTATTAGAAACGGCGACGTTGGAGAGAATCGGAAATAGCGTTCAATGAGAAAAGGAGGGGTTGAAGGGCGAGGCGCTGTAATGGGTGCAGATAAGGGCAAATAAACTACGGTTTTTCATCTCTTCTGTTACTCGCTGATAGGATGGGAAAACTGATTTTGATTTGGGGTATCTTTTCATTACTATCATGAGGTTCACTATCCTACACCCAAATCTAGAGCAATATGCCAGAAATTAGGACACAAACAAGATTGATTTGGTGGCTGTTCCCCCAGCACCATCCTGTTCCGCATATTTGCGCTGTGAAAGCCCAGGATGAAGGATACTTGAATGAACAGATCCTTGCGCTCCCAATTGTGCTCAAGGCTTTCCGTTATCGGTCATATATCTTTAGGAAGCACTCGTGCTGAAGTAGTAATTCTCCCACAAATACTCATAGTCCTCCAGAATACCAGACACGAGACTTGGCATGCGCCGGCAGAACCCAGTGACGAAGCCCTTAGTGACATTCTCGTAGAACGCCCCCCTCATCACCCACCAGCCCGACGCCCAATTCCTCTTGCCCCACTCCTCGTTCTCGAGGGATGTGTTTCGGAGGCCACGCTCACGGAGCTGTCTCGCGGTGTATTCTATGCTCAGACCAATAATCCAGGGTGCCCAAGATTTCTTGTCTTTGCTCTGTGATAGGGCTATTGCGTAGATCAGTGGTGAGAGGATATGTAATACCTCAGCAGCCTGACCAGATCTCGAAAGCGTGTTGAGGAGTTGAGCGGCGGGTTTGATGTCCTCGGCCGTTAGGACGCGTCCTTGGAGATAAGAACTGACGTCGCCGGCGCTGGGCAGGCTGGGCAAGTTCAGTTTTGTCCTCGGCATGGCCCATTCTTTCTCATGCGCGGGTTTCGCAGAGCCGTTCATGAGTAAATCGTCGGTTTCTTCCCCCATCAACTCCTTAAGAACGTCTTCATCGGAATTCTCTTCCTCGGTCGGGATTGGTTCCCGTTCGGGAAGAGCTGGTGTGACTGGTGGTCTTGAGTTTGTGATGCGCATTAGCAGGAGCCTGCATATTGCTTTGACAGCCTCCAATATTATGACGACCCGCCAGCGTATTTTCTCGCCACGCCGTTTCGCAGACATCTCCCACAGTAGTTCTGTGTACTGAACAATCTGCAATAGCAACGCTATCCTTCTATATAATCTGCTCTTCGCCGCCCAGAACCTCGTGTAGCGAGTATGAGGACTAGGTAACCTTGCGGACAAGGCTGGTAGCTTGTTGATAGCGCTGCGAAGTACGGCATCATGATAGAGGGAGAGTAGTTGAACGCCGGAGTGGACGGTCTCGGAGGCAATTTCGGCATCACGGAAGCGGCCGGGAATTATATAGGTTAAGGATCGAAATGCGCTTTCGATTTGTGATACTTGATGGGCATTTTTGGTGATGAAATCGCTGTACATGTGCAGCCATTGGGGAGGCATTCCTATGAGGGTGCGGATGGCATTTTTGGGCGGTGCCGTTGGACGCGATGCGCTTTTGCGCATTGAGTCGTGCGGCTGCGACATCAACTCACGGGTGGTGGGAATTTGAGAGTGTTATAAACACGAGAGGTTAAGAAAAGAAATAGAGAAAGAAGGTAATCAAATGTCAGAAAACTCGAAGGCGATAGGGCAGAAAATGTTAGGAACTTTGGTTTTAAGTGTTGATGAGCTGTTCATGCGGATTGGAAAGAATTGGGTCGCGTCATATTGAATGCTAGCCGTCGGTTGGGCTGCGGACTGCCTCGGCTCCCGTCCCAGGATCATGTCAACAGTGTAAGCGCGCTCGGACCACATCCATTACTTCGGCAAGCACTCTCACACACACAAAGACCATCTAGAGTTGAAGCACAAGGGATTATACATCACAAGACATTGATGATAACAGCTCGTAAATCATTGCTAGTTATTAACTATTTAGGTCCTCAAGGCAAGTGAAGTGGTCCAGCCAAGATTGGCGATTATTCCCTCAGCATTAGACCCCCGACTTAGCATCTTCTCTCATTCCAAACGAACAGTCCAGCTCTCCCGGAGGATCATTAAGGAGCCCTCGGCTTGACCTTAGTGTAGAAGTCAATCGGCCGTACATTGAACCAACCATCCTGTACCAACTTGTAGTCAGGATCCACAGCCTCAAAGTCGATGTCCTTGATCATCTTGGTCAAGACGACCTTGTTGAAAAGAACAGCCCAGTGCTTGCCTATGCACTCGCGCTTTCCGTTACCGAACCACTTCTTGACGCCTGAGGGTAGCTTGTCGAAGGACTCGCCCATCATGCGCTCGGGCCGGAAGGCAAGCGGCTCGTCAAACACGGCCGGGTCGCGGTTGACACCTGCGAGAACGATGATGACTGCCTGGTTGTGTGCGATCTGGTACTTGCCACCCCCGAGGAGTACGGGTGACTTGTCGTTCTTCTTGGGGATGGGCTCGATGTTGAAGCCGGGGGCTGGGAATGACAGGCGCAGGGACTCGCGCATGATGCCCTCGACGTATTTGAGTTGATCGAGGTGCTCGTATTGGAACTCGCCGTCGCCGATGACAGTGGCAATCTCCGCGCGTGCTTTGGTTACCACCTCGGGGTTCTGGAGCATGAAGAGGATCGCGGTCGTAAGGAGGCAGGGCGCCGTGCTACTGCCAATAGGCATGCTGACAATCTCGTCGATGACTTGCGACTCGGTCAAAGCCTTGCCTGTGTCGGGATCCTTGGCCGTTAGCAGCGTGGCAAGGAGATCCTGCTTGTCGGTGGGGTTGTCTCTGCGGTATTGAACGATGTCGGCCGCCCATGATCGCATAGTCTTGATGCTGGACTTCCACTTCCCGCCGTATAAAAGCCAATTCAAGAAGCCTGGCCTCGTGGGTCGCTTGATGGCCTCGGATGTCGCATTCTCCATAGCCTGGAGCATTGGGTTAGGCGGGCCTGTGAGACCGTTGAGTCTCTTGTGGAAGAGGGTATATGCTGTAGCTTCGAGGTTTAGTCTGTTGAGCTCGGTAAGGGGGGTGATCTTGTTATTTTCTCCGAGACCCTTCCACTTCTCGAAGAGTTCACTAGTGATGTCGCGCATCTCGACGAAGCCGTCAGCAAGAGCTGTGGGCGACAGCTTGGGTGCAATGATCCGATGAGCTACTCCCCACATGGGCTCATTGTCGTAAGCTGTGAAAAGTGCATCGTGGACTGCGTCCCGAATCGCTACGATAGGGCCGCCCACGAATTTCCGGAACCTCGTCTCATCGCAGAGCTCCTCGGCTAGAGCTGCGCTCGCTGCAAAAACGATTGTCTGGCCAAGGACCTTGATCTGGAAAATCTCCCCATATTTTTCCGATAGCTTCTTCAGCGACAACCAGGTATTGCTTGGGTCAACATCACTGATATTTCCCAGCAATGGCAATCCAGGCGGTCGAGGAATTGGTTGAGACATAGCTACAAGCTTGTGAGAAGAGTAGTGTGCAGAATCGAGAGCTTCGATAGCGGAGACATGGCGTAATGCAGCAGCAGCACAGAGGGGTTTTTAAAGGTCCGGGTCGCTACGCACTACCACGTCACAAGCTTCTTTGAGACTATTTGCTTTTTTCATGTCTTGCTAGCCAGCGGTGGCACAAATGAGGGCCCAATTGTGGCCTTCCGATATGTCAAGCCCTGTGGTGATCTGCCGTGAGTGCATTAGCGCATTCGTCAGTCGACTAGAAAAGTCAAGGTCTTGCAAAGAAATTTTGAAGAAAGCTCCCTAGCTCGGCTACTTCTCAGCTGAACTCAATCACCGGCGCCTATCCCTTCCGGTAAGACAGTGTGCGCAGCTAGCCATTTCCATAATTCGTGCAGACTCCAGAGATAGCTCTCCGCTTTTCCCTGCAACTGATTCGTATCGACAGTGCATTAGAGTAGATTGATCGAAATATGGTTGATGGTGAGACAGTGTATACGCAGACCATAGAGGGTGTTGCCTGAGATTGACTGGTACAGACAACGAGACACTCATTATCGTCATCTTGAAACCACACTTTCTGACTACACAATTTATTAACTACCCAAAACGCCATTCCATCACTCCGACCCAGAGCTCTATTTTCTTGAGTTGGATATCCGGGGATATGGGATTCGGGTGCGACTATGCGGGCTTAGCCGTACCCACCTGTCATCCCATTTCGGGAATGCCTCCCCCACCTCTTAAAAACCCCTTTCTGCTTTGGGGTAAATATTGGTTGACCTCGGCGATCAATCTTCAGCGGGGAACTGGTGTACGGAGTATGTTTAGTGTATTATCATCTCGGTTCCAAAGAAAGAGGACTTGCCTAGCACATGAAATACAATTCCAAACTATAAACAACTTGGTATCAACTTGAGAAAGCATTATTGATATGATTGCCCCGTATAATCTGTTGAGCCAGCCGTCAATGTGCTGTACTCCGGTACGAAGTACTTGATTCGCTAGTTGACGGCACTGAGACGGAATAACGGCTCAATACAGTGCCAAGCAATGCTGCGCGAGACCAACCACCTCAATCATGCAAGCTCCATCTTCCACGGGGACCTTTGGATGAATGAGAGGTCAATTGGGCATGCAGCAACAGGCCTAGAGCTCGTTTGATAAAAACATGATGGGTACTGGACATCTGGTTCAGGTCAAGCGAACTCAGGACATCTATGGATTTGTGTCGGGTCAATGTAGGCGAAAGCGAAGACTTCGGTGAACTGAGTATTCGGATCATTGGAGCCTACATATTGCATTTAATATATGAAACTCATATTCAACTATACGGATTGGATGTTCGCGTTTCGTCAGGAAAGACCTGCTCAATTTTACCAATTTTGTATCAGTATTCTGCTGGTCCTAGAGTTCGGAGATATGTCTAAATTTAATTTCCGATCAAAGGCCCCCTGGCATAGGATTTTACTCCGCACAACGCCGTTATATCATATCAACATCTAGATGCCTGAGATATTGTAGAGTGAAACGATTCTCCAAGTTGTGCAGCGAATGCATACTTATGGGAATACTTCATCACAGAGCTGAATAGATTTAGAGTGCGGAGTTTTAGTAAATGGCATCATCAGCATGCCCGCCCGCCAGCGACCGGGGATTTGGACCGCGAGTTCATTCATCATGTCGCTCTCTGGACTTCACCATCTTCTTTGAGGATGTCTTTTTCGCTTGTGTTCCTACTGCCGTCTTTATTCTGCTTGCACCTTTTCACGTTAGATTTTTGCTGAGGTCGCCCGCTGTATGCTCTGTGAGATCAAAGCTATTGTCCGGAAAGCTGGTAGGCGGTTCCCTTTCCACTCAGTATAGGACAGCCGATTGACAAATCCACAGTCGGGTCTTGCCGGGGTTTTCGCAGCGTATCTTGCACTCTTGATTCTAAGGTCACAACATGCCGTAGTCCGAACTAGTGCATCCTGGGCTGCCGACGTACTCGGACTCTTTGGGATAGCTGGCGGAGCATGGCTAAGTTACGTCGATCACCAGCGATCTCTCCGACATTCCACTCTTCTCAGCTTGTACCTTTCGGTCCTTGCTATTCTTGATCTTGCGAGGGTCCGAACACTATGGCTTGTCGGAGGCGCAGCTGCAGAGGCAGCCGCAATGACGGTGGCTTTGGCTTTGATTGTGATAATACTAGTCATCGAAACCCCCCGGAAGCAAACCCATGTCAAACATGAGAGGCGACCTCATGCGCCAGAAGAGTATTGCGGGTTCTGGATTCGTACCACTTTCGCTTGGCTGGCTGCTACGTTTCGGGCAGGCTACGCGAAGGTCATGAACTTGGATGACTTACCCAATCTTGACACGAAACTTCAGAGCCATGTTCTACTCGAGAATCTTACTAAGGTCTGGAAGAAATGCAAGTGTCTTCATCCTTAGTACCGAGCTTTCGGTTAACCGGGTTGCTCTAGATGATCAGCAAGCACGGCATAGTCTTCTGAAAGCAACTTTCCACGCCAATCTACTCTCCTTCTGCTCTGGCATCTTGCCACGGCTGGGAAAAACACTTTTCACCTTCTCTCAGCCTCTCTTAGTCAACGCCACGATCATTTACGTGACAGATGCATCAGCAGACATGAGTTTTAGCAAAGCATTAATAGGAGGGTGGGCAGTTGTTTATATTGGCATTGCGGTCTGTTCAATGTCACATCTGATACTATAATAAGCTGACTTGAGCGTAGTGTTCGACTGCACTATCTTCCTATCAGACAACGAGGTTCGTTACGAGGGTGAAAGGAGGCCTGATAGGGTTCGTCTATCAGCAGACGATGGAAATCAGGACAGCGGACGCTGGAGAGATTACCGCCATTGCCTTGATGGGCACTGATATTGAACGCATCGGTCAGAATTTTCAATCTATCCATGAAATTTGGGCCTCCGTCATCGAGATTGGTCTGGCTATTTTGCTATTGGAGCGGCAGGTTTCCTTCGCTTCGCTGGCCCCTATGGCCGTTATCGGTGGTAAGTTGTTTGTGTATTCACATATTACTCAGTGCTGATCACCGAGGCATTCAGTTTCGATCGGTGCTACGGCGTTTATGTCGAAGATTGCAGGAAAGGTGCAGGTGTTGTGGATAGAGAAAGTTCAAGAGCGCCTTCGGATTACCTCGACAGTGCTCGGTGACATGAAATCCGTCAAGATGCTAGGACTTTCCGATGTCATAACACAAATGATCAAGACTTTCCGCCAAGTGGAAATAAAGACGTCTGAGCGCTTTCGCAAGTTGCTTGTCATAAACGTCCTACTATGTAAGTTTCTCGAATTTTTGATTTCAGATGTTGCCTCATCTAACTTTCCCCAGCTGAAAGCCCCCAAAATCTATCACTATTGGCCACGTTTTCTATCTATGTGCTCATTGCGCTGTACTCAAAGAATGCCTCACTACTGACTGCCCAGGCTTTCACTGCCGTATCCTTGATTAGCCTACTGACAACGCCTGTGATTCAACTCGTACAGCTCATGCCAAAACTGCTACAGTGTGTCGGAAGCTTCGAGCGTATTCGAGAGTACTGTAACTATGCAGGAGATGCTGCTGAAGGCGAGGAGCTCGAAGGGCTTGAAGACCCTGTTGGGCCGTCCATCAGCCTCCGCCCAATACCTCCGATGCCAACCGCTCGGGATCAAAAGGATACGCCTCTACGGAACAGCATCGTTCTGCAAAATCAAAGTTTTGCCTGGGAAAGGTCCAAAGAAGCGTTTCTCAAAAATATCGATCTGAATGTGCCAGCAGGCACTCTTACGGCTGTGGTCGGGCCGGTGGGCAGCGGTAAGAGCATGCTACTGAAGAGTATTTTACGTGAAACGGTATCCGTGAGTTCCACTGGCACGCCGATATGTTCGTCCACCATTGGCTATTGCGCGCAATCACCATGGTTAGAAAGCGGGACGATACAGAGTAACATTGTCGGTATATCATCTTTCGATGCGAACTGGTATAAGACAGTCACGTCAGCCTGCGGATTAGATGCCGATCTGCAAGCCTTAGAAAAAGGCGACAAGACGGCTGTCGGGAGCAAGGGACTTAATCTTAGCGGCGGGCAGAAACAGAGAATCGTGAGTATTAAACCTGGGAACGATGCGCTAAACCACACAAAACATTTCACTGATAGGTCTTGTCTTTCATAGGCACTAGCTCGCGCTGTCTATTCGCGCACAAATATTGTTATTCTCGATGATGTATTCAGCGGCATGGACGCGCATACTATAGACGTGACTTCGCAGCGGCTCTTCGGGTGTGATGGGCTTTTCCGCAAATATGGCACAACAGTCATCCTCGCCACTCATAGTCGTGGGTCTACTGCTCATTGAAGTTAACTATTAGAGATGCTAACACAATCCAGGTAAACTGACTAGTATTGCCGATGCCGTTGTCGTACTTGAGAGTGGTAGGGTAATCGAGACTATCAATCCTAGGGAACTCCTTTCTCCCGAAACAGAATCTACGAAGTTTGGTATAAGCGTACAAGACGAAAATTCCATCACAAGGAGCACCCAAGCACCCCTAATTTTCGAACCTGGATGTGTCGTTTCTGACGTGCTGTTCACCTCTACAGGTGAGGCTATACCGGATACCCGGCGTAAGAACGGTGACTGGTCTGTTTATCGTTACTACTTATCTAGTACTGGGTACAAGACTCTTGGCTTGTTCATTATTACTATGGCGGCTTGGGCTTTCTTGACCGAGTTTTCAAGTAAGTGTTTCGTGCTCCAAACTTATATTCACGATCGAGCTACGTTGACATGTAGTGTGTCAATAGCTGTGTGGCTTGATTGGTGGTCAGCCGCTAACGAGATCGAGCCCAATGAAAACCTCGGCTACTATCTCGGAGTATACGCCTTTATATGCATTGCAGCAGTGATAGCTGTCAGCGTCTCATGCTGGTCAGTTCTCTCCATATCTAGCGCCCTGTTCATTGAGGATATTGACGACCAGCTCACAGGATCTCAATCATTAACATTATAAGCAACTCAGCATTGAATCTGCATTCAGATCTTCTCGACACTACTATGAAGTCTGTAAATACCTACTCGATTGGGTTAGCATGATACTGAAACTGACATGGTGCATAGTGCGCCGTTGCGATTCTTCACCAGTACCGATACAGGAAGTCTCACGAATAGGTTCAGGTACGTCTGTGTAAACTCTTCACGGTCGCAATGAAATATGTAAACATTGACGTGTCCAATAGCCAGGATTTCGAACTCATTGACATGAATCTTCCATTGCTGATGATCAACTATGTCTCTAGTAAGTTGAAATGTCGATCGTTTCCATCCCAAACCGATAGGATCGATGACTGACAGAGAGGTAGCCGGATCCTTCGCTGTGGTGAAAGCCATAATTCTCATCATATTTTCAAAATACCTAGCTGCAGTCACACCTGTGATCCTAGTCGTACTCTATTTTTTGCAATCGTTCTATTTGCAAACGTCACGACAAGTTCGTCTCCTAGAAATAGAAGCCAAAGCTCCGCTGTACACTCATTTCATCGAGTCTGTAGTCGGTGCGCCTACCGTGCGCGCTTTCGGCTGGCAATCGCAGTACCAAGCGCGCAACTGTAAGCTAATCGACCGGGCGCAGTGTCCGGCATACCTCCAGTACTGTATCCAGCATTGGCTCGGCTTTGTGCTCAACATACTTGTCGCTATCATCGCCGTCGGATTGGTCACAACCGTCGTGACACTGAAGGAAAAGTTCAGCGGCGGAAATGTGGGCGTCTCGCTTGTGATGATCATGACTTTTAGCTCCGTTCTGGCGAAGCTCATTCAGACCTTAACATTGATGGAGTCCAGCATCGGCGCTGTGGCGCGGGTCAAGAATTTTGTCGCTGATACCGAGTCAGAGGAGAAGACCGGTTTCAAGGCAAAGGTGCCGCGCGATTGGCCAAGCCGAGGTTATATACAGCTGAAGAGCCTAGTTGCTGCGCACTCAGCCGGAGCTGAGCCTGTTATTAAGGGGGTGACGCTCTCCATCCGGCCTGCTGAGCACGTCGCCTTATGTGGGCGCTCAGGCTCAGGAAAAACTGGGAGTTCGGAAATACTGTCACATTAATATATGCTGGAAGGCTAAACACTGATCAAAATCGCGTGTATAGTCTGCCATCTTGGCACTGCTTCAAATGATCGAGACGCAAAGCGGACAAGCCCTGGTTGATGGAATTGATATTTCAACATTATCTTGCTCCGATATTCGCTCTCGTTTCAATGTGGTACCTCAAGACTCATTCCTCATGCCAGGAACGATGCGGTTCAACATCGATGCCAATGGGATTGTCTCAGATGAAGATATCATTCGCGCACTCGAGCGTGTCCGTTTGTGGACTACCATATCGGAGCAGGGCGGTCTGAACAAGGAGATCGATACAAGTGCGTGGTCGGCGGGCCAGAAACAGCTTCTATGCCTTGCTCGAGCTATGGTAAAGAGCAGCAAGGTCTTGATACTCGATGAGGCAACTAGCAGGTAAGTCCCATAACTGGTATAGAAAGCTTGCATGCGGGACTAACAGATGGCTAAAAGCGTGGACACCGAGACAGAGGCGATCATGCAGGACATCATCGATAAGGACTTCAAAGACAGCACTGTGATCGCGGTAATGCATCGTCTCACTCACATTATCCGTTTTGACAAGGTCGCATTATTGGACGGAGGTCATTTGATGGAGTTTGACGCACCAGAGTCGCTACTACTGAATCCAGACTCGAGATTTGTAAAGTTATACCATACCGGTACGGTAATCTCTTGACCAGTACCCAGTCTTCCTCTAAGGATGCTCTTCGACATTTGTCAGGCTGGCTTTAATGTGTTCATATACTATTTGAACCTTCGCAATTCGTGGAAACAAGTCAGGCCCCCCAATTATTCGTGCCATATCTGCCAGGGTGATCAGTGCCATCAGGGATACATTGTTGGTAGATGGTCCAGTTGCAAGCAATCGGTGACACGAAAGTGAGAAAGTCTAAAAGTTTATTTAGATAATGTCAGTCATTTTGCCTCAATATCTATTGGCTGCATCAAGTGTTTTAGAACGTGGTCACCAGTATCTGTAGCTTAGACATCCAAGATCCATCTTCACGGACAGTGTTGCCATTTAGCTACCCACCTCTTGCTTTACCTCCCCCAAAGCTAAACCAACAAAAATCAACAGACCATTCCCTAATTTCTCGTGCTAATCATGACGGCAACGGCAGCGAGAGCAACGTAGGATATACGTGTGTGAGTACGCCGGCCCCTTAGTATCAAAATAGCATTTGAACTCAGCCTCACAGTTTCGACATTCTGACCAACTTTCCATCAATGATTTGCACTGCTCGAGGTTCTTCGAATATTGAGTTGACTCCGATTCTTTCACTTCAAGTTCGTGCTTCAGCTCCTCGCAGCGGCCCTCGGCATCCTTCCAGAGGGTTTGGGTCTCGCTTAGCTTTCTCATGCAGCCAGTCAATACAAATGGCGCAAGTCGCTCACCAGTGCCGTCAGCTTCGAAGAGTCTAAACTTGGCCAACTCATCATAATGATCTGCAGCTATGACTCCCAGTAGGCGAAGACTGTCTCTATCACCGATTTCGTCGAGACACTCTAGCAGAAGGGTGCGGAACGAATCAGCATTCCATTCACTGCGAAGGCTTTTCTCTAGCTTGGCGAGAGAAATTGTTGAAAGCTGGGCCACGTTGTAGTAGTCAGCCATACAGTTCATCCGACAGTGACAGATCCAGCTTTCAGCGGTTTTGTCGACTGCATTGATTGTGAGATTGCCGAGATGGTTGGCAAGTGCGGAGTCTTCAGCGGCGGTGATCTCTTCGTCTTCGCCATTCCACACTGGAGAAGTTGTTAGTAGGCGAGACTGATATTTGCTCAGAATATCAATTTTACATACCGATCAATTGTCCTGTGTTCTGTCGTCCCGTTGCATTTTGGAATCTTTCACCGTGGGCAGTCCCAGACGTGATGAGCGCCAGAGCTGGGTCAGGGACCTCGTGGTAGTCTCCCGTATAGAGGAATTCTAGAAAGCGCTTCACGCTATCAAGATCAAAGTCCATGTTTATAGTTTTGCTTATAGCTTCCTACGAGGTGGTGAGTACTGCAATTGAAGGGCAAGGATGTCAATGGTAAGCTACAGGTCCTAACTTACGGAAAAATTGCCTGACAGTGCAGCTGTCAAGACATCAGAATGTGCACAGACGGTAAATCTGTGTGCTGTGAATTCGACGCCTTGGCACATAATTTTGAGGTCACTAAAACCTTTGGTGGCCCTGAGTTGTTCCTCCAGAGAGCGTGAGGATTGCGCCATGCTGGGATATGCAATATTGTTAAGATGATGGACTAGTTTGCCGGTTTGTATAAGAATGAGCTCATATACGAATTCAAAGAGCTTTCTATTATGACTTATCTCTGAGAAATGAGTGCTGAGAGCGTGTTGGATGAGGAGAGGTCAGTTGATATAAGTCCGGGCAGTGTCTGGAAATGTAGAAGGTAGGGAAGTATAAGCAAACAGAAGATTGCAAACTTTTGCATCTTCCAAACAAATGAAAACAGCTCGTAGGGTCTAGATGGTTGATACTATGGCTATCAGCAGCGAAGACAGACAAGCAGAGACTAGAAGGTTAGTTTTGTGCTTAAGCAGGAACCTTGAACGTGCAAACAGCGTCAAGTATAGCAAACACAATCGGCATGTTTCTTATCCAAGTCGACAATGCAAACAAATTAGATGGTAGAAAGGATTTGCAAAGCAACTAAGCTCGTTTGTCTGACAACTGTCCCGGCAACGGCAAGCCGCATGTGGAGCTGGGCTGCTGCAAACTGCCGTGGATTCCTTCTTGCCTTGAGACAAGCAGACCTTCCAAAGATTCTTACAGTATCAACTTTCTTCTACGCACTTTGATCGACTCAGATATCTTCACGCTCGCGCTTCACTAACTCTGACTGGATTCCCGAGCGTTATTCTCAGCTGATGGCCCCCAAGACTTTGATCGGTCCAGTGCTCGTGCCACAAGTCTGTTCGTTATCAAATTTAAACCGTTCGTAATGATAAACGAAACGACCTTTTCGGTGATAATACAAATCTGCTTCACTCCATAAGTTACACCTTCATGAGATAAAAGCTCTAGATTTGGAATGAATTCGCTGGACACTAGGACTGGATAGGCCAGTCGCACATCTGTTTGCACCCAAGCAGGTGTCTCATTATGTCTAGCATCGAAGCTGCTGCACGGCTGCAGGGGCGAGGGATGCTGTGTAAATGCACGGGTGGGTCAGCCTATGGCCTCTCGAGGGAACAAAAGGTGAGCCTCGCTTGAAAGCACATATTCCATACTGAATGTGGCGGCTGTCATCGGCAAGAGTAGCCGTATGTCTATCCGCATATCATAGCCGGGTCATCATAACCACATGCCATGCGCACAAGTGTGCAATCGGATGTTGAAAGGCACTTGATATCGCCCAAGTCAAGAATCAATACTATACACCAAGTCTACTTATTGCATGGCGCTATTCAAACTTGCGGGTCCAAAAGAAGTCAGATATTCCACAAGATGGATATCACTTGGAATCCAAAGGCGCCATTTTCATCACCAACTTCACATCCAGTTGCTGTCGAAAAGCTCAGTCTGCCATGAACGATTATATATCTTGGATTGCAATCCCTACGAGATGACTTAATACATTATGATATAGGAAACCCTCTCTCTCTAGTGTTTCACCCCTGAGTGTAGTGACAACAATGTCGGCTGACAGAAACTCAAAGCTGCTGTCCAAGACGTGCCTGTCCTTTCTTGATGAGCTCAAACTCTTCCCAGGTGATCTTTCTTGATGGACCTATAGTTCGCGTCAAAATATCTGCGGATGTCAAAGCCAAAGGAAGCCTCCGTATCGGACGCCTTGGTAGCGATTCTCCATTATTCGAATGTGGGTAGATTCCACCAAACAGACGTCGGAGCTCATTGCCGAATCTTCTCTGAAGCTCAACACGCTGAGAGAGACAAAGATCTGCGTCAACCTCTAGAATGAAGTCTATTGCTTGCTGTAGTACGGAGTAGTGATCTGGGTACCAAATCTCAACAAGGGCCCGAAGGCTTAGTCGCCGCCAACCGTGTTTTTCAAGTAATCTCTCAGTCTCAGGCCATAGTATCAGCACATTGGTGGCGTCTTGAGGCCGTCCTCCAAGATTCCTCCAGTAGTTTACGGCATTTTTATTCCCATGTGTCGAAGGGTATGTCGTTCTGAAGACAACTTTAAGTCCTGCGGCCCCGGCGAATTTTCGACCTTTTCTGTCGTCAAAAAAGTAAAGTTGTTGTCCAACCTCCATGTCAAATCTCGGGTTTGATCCGTAGAAAAGCATGAAAGCAATAGGTCCTATCCTCGGGTATTCATAAGCCCTGCTCGCAATAAGGGCATGCAAAATGGGTATTCGAGGATCAAGCAGAGTAATGTCTGGAGACACGCCCTGATCAAGAAGGGCGCTCATCATTTTGTAAGTTCGTTCAACCCAGTAAGCAGTTCTTCCTCTGAAGACTATTTCCGACTTGTAGAATTGAGAAACACAAACTCGCATACATTGTTCACGCAACCAAAGGGGCGTGGAATCGAGTCTGGGGAGGAGTAAGTTGCTGAGACCAAAGCCAGATGCAACAATTAGGAGTGCGTATGTCAAGGTGCAAGCGACTCTGAAACCTGCGACTTCGTGAAAGAGAGTGTAAGGGCTTTGATGAACCCCTAGAAGTTCAACTTATCGATTGCGAGCTTCCGGAAGAGTGTCAATAAGTCTATGGGCTCCTCAGCTGGTTGGATTGTATCATAACAAAGTATACTTATTTCTACCAAATTTCGGATCAATGAAGGCCCCGATGGAATCCATATACCCATAAGAAATGGGGCCTTTCTTTCCCAGTCAGAACCGAATAGCATGGACGAAAGCATCCGGTTTATCGAATCGTAACGTGGTGTAAAATATTGTTTGGGCAGCTTGATGAGTCGGATGAGACTCAAGTAGGTCTGACAAAGAGCGTGATTCACGTCGAGGCCGGGAGCGATCTTCTGCGCGAACTGCCGGAAGACATCGCCTTGAATGAATTCAAGGATGGATCGATGCGTAAGGGAAACTTGGTCGCCAAACAATTGCTTCATCTCAGAACTTTGTAAATCCGGCTGGAGATGATTTCGGAAAGGAGGTCGTAGCTCGAGTAATCCCTTGCAAACGCCATAGACTCGTTTTCTTGCCCGCTTCACTCGGTCTGTAGTTTCCTGGAATTCTATCTGTTTGGAAGCGGTCATTGACTCAGAGCATTTGTCACAGACATACTCTTCAATGAAGGATGCGTGTAACAGGCTATATTCGTAAAGAGGCATAACGCTACAAGCCGACGCGACTGACATAAGCGTTACGGCCAATTTTCTATTTCGCGCTGGAATCATCCCCAGAAGCTGCTCAAACATCAATTCAAGCTCGGTCGGCAGACTTCGAATGATGTTTGTAAGATCTTTGAGTTGATCTCCGTTGCTCAATCCTTCTTTAATTTGATAGACGATAAGTTTCACCCATAAGAAAATGCCATCTGCTCTTTCGCAGATGAGAGACTCGAGAATGTCAAAAGTCTTCGAGTGTTCTCTCTCGGTCCCGGTGAGGTCGCCAGGGTTCATATCAGATAATTTGTTTCTGACGAAGACTTTGATATCTGCGCTAGTCAATTCATGGAGTCGTAAGCTCGGGCAGCCTCCAAAACTGTCAGTGAATATCGCCCAATCACGGCTAGAAACACAAAGCTTGACATCTTTGTTGTGGTTTATCCACTTGCGTAATATACGGATGAGATCAGCGTGATTGCCTTCGAATTCGTCGAGGCCGTCAATGAAGAGGGCGAATCTATGACGACTTGAAATCGAATGGTCAGATATCAGTCGATTGAACGCCTTCGAATAATCTTCATTGTCGAGATGTACGCCACGGCCGTGATTGATCATATCCCAATGCTTGGGGAAGGCAACTGGGATGAGTCCGGGGCAGCTCGAGAGGAAGGAGTATAGCAATCCCCTGATAAGACCCTTTATTGTCCTCTGAAGGTCCGTTCCCGGTTTCCAGAAGAAGAATTTCGCCATAACAAGCTCTTTACCATCTGCCCAGTACGTAAGATGTTTACGAGTCGACGGATGTTTCCATATTGCTTTCATCAACGTTGATTTGCCAGATCCGGCTTTTCCAGATATATGGAAGATTCCACAGTCTTGGCTCAGCCAGGTGGTAAAAGTTTCACGCGCCTGAGTCATGACATCGGTAAGGCTGTCAGGCCTCAATTGAGTGCGAGAGTCCCAACTTTCTTGCTGGTGGGTTTCTACCACTCTTTTCACATCCGGCTGACGGAGCGCAGCGAAAAATGAGTTTTCAGAAGCAATATCATCATCAATGATGAAATTTGATGTTTTAACCGGTGGTTCCCAGCTAAATCTCGAGATAGCGTCCTCATGAGGTTCACCTTCGACCAAAAACCCCTTAGAAAAGAGCAGAGATCGGTGGCTCATATATTTCTGCTCTATGTCACGTCTTCTGAGCTGCTTCGGGGTCGTGTACTCAAGATGTCGGCCTATTGTGACGTGTATGCCGAGAGACTCGGTCGATCTTATTGGTGTCGAGACAGTTGAACTTCGGCTCCCTTCAGAACCATCATCGTAAATCCATTGGAATGTTTCCTCATGGGGATCCTCGATATCATAAAATCTCACATTTACATGGTCGAATCTCAGTTCCTCCAGCATCCGACTCTGATATGCAGCCAGCATAGCCTTGTCTGACAAATGAACGATTGAGCGGACTTGTTCCAGAGCTTCTGCACTCAAGCACGAGACAGTAGTTCCAACACGTAATTGTTGTACATCCTTGCCTAGGCTCTGTAGCTCAGTATCGCTTGCATGGCCATCAGCAATCAGTTTATTCAGTCGATCCACCACTTCCGACCTAGTTTGATGTCAGCACTCCGTGACGAGATCATTGACTCCAGTTGATTACAATACCTCGTCAAGCAACTGATATGTAAGGAAACTTGTTGTTTGCACCGGTCAAGCCTCTTTTCGAGCTCAGTCTTTTCTTCCCTCTTACGCCAATCTCTAATGGCCAATTTCAGGCTTTGTCGCTTTGATCTAGGCCCGGAAACTCTCAATGTGCCGAGTAAGGCTTGAATGTCGGCGGTAATTGTATCGCACTCTGCCAAGAGAGTCTGCAACTCCTTGGTTTCTTTCGAAGTATCTCCAGGTCGAATTCCTGCCTTTAGGCCTGATGCGACACTCATGAACTGGCGATTCATGGACTCAAGATCATCATTGTTTCTGGTTGCGCCTGATAATGAGTTATGAATCTTCTTCGCAGCTGAACTTATTTCGTAACCGAATTCCAGGAAAGTGATAATGTTACCGACTAGCCCTATAGCGCTGAGGGGGTCCATGGCGCTGGTGAGATACGTGGCGTACAACTCTAAACAGCAACGAGGACAGGTCCAAAGAGTATTGATATGATGGCCATGGAGAATTACAGCGAATGCCCGCCATGCCCGTCGCTGGCATGTGATGAAAGAGCGGCAGCCTGGCATTAAGATGCTCGTAAGGAGCGGGGTATGATAAGTGTGTTACTGATTGGCCACGGATATGCCTGCAAGGCAATTTGCAAGGCATACAGTTCCGTCGCACTGCAGTTTTTGTGCTCGCACCACTGGCCAGGGAAGAAGTAGCCATAGCTATTAGGGTCATGCCAACGTAAAGAGCAGGATGACGGGGCAGACTGATCACAACATAAAGAAATTGATCTACAATATGCCTTGTGATAAGGTTCTTGATATACCAGCTACATTAGGCCACGTGACAATACCCACGTTGGTCGCGCTTTTTACCTCCAATACCAAGCACAGCACCACGATTATATAATCTGTCGATATGTTTTAATCAACGGGCAAGATCGTAAGCTTTTTTCACCCCCTGGCCATGTGTCAACGGTGACGATCGAAGTTGGTTGAGGGTAAGTTCTAAAAAATAGATTGGTAATTTACCTAAGGTTTTCATAGAATGTAGAATCTCAAGTCTCGATAATCGATTATTTGTGAAATTCAGTGCAACAACCAGCCGCTTTATCCAGACAACCTACGCAGAACGCTGCAACCCATACCCGCCGACGACGCCGATTTCCCGAGATCTACCACCCAACAGAAGAGCTTCTGTATCCAAAGCACGGTGATTTGCCACCGAAAACGCTCCAATCGGTCTCCGAAAGCCCCCAATCAACCCCACAACCAACGGACGAATCCGTGCCCCTCTCGGAACGAACGCTCTACCAACATCCGGCAAGTATAATTGGACAGCAGCACCTGTCTTCCAACAATATACAGGTAGCCGGCACAATCCCGAATGCTACCTCCTACCTTAGATACATACATACCTAGTAATAGTGATGCGAGGGGGCGTCACAACTCAGGACATTCTAGGAATCCCGAGAGCAGGAACAAGCAATTCGGATTCCGAAAAGGGGGTGTGACCCCGACGATGTATGCAAGTACGGAGATATGCTGCGAACTTTCTATGGATACTTGTAGGATGCTCGCCTGCTTGCATACCTACCTAGCCCTTTGTTGATTATTAAACAAGCAAAAGATCGAATCGGATCGGATACCCCTGCTGCTTGCCATAGCTTGACACACCATCGTGATCGTCGATCAAGGTACGGAGCAGATCTGCCGGACCCTTTTTATATTTCCAGGTTCCCGTAAGCATTGGATACTAAGTAGTTGACTAAATCTGTTTCACGACGAGAAATTTCTATGTTTTAGAAGTCAGCGGTCAAGAGCATTGCCAACGCTAGACAACTGATTTTAACCGGGGAACCCCAAATCCGCAACATCGACAAGAAAAGAAACAAGAAACCAGAATGTCCAACCCAACCCTAACCGGCGACCCTAAATCGCACTCACCCACCTCCTTCGCCTCGGGCATAACAGGCACCTGTCTCTGCGGCGCCATCACAGTGCACATCATCAACGACAACCTCTTCACGCCCGGCTCACGCCGAGGGCACCTCTGCCACTGCTCAAGCTGCCGCAAAACAAGCGGCTCGTTCGCAGCAACAAACCTGCTCATCGAGACCGAAAAAGTCGAGATCCTAGACCCCGAGGGCGTCATGAAGACGTATGAGGACACCGGCACTCTGAGTGGGAAGCCGCTGAAACGATCGTTTTGCGGGCGGGATGGGTGGTGTGTACCTAAGCTTTTCTTTCCATCCCCTCCCCTTCCCTTCTTAGTATGTAGGTAGCAGGCCGGCACGGTACTAACGACCGATTGCCAATCCCCTCCAGTCCCATCAAAGCCGAGTCCGAAAACTTCACTGGAAAGACGATATTGAAAATGGGCCTGTTCCCCCGGATACCGGAACCGGAGATGGAGAGCTTTGCGTCGCATGCGCACCCTTGGGTATCTGAACTGGAAGGCACAATCAAGTATAAGTTAGCTCGGGGTGGACCGGTCATGGGAGAGTAAAAGGAATGGAAAGAAAATTAAAATTGCTTGTGTTGATAACAAGACTAGTTGGGATAAATTGTATGGGAGCAGCAGGTTAGTATCTTGTGATAGGTTGGTAACTGGGGTTTCCTCCCAGTGTGAATAATCAACTCATTCATATAAGGACGCTCTAATGGAGAACATTAGAGGAGTTTCGACAAAGCAACTAGTCCCTCCATTTGTGAATATCGCGCGTCCGTGATGCTGGTAATTGAAGCACCCAAGACTAATTAAGCCTCAAACTTTACGAATTGCAACAATCACAACTCGCGACTTGCTATCACCAACCCTCACCCAAAAAAACAAGCCAAGAAACCAATCACGACAAACAAATAGCCACAGCGCCAAAATGTTTCTCTCGTATGGTATTTATTGGTTTCAAAACAAACACACAGCCTTTGAAATGCGTTATCTGTAATCCTAAGCAAAGAAGTACACATTTCCCGAGCCGTGTGAATTAGTTATAGTACATGCGCAAGGTTTCAACGCCGCATACACATTCTATAGGTTACCCTAGGCCAGCCAGTCAGTCCAACTAAGACCAACCTTCCTTTGCCGCTCTTTATTCTTGTTATTTTGTAGTTTTTTGCACAGGTCTTTCCTCTTCTCTTCCCTTGTTGATCGTCACCCTTTTCAGCCGACTGATCAATTATACACGTAGCAGCTTGGCCGAGTAGTCCTCGATGAGTTGCTCAGTGGGGAAAGACATTATCTCGAGGCCCTGAGCGTAAGGAGTAGGGACTTCAGCACCAGTGATACGCTGGGCAGGAGCATCAAGGTAATCGAAAGCGTACTCCATGGTTGTGGCGAGGATTTCAGCACCCATACCAGCGAAGGGGAAGCCGGACTCGACGGAAATGAGGCGGCCAGTCTTCTTGACGGACTTGACGATGCTCTCGACATCGAGAGGCTTAACGGAACGCAAGTTGATAACCTCGACCTCAACGCCGTACTTCTTCTTCAGAGCCTCGGCGGCGACCATGCACTGTCCGACGGTGCGGGAGAGGGAAACCATGGTAAGATCCTTGCCGGCGCGCTCGATCTTGGCCTTACCGAAGGGGAGAACGAAGTCGTCCTTCTGGGCAGCCTCGGACATGGGGAACGAGACACCGTACATCAGCTCGTTCTCGAGGACGACAACGGGGTTGGGGTCACGGATGGCGGCCTTGAGCAGACCCTTGGCGTCCTCGGCGGACCAGGGGGCGACGACCTTGAGGCCGGGGATGGAGCCGTACCAGGCACTGTAGTCCTGGGAGTGCTGAGCGGCGACACCGGCAGCGAAACCGTTGGGGCCGCGGAAGGTGATGTTGCACGGTTGAATACCACCCGACATGTAGAGGGTCTTGGCGGCACTGTTGACGATCTGATCAATGGCCTGCATGGCGAAGTTGAAGGTCATGAACTCGCACTGCAATGGAAAAAAGAAGAGTTAGCCTCAATTGCACCTCTACCAACAGGACTCGTGAATATGGACTGAACTCACAATGGGGTGTAATCCGCTCAAGGCAGCACCAACAGCCAGACCACAGAAACCGGACTCAGTGATAGGGGTATCAATAACCCTCTTGTCACCAAAACGATCCAACAGACCCTTGGTGACCTTGTAGGCACCGTTGTACTGAGCGACTTCCTCACCGAGGATGAAGACCTTCTCGTTCTGCTCGAGCTCCTCCGCCATGGCCTCGTTCAGGGCCTCACGGACGGTATATTCCTTGGCTCCTCCCTTGACATCGGCGAATGTCCTCCGTTGCGAGATGATGGCAGAAGAGAATCGGGGGAGTGAGGTTCGGGAAGTGGTCGTGGCGAGGCGGGTTGAGGTAGCTAACCTCGCGGCGGGACGAAGGTAGCGCGACATGTTTGCGGGATAGACGGGGGGCGGACACAACACGACGGGTGAGAAGAGTAAGAGAGACAATTGAATGACTCGAGGGGGAATGAAAGGAAAGAGATAGAGGGTCCGGATGGTGTCGTCAAAGAATGACGGGACACTGACAGTCTACGGATGGGAGAGTGTGTGGTGGATGATGGGAGATTTTCGTGAGAGGTTCGGAAAGAGAGTGATTTTTGCAAGTACCTAGGTACCTAAGCTTCTTTTTTGCTGACAAGACACTGTCGCGCGCCAGGGACCTTCCCAACTTTTTTGGGGAGCTTTGTTGGGTTCAATTGCCTCACTATTTCCCAAATAGCTTAGCGTCTCGTCTCTAAACCTCTGAATTCCCTTATCCGTAATCTATTGATAGCGCCTTGAAGTCCTCTTTCCTTAGATTTCATCTATGAACAAATGATTGCAATATGTCCTCAATCCAATTACTTTGGAGGCGAGAGACGCGCATCCAAGATGAGCGATTGAGCATCAATTTTGTTTATCTTGGTTCTTCGTGTAAGAAAAGGTTCTATCTTGTCAGGAATGCCAAATGTCGATTTGCTTACTGCGTCTAATTGTCAACTTGCGAGAGCGACGATATCGGTGTTGACCCACTCCTAACTAAAGAGCTCGCTCCGTTGGGGGTGTTCCGAACTGTGGTACAGTATTGAGTAAGCGAACAAGATATTCCGTCTATAATAGCAACATGGTAAGCATCACATTGGATCTATCATGTTATACAAGCATTTAACTTGACAATTGACAAAAGATGTCAATCGGATCCCACTGATCTAGGTGTCATTCATTTATTTTCATCGTTCAGGGTAGTCCCCTGTTCCTCTATATAATATATACAGCGCTTATTGATATGGTATAAAACATGTACTGCTCACTCCCGAGTCTTGCCAGTCCCATGTGTTCAGTTATTAGCTTTCCTCTGACGTTCTTCCATCATCCCATATTATCAAGCTGGGCTCTGATCATGACCAGAATGGAATAATCCGACGCCACCCCAGATCTGTCCGTTTTGGGTCTTTGCTGGTCAAGTAGGTATAGTTGTCGTTTTCATATCGTCATCATCTCTCATTGCTTGGGCTTCTTGCCCACCATCAGGTACATCGGTGTGAATAAGTGCTGCTCAGCACCCGCCACAAGGTTGTCAGCAGCCACACCGAGACTGTCAGCCGTCTTCTTGGTTCCAGGGGGAGCGAGTTTAACCATCTCCAAGAGACCAGCGAAGTTGTGTGCAAGCGTGCGGCCCCACCACGTCATGCGGGCAATCGTAGGCGCATCAAAGACAGACTGCATGTACTTCCAGCGACCGGCGAGAGGCCAGTACCACGGGATCGAGTCGGGTCTGTCTGCGAGATCCTCGTGGTGGAGCATCTCGAAGCCGGCAATCTTCATCGCCTCCAGACCCTCGGAAACCTTAACCATGTTGGAGATACCGTCACCGAGCTCGATGCCGAGACGGATCTTACGGTGCTCGACGTTGTCGTTGTCGTAGTCCTCTGTCATCAACCACTCGTACACACCAAATACACCTCCGGGCTTCAAGACGCGGAAGATCTCGCTGTAGACACCCGCGAGCTTGGGGGCATGGCAGGTGGCCTCGATGGCGTAGACGGCATCGAAGGTGTTATCGGGGAAATCCATTTGCTATTACAATATCTTGATTAGCCGGCGTCTCAAGTGTCAATTACGTGATTCAGTGCTTACCATGAAATCTCCCTTAACAAAGGCAAGTTGGTTAGACATGCCCTCCTTCTTAGCGTAGTGTGTAGCACGCTGGATCTGGTAATCGTTGTTGTTGAGACCAGTGACGTGAGCACCGGTGAACTTGGCAATCTCGCGAGCGGGGCCACCGACACCGCACCCGACGTCAAGAACCTTCATGCCATCCTTGATGCCGATTTGGTGTGCGAGGTAGTGCTCGTGTCGGGCAATGGCTTGGTAGAAGTTCTCGCCGATCGAGTACCGGCAGAAGTGGAAAGATTGACCCCATCCGTATTCGTACAAATCGGTGGCAAGGTTGTAGTATCTGTAGAGAGCATTCATTAGCGCTTGCACAACGCTGATAGCAGAGAATCTTCCGAACTGGGTGTACATACTGTCTCGTCAAGGTAGCGTATTCGGCGGTTCGAGCCTATTCGTTGACACTCCAGTGTTAGTCTGGGTGGGCGAAGCAGTGAATAGGGGTTGGGAGGGGAGAGTATACAGCACGAGTCTCTTCCGTCTCGACCTCGGCGGCCTTGTTGTCCCAATGCTTGAAATACTCGTCAACGGCAGCTTTCTGAGAATCGCTGTTCTTGGCCATCAAGGCACGGAAACCACCAGCGGCGGAGGCAGATTCGCCGTGCAGGGCCTTGTTGAAGGCGGCATCACGAGCGCGGTCCTGTTGCTCAAGGCCAGCTTTAGGAGCCATGGTGAAGGATTTTAGGGATAAATATGACCAGAGGGGAATAAAGAGGGGAATAACGGAGAGTCAATTGGCCTGTTGAAGCACAAAGACGAGATTGTCGCAACTGTGAAGGAGGTGAGAAGGGGGATTTGCGACTGTTATAACAGCCAGGGACTTTTCAGATTAGATACGATGCCCGCACTAAGAATTCTTAGATTTTGGCTCAATTAACGTAAGCAACTGGCAAAACACCCCACTGTCAGCCACCTAGCACAAGCTATTCTTTGTGTCAGGGGTCGTCTGTTGAAGAAGACTAATAAGGTCAATTCTGGGCCAATCATGGCACTTTCATTCGGCAATGCTAGTCGTAAACGGAATTATCCATGTCCCTTCATGCCTAAATTATCTTACTAAACAGCACCCCGCGCACTGGATTGGGACTTCCGAATACGAACGCGACGATATGGCGAGCCACATTCGGATAGGTATTCGCATGCAATTGTGGCTTTCACTATTTCCTTGTCGCATTCGATGATGATGTCGTATTCGAATTTGGTCTCAGTTCACATGCAAGTTTACAATCAGCTCAACGCCAGTTCAAGTGGTATCTTTCTTGAATCCCTTAGCACTTCAATCCTATCAATACCATTGTCCCTTTTTGTTAACAACTTCTAACCTGCCAATATGAAAAACAGGATCAAAAGTTCAGCTGAAAGGCCAAATAAGAGGATAGTAAGAAGGTGGAGTTTCCGCTTAACTTGTCCTCGATGACTAAAGTATAGATATCGTAGCCCTCTACAACCGGTCTTCGATATGTTTTCAACATGACATTGCAACCATCTTCTGTAATTTGCAACACTCCGAGACGTCTTTTTCTCGATTGAATACTGCAGCGGGAGAAACACCGGGGAAATCGATAGGTGGACGGCGGCTGTGGAGTTCATCCTCAGATGATAGGAGGAATATCAAAACTCCTTGTCATTTACCATGAGTCCAGAAGCTGTCGCTTCTCTTCTATGGCTCAGGAACTTGTTCATTGCGATGAATCAGGAACATGCGCATCTGGGCTGGTGGGTAGAGAGAAGTATTCCCTTGCCAACAGGTCCCAGTCTGACCATTCTGTGAGGACTGCTTAATCCCCATCAGGGCCGGTATTTAGGAAGCATGGATACCCAGTTTCTTCGGTTGGAGAAGAAGTCTGCGCCGGTTATAAAGATTAATGTGCAGCCACTGATGCGCTTATCTGTAGGCCGCTGGCAAGCTTCTCGGTGAGTGCGATGAACTTGGATTGCGGCATTAGTCGCACACGTTGAAGTAGAAACCCTGTTATTGGCGCCCCAACTCCTGCTCTCGAAACCCCATGCCGATGTTTTCACGCATAATGAGATTCACCCAGCACCGTGGACCAGAGTACTGAGGTAAGGTAGGATGGGCGTTGCCCCCCTCGCGTCAGATCTTACCCCACTAGGACAACCGCCTCACTCCATAGACGCCCATCCTTGGCAAAGCTGCATAGAACCAACATGTCAGGAGTCTCGATTTCAGACTCAAATCGGTAGCCGATTAGAGCAGTGAGGGTTCGATCACTGACTTGTCCAGTTTCCACTTCGTCAACCCAGGGGGAAAATGCAGCCGGTTGTGATTAACAGCTCAACGAAGCCGGCAACGATCACAAAGGCTGCAGAGGTTTGGCGACGTCGAACATGGCAAGGTCCCGTAATACTTACATAGAGTACGTCCACAGAATTGAAACTGTCCTAGTTCCACTCGCTGCTGTATTCCCAATCATATAACGAGAATCATAAGCAAAAGTTCATGGAAGATCTGACTTATCGACGGTGACTTGTCCTATGAGCTCCAATCCCAACAGGGACCATTCCCCCCATAAGTTCGAGAAGACCCCTAATTTTGACACCCGAGGAACCGATAGAGCTGAGGAAGGTTGCGACCGATGCTATCTTTGTGCTTGGCGGGCAGTTCGTCATCGTTTGCTATTTCGCTCGTCCGGGGCTGGAGAAGGGCTCGTACAAGCAGTCGAACTTTGCGTATCGGATCATGAACCGCTTAGGGATGAAAACACCGTTGTTCAATGCCGCTTTCTGGGGACTGAAGACGAGAAGTAAGCCATCTTCTCGGTAATTCACAATGCGCAAGCTTCGGTCAAGGCCGATAGTTATTGTCAATATGAACCCTAATACTGTCTTATTGAAAGTGTGGTCAATTTCCAGCCTCGTCGTGTGATTGCATAGGGAGGACTAACAGAAAGAAATACCTACAGATACAGACGATCCAGAACAGCACAAGTGGACGGTAGCTACACTCTATGTCTCGCTTATCGCCATGCACGAGGACTCTTCGGTAAAGTGCCACTCGGGAGGCAAGAGAAGTTATTCGAGGGAAGCGGCCACCTGTAGGACCTCGTTGCGGATGCCGCCAGAGACGTGGCCTGAGACGCTCGAGGACTTCTGGTCGTACTGGAACGTAATATAACGCCCCTTGGCATCACAGATTGGGCTGGTAGGTTCGCTCATGACTTGCTGTGGCCGAAAAATATGCTGCTGCCCCTGCGCCCGCAAATGCCGATCGTCCGGCTGTTAACAGTTCACTGGCTCCCTGAGCGACTCCAACGAGAGTCCGGGCACAAGATCATGCCATTCAATAAATCAATATCTCACCTTATTGTGGGACATGTTACCTTTGTCTACCCTTACCTGCCCACAAGGCTGAGGTCATATCCAAGTAAGGTCTCTATGAAAGATATGAACAAGCCAATAAAGAGAATTAAGCAGACTAGTCACTGGTCTAAACACAGGAAGGTATCATAATGGTGGTAAATTCAAGAAGAAGGCTCTATGGTTGTATGTGTGTTCTGAGAGTCTCCGCGGGGTGTCACGTGTTGACAACAACAACCCAGGCACCTGCCCCTATATCAAGGTACCTACCTACCTGTACCAGAAATAGTGTTTATTTTCTTCAGTTATTTTGTGCACTAGCAATTGAGCCTATTGATTGCTACTTACGTCCTTGTACTGTGATTAGATCGATGGGTTTGTTTACCTACCGGCACATTCAATGCACCCACAACTCCTCTTCATCCCAACCCACAAGAATTCCACGCACAGCTCTTTCTACCTCTCGCCGACTGCACAAACACTATCTGTTATATCCATCCATTCTCCTTGAATGCAAAACAACAATCAAGGCATTTGTATTTTCTTTTGTTACAATCCTTTCTGCGAGATCGCCTCTTGACTTCTTTACCAGATCGGCGGCAGGACCGATCTCTGCACCACTGGTAAAGGTGACATTGACACAGCTACGGTGGTATGTAAACAACACTGAATGACTCCACGCACTGTCTTTTCTAACATCTTTCTCTTGCTAACCTTTCAAACTTCATTGGCAGTCTACTACTCAAGGAAGTCGCCAACAAGAACATCACCGCTGCATTGTCTCCCACCCATTTTCCACTTGTACCTCTTGTCAGATCCATTCTCATCTACATCTCCGATGCCCTTCACTCCTTTACATTCCTCATTACTACTTAAAGAGTTGCCTGCCTTCGCGATAAATCCCACATCTTGAACCACACAGCAATTAGTTTCATCATTAGCATTAGAAGGAACTTGGTACTTAGCCGACACACCTTCACCCAGTCTTTATTCCGGGGTTATTGAGCATACCACATCGGCGTCACTTTGTGTCCTTCCCGCCGTTCTTTCCGTCCGTTACTTCTTCACACCGGCGCGAGGTTATCATTGCCTTGTGTCTTCGTTGTACTCCATCTCGATCCGACCCCTCCATATTCTACACGCATTCGGCACTGAAGACATTGTTGCTTCGTGCCTTCGCCATCTTGGTTCCCTTCCGTTTCTTATCATTTCTCAACTACATCACCGCCGGTGCCGAGACATCATATTGCTTCGTGTCTTGGCTGTTGCACTTTCTCTCCATTAAGCATCAACCGTCAAAATCACCACCAACCCGCCGAGATATTACTACCTCGTGCCTTCGCCGACACAATCAAGCTCATTCCTGTATTGAAAGTACATCACATCACACATTTTGGCGACATATTGTGTTGTGCCGCTAACGAACACCTCTACACCAATCACCTTAAGTCTGACTCACACCGGTTATTCTTGCGTCGCCGTTGAAACAATGGCACCGATTGACAATCTCCCAATCGAGTTGCTTCGAGAAATCGGCTCCTTCTGGGAGCCTGACCCCAATAATCAGCAGAATCTCGTCCCCTTCCTGCGACGCAGCGATATCGCAGCGCTAGCTCGAACAAATCGGGTTTTGCACGCTATTTTCGACTCCCAACTCTACGATGATAAGCAGAACATTGACGCCGTCATTTGGGCCGCCAAGCACGGCAAGCTGGCCCCTCTCCAAAAGGCCATTCGATACGGCATCCCGATCGAGAGTGAAATGAGTTTGACTCAGATGCCAAATGGGCTCTTCTCGGGCGGTGGCTGGTCTGCTTTGCAGCTCGCCATGCAAGCTGGTCACTCTCAAGTTACACGCGAGCTACTAATCAACGGCGCTCGTTTAGTCCTCGGAACTCTCGTAGACCCGATGGTGATGCTAGAGGTTAGAGACCCTGGCAGCCTGATAACTAGACAGTTCCCGCAAAGAATAGCGACAGTTCATGCGATCGAGTATGCAGCGTTCTGCGGTCTTTGGAAGGTGGTTTTATACCTGGCGAAAGAAATGAACGTCGACGTGAATAATGGCGCTTCCTTCGGTAGAAACTGCTTGCATTACGCGGTTCTTCGTCCTAGCAACTTCAAAGTCATCCGCCTGCTACTTCACTTAGGGGCTGATATCAACCAAGAGGAGACCACATCTGACCGGAACACTCCTCTAGTAACGGCGATCAAAGTTGGAAATTTTTGCAACGCTCATTACCTGCTTCATTGTGGCGCGAGAACGGACCTTCCGCTGTTTCGAAAGCGACCAGTTCATTATTGCACTTTGACAGACTTTTACTTCCCGTCCACTCACCACCCTCATGATGAAAACGCGAAGCACGCTCTTCTGAGAAGGCTTATCAGTCTTGATGGCCCTGCCGCACTCAATTATGGAGACGCCGTTGAAAATATGAGCCCTTTATCTGAAGCGGTCTCATATGGGACGACCAGAGCGGTCCATATACTAATTTCTGCCGGCGCAGATGTGAACGGAGGACCGAATGACCAGTGGCCTCCTCTATGGCGTGCCGTGAATAGCTCAGCTGTGCACCTCAAGGACAGTATGATCCAGATTCTACTGGAGAACGATGTCCGCCTCGATCAGAATCTGAAAATCAAGCAAAAAACCTTGATTGCTGAGATCCTTACCGAGCGGCCCTTTGGTTTTATCCCGGTACTTAGCAAAGCCACGGAAGTGAATATCACGATCAAATCTCTAGACAAGTTGCTGACAACTGCGGTTGCAAAACGGAACGGCGCCTTTTGCGATGTTCTTCTGAATAAGGGTGCGCAGTTTCAGGGAAGTGTGAGAAATGTGGTATCATGGCTTAAACATGATATCTGCCAGCAAGCTGATGATAACACATACACTCTTGCTACAACTTTCAGACTTGTAACAGCATGCGGCGTTTCTCAGGAGAGCATTGAGCGGCTCATTGAGGTCGCTTTACGCCACGGCAGAGCCGCGTACGTTTCAGCACTTCTCATAGAGTGTTATCGTCCTCCGCCGTCTAAGACCCACGATCCCGCGGATTGGATGCAACTCGCGGCCCAGTGCAATAACCTCGATGTCCTCCGTCAGATCCTCCGCCGAAAGAGACACAGACTTGAGGACCTCCAGATACCGTTGTGGTGGGCAGCACGAAACAACGAGAAGCATGTAGTGCGTCTTCTCATTGGGTTTGGCGCCACCCCGCATGCTCGGATCGCAACTTGCTTGGATAAGCTGGTCAGTTACAATGACTATTTTGAGTTTATTGTTGATTATTTGCTAACATTGTTTGATACAGAACACATGCCCGAAGCCCCATTGTCCTTGCTCGGTATCGCCCCTCCAAATCTCCATTCTCCGAGGAAACCTGAATGTTGTCAAGGTCATGGCGGAGAAGTATACAATCACCGGTGTCCCAGGTGACACTTATATTCCGTACGAGCTGGAGAATGGTACCGAGATCGCAAGAGTCCTTGGCATCCACATGAGGACACAGTGAGGGTGGAGCGAAACGAGCAAAGAAGAAAAAGACCAAGAGAAAAGGAAAAAAAAAGGGGGAAAGGTAAAAAATGGGGCGAAAAGAAAGAATAAAATCTGTGATTGAGGGGGACAACTGTGTGGATAGGAAAATTCCGGGAACTCTAACGCTGTGTGTGGAGTTTGGGATCTTTGGTTGGTTGCACCATTGTACAGGTACTTGATCAAGACGTATGGGCTCATCATACACGTGCGACGACTTTCTTTGCAGATAGTCGGTCGTTGGAGCTTGGCACCCTGTTTGCTTTTATGTTAGTTTGTACAGCACCTCAGGCTAGGTAGCACAGGACTTCGGGAAAAATTGACTTTACGATATTCGAAAATTGAAGTCTGAATTATATTGTGATACGTGTAGATTGCTTTTAGGTGAACCGTCTCTTTTGAGGTGAGTAGTTGATGAACCGCTCGGTTGTAGTTGAGGATTAATCTGCTTGGTCCTTCGTGAAAGTCCATTCGTTAGATCTCTTATGGCACTTGAATACTTCGCACTTCAAAATTTGATCGGCGGCAACTCCGATGATCATACTTGACTTACCATCTTGATGACGAACACAGTATGTATTACTGCATCAATGGTAAGTTGTAACGATGACAAACCATTCATCGTTCCAGAGGAAAATACAACATGGAAAAACACATAAGCGGCATGTAACGACTCGTCTAACCAAGTGGTTATCCGTGCCAGTTGGGTTTGTTCCTAAAGGTAAGGGTTAGCTGTACTAACGACGGCGTCGACTCACAACTGTGAATAGGCGTAGCTGAGCGTTCGTATGTCACGTAGAGTGGTCGTCAGGAGATTACTCCCATTCAATTCCAAAAAGGTAGAGAATGCTTAGATTGATAACTGAGTGAAGGAATGACTAGAGACATAGGAAATGCTATGGACTATATACTTGATTCCTCCCCTCAGTAACTTCCCGATCACTTCTTTGTCTCTCAGTGATCGTAATCACTAGTCACCCCTGAGTGGGCAGTGATCAATGGTTCACTCGATCACCCCTAGTGACTGAGTGATCGTGTCACGTGCCTCCTTACATAATCTTTTTAGTTCTGCATATGTAAGTATCCGTAATACTCCACACACACCAGGCCGATCTCGTTGGCCTACTGGCATGTTGGTTTGTAACACGGCAACTTTGGACACCGAATACACATTCAGCAAGATGATAATATATATGGCACCTATGAATAATCCTGACGCAAATTCTAAAAGCAATAAGGGTCTATGACGAGGAACAATAGATACGCCTTGCAGAACATACAGGAGCGCATTCCAACCACAATAAGTTACCACTACCAAGGTGAAAGATCCAATGGAGAATATATAATATGAAAATGTAAATGCAAGGAATCCAGCCATGTACACGGCGATGGCGCAGAAATAAAGACTGCCAAAGCATCTGATGAGCAATTTTCATCTGTTCAGCTCCGCAGTTTTGTTCTTCTCAATTCTACTTTACCCTGCGCTTGTCCAATTCTCAATTACGACATTCTGTCCTTCATCGTTCCCGTCCTCCCCCCAGCTTTCAGGTCGTGTTAGTTCAATGCATTGTTCTAGAGTAGAGTTGCTTGTACTGTGTCAGTATGTCTATCAGGGTCCTGGGCGGGCAAGAGGTTAATTCTAGGCACTTTCCAAATCTTCTACAGATATCTGTGAAATGGCCGTCATGAAGAAAGGATTGAAAATACGGCCCTTTTTTGCCCGGGGTTTCGAAGCGCTCCAGTCTTGACCGATAGGCGCTCCAAGGTCCGGGGCCCGTAAAGAGCGTGATCTCGGTGTTCAAATCTATCTCAAACCTCACATTCGTCTCGAATCCGGCATCGACCATAGCTTGTACCCTCGCGGGGACCGCTTCCTGTTCGAGAGCTGCTCCGAACCCATCAAAGTTGGACTCGACTTCTTCAGCAGTCGGATACCCATATCCATTGACAATGCTTTTGGCATGCGCGATAGCATAGCTGTCCCAGCTTGCAACACGGTGGGCAAATTTGTCAATGAAGCTGTCGGACTCGGCATCAGGAATTGCACGGTTTATCCCTTCAAAGAAAAGGCATCAGTCAGTGATAAACGAGAAGCCCTTCGAAGGCACTCACATCCATATGCGGCAGCAGTATCTGCATCGAAGTCATTCGAACCAAGCACAAACTCCACCGTCCGGCCACGGCCAACCCAGATAGGATGCGCAGTCCTCCGCCTCCTGGAAATGCACCTAAAAAGAGAATATGTAAGCCTTTCGTTTGCACACTGTATGAGTGTAACAAAACATTTGCGTAACTTACCTGTACCAACTTCAGGCTGACCAAGAATGGCTTTCTCTTTGCTACTAAATCTTATATCCAAGCTAGCTGCGAACTCTACGCCACCTCTACGCGTAATACCTCGAATAGATGCAATGGTAACTACTAAAAGATCAGCCAGCCGGGTAATGTTGCTTCACCAAGCTGGACCCTAGCGAGAATCGTGGAGTCAGTAATAACTCTTTGAACTAGTTTCTCATGCTTCCGGGATATGCCTCTATGTCTCGAGCGCATGGCGGTTGTCTGTCTAGGATGCTAGAAGCCTGAGGGAGCTTACTTGATACTCGGTCGAAATGGGGTTCAGATTATCGAAGTGGGGGATCCAAAAATACTCGGCACTAGAGTTGAAGAGAAAGCCCTTGACATCTGATCGGCTGCAACGTCGTCAACGAGGGAAATGAAATCTCCTAGCCAGTCATTGTTTATGAAGTTGAACGGTGGGCTCGAGAAGTTGCGTTCCAATATGACGGTCGGTACGCGGGAAACATCCCATGTCAGTAGTTTCTCTGTAAGTGTAACCTGTCATAATATACTCACTGTAACTAAAATAGAACTCGAGAACCACAACACCACTACAACTAACTGCTGCGAAGCTGCACTTCTCGAGGCCTACTGCCTATTAAATAATCACGTACAAGATCACACTTAATAGGACTTAAATAACCCCGTAGGAATCAAAAATATAAAAAAAGAACGCATATCGATTTTTAAACTAACTCAATATAAATAAAAGCTATTATACATAACCCTAGTAATCACGTAATCCCTAGTTATAATCCCCATTTCATAACAAGGTTAGTATGTCTTAGAAACAAGGCATAAAGATTACTGACGAGGGAGGGTTTCATACTCACGGTTATCTTAGTCGTAGTGATAGTTGATCCAAGGACGGCGGCAACGGCACATGCCAATGAGAAAACCCTAGCGAGAAATGAAGGCATGGTGATGTGTTGAGCTTGTGAGATCGGTGACTGTGAAGGTGAGTTGTTGAAGGAGACCTAGGAGCTTCGGTTGCGGTATCTATGATTTTGTAGTCGCTGTCGTCTCACCCATGAATGCTCCATCTCTGTCTAGTCATACACACCTCATCGTATTGAACCATATTTCGAAAGACGAAGCATGCATAAGCCACGCACTATGGGACACCATCTGAGGAATCATCTTGGTCATTTCGTCGAGAAGGAGTTAAAACTTAAGCCCGCCCTATGAGATCAGAGCTAGATGATGTCTTGAGCGGACTTTACGGGTTTTATGAGACTAGTGGAAGCTGAACAGCATCTGAGCCTCGGCAAGTTCTCGAAAGCTTCTACATTTCGAGTTGAGGGCTACTGATGTTGGAAATCAAGATTTGTAAGCACCAAGTATTCGAACAAGGTACAATTTGTCAGGAACTATCACAATTGAATACGTTGTCTAAATTCTTAGTATCGTCACCAGAAAACATATAGTGAGTAGACTTGCGCTTGTATTGGATGCTATCCAACTTGCTCCAAAATACTAGAGATGCGCATAAGTAACAGCTAGCATTGCTCGAATTGAGTATCTTTAGACTATGTTCACGACATGACGAGATCTTTGACCAAAGTCTATGCAGAGAATATCTAGAATACCCACTAGAAATCTAATTCTTGAGTAAACTGGCAAGCTTCCGTATTTCATCTTCCGGTGAGAAATATTCCGACGGCGGGTTCGAGTTTACCTCGAATTGCGGCCCGACGACATCGTCCAACTGTATGCGAGGGAAGAACACATCCTCAGCTGGGAAGCGTGGGCCATCTCCCGAAGGTGATCTGTACAAGCGAGCATCGTCAAAAATTACCCAAGCCCGTGTCCGATAAATTTCCAGCTGGATTGTCTGATCTTGCGCCGTTTTACCAGCGATACGAGGGTAGAGCGTCTGGTAAAGACCGGGGCCATTAGGGTAGAACTTGTCTATGACTGCGCTATGGGGGAATATCCCTACTCTGATGGTGATGGGATTGAACAGTTCGAAGTTTTGACGCTTGAAACCGAGCCAAAGTGCCTGTTCCGAGAGATCCTTGAGCCATTTTCCAACATAGTTTCTTGCGTGCTGTCCAGTTGTGGTCACCTCGATCAGAGTGCTAGCCATATCAAGTCCAAAGCAGGCTAAGAAACGTGCAAGTTCATCGGTGTTCAATGGAGTTGTCCATCTTGAGTCATCGATGGCTGAAGTTGACCTCCCATCAGCCATTACTCCATCATCAGTGATAACTGGGACATGAACTGCAAGGATGAGTGCAGGATCTTCTGGTAATGAGTCGGAACAGCCATATTGTGCTATCAAGGCTCTATAAAGAGACTCAACGTAAAACTGTACGCATGATACGGCTTCTCTTTCATGCGTTTGTAGACCGCTTACTAACTCGAAAGGTCTGCGACACCATGAAAAATCGCTATTAAAATAGCAGAATTTGGAGGCAAGATCGTACCTCAAGAATGCCTTGAGTAGCCGACGTCGCTCTGCAGGGCGAAGCGTGGTTGCGCTGACCTTAGTACGGACGGTCTGGCCCTTAAAAGTTAGATGACCGTAGGTGTTGGGAACACATAGATATTCCGTTGAAGGGCAGGCAGCTACCGCTTTTGTGACGTAATCCTCAATCAATACCAGGATTTGATTATACAATTTCCGGATCCTATCGTCAATATGCCTTTGGTAGATCGTATTTGCAAAAAAGCTTGGAAGGATTGGGTCGGCCGGCGCTTTTCCCTCCAGTGGATTGCCAAAGCTGCGACGTCTCCATTGAACCCAATGAAACCAATGAGGTATTGATCCAGACATTTTGTCGTTTCGAGGAGGGAAAAGGACGATTGCCATGGCATCTTGAACCATTTCATCATCCATATCAACGTCAGGAGCAAGCAGACTCTGGTATATGCTGTCCTTATACGCCATGTACTGGCCCAGCATGGTAGGAGAGGCCTGGATAATCTGCAATATAGAACACTTGGATTGCGTGCAGAGAAAAATCTCCAACCTCAGCTCGCTCGGCAGTTGTTGAAACGGATCCATCCTGGAAATGAGGCTGAAACTGAGATTCGGTTGACGAGGTATGTTAGGAAACGGGTTGTTTGGGATGAATGTTTCTTGAAGGAGGTATTGGAAGGCGCTCGGGATGAAAGGAAAAATATCGATAGTAGTTGATAAGGAACTGACTGGTTCTAAGCCAGTATTCAAGCTTGCCGTGGGAATGCGATACTGCTATTTATACCTTTCAGATCACTCCCATTAGTAGAATTGCCGCTAATAAATAGCTGAAGAGTGATTGAACCTTATGTACACCTCATTCGGCACTTGGTTGACTCCAGTATATAATAGCGACTAACTATTACATACTATTAAAGAATAACCTTCCAAATGGAAGATACTGAAAAGAAGCAGCTGGCAAGAATGCCTTCTCCGAAGAGTTTATAGACTTTGCAGAAGTATATTATTGTACTAAGAGGGCTTTTGATTTCCTGACCAATTTCGTACCCAGTCAGGCATTTACAGTGCTTCTATGCCTAAATTCGAGTTGTCTCATCGATACTGACGTTTTTGGCTCTTTATATCTCTACATTACGGCTATCTGTAGTTCAGGGTCAGCAGTGAAGTACGGGATGTGATTACGTAAGTACCTATTGCGCTGCTTTTGGTAGCCACTCAGTTAGCCCAGCTTTTCAGCAAGGGCACATATAGAGTGATCAACAATTTAGCAGTCATTAATTCAATTTCGCGTTAAGTTTTTTTTTCTCATATCAGTTCTTATGCATAAGTATTCAAGTCACAAGAATTCATTGATTCTTCAGTTCCTAGAGACGTTCAGGGGCTTGCGCGCCTCACCTTCAATGGTGTAGGTTGTGTAGAGTCCTCAAACTCGGACCCGATTTCACAGTACCGCCTACCCTCTTGGCCATTCTTTCCTAATTTCCCATAGGATACCAATCCAGGCTTTAGTCAGGCAACCGACGCCCCGCTGGGCACCAAAATTCATCTGATTTGAAACTCGCATTTCACCCATGTCTTTCTCTAAGTGATCAAAAAGGAGAGCTATTTGCGCTTCAGAATCTGCGAGTCTCTTTTCTCAATTGTGAGCTAACGCGTAAGGCCCTTGAAATAGAATCACAAAGAGAGTCTTTCAAGGTATAGAGACTGGTGTTATCATCATGGTCTCTGGAACTTGCTGAACCTGCTCGTTGCTTCTCTCATATCCGGTGTTGGTAGTGTTAGGGTCCAATTCGGCGTATCCTTCGAATGTTCCAGGCTTGTTGGTATATTCTCTTTTTCGACCACTTCTTTCCTCTATCTTAGAAGACGAGGATCTGACAAGCTCTTTTTGTCTTCCTAACACGCTCTATTCTAGCTCGACTGTCCAGTCGTGCGATGATATCTGTGGACACCTGCAGACGGCAGCTAGGTTTACACACCATAATAAACCCGAGTCCAACAACATAAGTGATGAAAACCGCACAGATGTCTATCTGGGATCACACCTGGGTCGAGATTCTTGTTCACACGAACCCTAGCTAAATTCTAAAGCCGATCAAGAATGAGGTCAGAGCTGTCACTAACAGAGCATAAAGGTGCCGAGGTTGTGACAACTGAGCCAATTGATGGCCTGTTTTCAAAGCTAAGTTGAGAAAGGTAGATTGATGTTAGACGACTCGTATATTCTTGCCGCGATGTCTCAAGTGCAATCAGCAGCGTTGTCGCCTGGTTGTCCCCATTGGTCCCTATTAAGCCCCATTCTCTGATATCATCGGGACCAGTACACTGGCACAGGGTGCTATAGTGTATAGTTACAGAGTGAACTGCCGTTATGGCCGATGCAAGGCTGAACACGAGAAACCCCTGCGCCATCCGACGCCTCGTACTGAGATTTCCGAGCGATAAAGCCGTGCTTGCAACTTGAGCAATAATATGTGCCTTCAAATTCATAAGCAGACTGGTCGATAATCGGATAGACGCTAACTGACACATATACAATGCTGCTTTCATCTTGTGTCAGCTTCTTTAGCGCTAAAGGAGGGAAGTCGTCCAGCAAGTTGATTGCCTCGGCATGGATTTGCCAGATAGAGCGACTTCCGAAGTGTCCCAGTAGACTCCCCTTGGAGCCGTAAAGTCGAAGGTAAACAACAACTTGTCAAATTGACATCTAACTGTATTGTAACTGGAATGGATCAAACCTGTATCTCGGAAGGGATGTCGAGAGCCCTCGACGGATCCATCTTTCTTATTGTCGATGAGGCAAAAGAGCCGATCAAAGTAGTTGAGATGGGTCATCGACCCCTCGAGCTTGAAGACTGTTCGGTTTCGAACTTAGAGATAAAGGAATGCTTGGTATAAATGACAGAGTGGAAGAAGGTCATAATCTAAAATGTTAAGTCTTCTCGGAAAAGGCGGTTCCCATGCGAGCAACAAAGTTGATGCATGTACTTCGCCTAAGTTGAAAAAAAAAAAAAAAAAAAAAAAATATGGGCTCAGATAATATTTGGAGACAGATAATGTATCCATGTTGTTATTCCTTATTCGAGAAAAAACGAGTTTCGACCCACCCCTCGCATACAGTAATATCGTTTTCTGTTCAAGCAGTAAATGGTTTACAGTTATTCGTTTTCAGTTGTACAGGGGGCGATGCAAAAGAGAAAGATAATGTATGAAGTTGGAAATACCTTGTCATTCATACAATGCAATCGAAGGCTCGTTCAGCATTAATATACATTAAGAGCGACGTGGGGTAGTGTCAGCTCATGTACGCAATGTAATAGCTCAGAAGCCTATCAGAGCTGGGCGAAATTAAGTGACAGACTCCAGGTCTTGATTGGGGCTCAGCTCCGTGGCTGTTTGTACAAAATCGAGTCGGACCATGTCACATTATCTTGTTCAGGATGTTGAGACGAGCTGCGCGGAAAAAAAGAACGGCCTTAATTTGTTTGATTTTGCCAAATCCTCGTGCAGACTGATGAGACCAAATTCAGTGACTGGAACAAAAGGATTAGACAAAACTTCAAGCTAGGTTGGCTGAGATCAGAACTGAGCGTTTGTACTAGCGACAGGAATACTCATTGAGGATTTTCATACGTCAGTCATGACTTCGGTAACACTAGCAATTCCACGGTCATTCAAAACAATTAACTAGCGGTGCTTTATGGCTGTTTTAAAGGATTTATATCATTAGGATAGCTAACTATTAGAGTTATATCAAGAGTTTTGCTAGGCTAACGAAATGAACGCCGGCTTTATTGTACATTACGACCAGTAAGAATAGTATATATAGAGTGCTTCGTACTCCGTTTTCAAAAATATAGGATTAACGTTTGGTCTCGGACTCATAGAGATCAAGACACACCAATATAATTTGGAAGTTATTATATGAATATATCTATTTTCGCCCAGCTTACGGACAAGTCGACGCATATATTTGTCAAATAGAGAGGCTATGGATAGTCGCATTGATTCCTAAGCACAGATCATGGCAATATCCAATGATTGCGACTATTATCATCGTACAATGTAACAATCTTTTATTGATGGAATGATGTCAGATTGGAGTTAGAGTAGCTCTGACGACATTCCCTGTCGAGCCTACCAAAGCCGTGCTTCTTCGGTGTATAACAGGAGCCGACAACTCATCATGCAGCCTGAAATGACCTTTTGGTTCAATCGATGTCGTTCATGCCCAATGTTTCAGGTGGATTGGCCAGCCTGGCTCGGGTCGTCACCAAAGTCCTACGCCAAAACACGCGCCGCCTCGGCTCGGATGAGATATGAATGGCGGAGATGCAATACCGACGTGACATAGTGAGTTAATATGTACGGTACTAGACTAGGATGATATCCATGGTGACAATTCAGCTCAAAGCCTGAAAGCGACGAGAGGTCCTCATTCATCACGCCATTACTTCTATAAGATAAGCGCCCAATATGCGTAATGGAGACCTCACTATCAATGGGCGTTCCTCAAGGAAGGGGTTCACGGTCATGTCCCGGGAATATCTCTTCCAGGCAAGTCAGGCTCGCATATTTTGTCATTTCGGTTTCCCCGTAAATATGGATGAAGGGCCAGATGAGGCTCTGCAGGAGGATGACTTGAAGGGCCCCCACGCCTCCACGAAATTTAGGTGTATAAAGGGAGCGCCGCATCTACCTTATCAAATCTTGGGATCAAAGGCCGGTCCTGTACCTTCCATGATTGAGTATATTCAATCTTACTTCATATCCAAAGTCTTCAAGCATGTCTCAAAGAGATAATCAACCTCTTTCCACACCAAGAGAGTAGTCAAGCTGCCAACTTGACCCAATTCCAGCCTTCTTGCTCTGTTAATTAGTCGGTATTTAATGGTGTGAGCCACTCGCTTAGCTCGAAGAAACGACAGCAATATCGTCATTTGCACTCCAAGTGGAACTAATTGTGGCGACCACAATGGAGAGTGATGATTATTCACTAAGGCCGGAGAATTCTCATTGGAAAATCAGGAAGTGTAGTTTTCATTATCGTTTCTTCACCTCTCAAGTTGGGTTTCACTTATCCTGCAATTACTCGCCTGCAAACTTCGACTAACATTCACAGGACCAAAACTGGCTATTTCGCATCACAATTTTGCTCAAGGACTGTTTCACAGTTTGCGCGGTGCAAGCTCGCGAGTGTGGGAAGCAAAGTGATCTGTACGTTTTTGTCATATATGCCGGGCATAGGTCAGAGGTTGGCCCCCACCCTACCATCAGTCGACATATGCGCAGCATTTGCACCTCCTCGGAAATGCTTATACCCGAGATTTTTGGCACTTTTCATTTCAAAAAGGAAGTATGCGAATCTCTCAGAAGGGAAGAAAAAAATACTTGGAATGCGAAACCTAGCTTTTGTTGGTATTCCGACGCCTAGGAGTAATTAGGGCATTGCACACCGAAAAGACTCATCATGTCAGCAGGTTAGATGGATAGGGTACGCAGGGGCTGAGCTAGCTGCGGTGGAATCTCGCCCTGGACGCCTGAATCTTAACCGTGATATCATGAAGCTTTGTTGGTTGAAATTCGGGTCATTTGGGCGGATATTGACAAATGAGTTGGCGAGCTGTGCAAATTGGGCAATTGAGGTTTTCATGACTGCTAAATCGTACCTACGATTGGCATTTCTGAGGTTCAATCTCCTTGGCCTCGGGCTTGGGACATGGAAATCAGGCGGTGCAAACATGAAGACTGACATTCTTGATGGGAGAAGTGTTTTTACCGCCTTATCCTAAGGCTCATGTGGCCTGATGCGTTAATCAGCCACGCTCCTCTCCTAGAAAGAGCAAAGCTCCTCACCTGTCATTACTCTCTCGCCTTACGATAAATGCTTTCTGGCCTCAAAGTCTATCAGGCCCTATCCTTGCCATCACCATAAGTCCTTCAAGATGCCTCCTTAGGGTGTTGCTGCCTGACGGTCTTTGTCCAGTTGGAATCAGCGAACGGGTTCACCCTACTTATGCTGGTATCCAAAGGATAATTCTTATCCAACGAAACGAGCATGTCACGATATATTCACACTTCGTCGTGGCTCATCTCCGAAGGCCACATAATCGACAGTGGCTCGGTGGGAAATCGCAACGGCGATTCGAACACATTGGCATTCGCCTCAACTTCTTCACATTGCTCCACCGCAGAAGGCTCAGACAATGCCTTATGGCAATAGGAATTACTTACTTGCTAGAAATTCCTCGTTGTTTGGTGTATAGGATGTGTATAAGAGAGAAACAATCCTCTATGTTCTTTTTCTGCTCTCCTCAGTCTCATACCACCCAACTCTAGCAAACATCATTTGCCTTAGGAAAACGCTGTCCCAACCATCTACGATTTCCCAATAAGAACGATGCCTGAATATAAGTGGTATTGCGTGAGTTACGACCTTACAGGTTACATAAGACACGATACTAAAGTTAAGCAGTGCCAATGCAGCTACGGACCTCTCAACGTCGCCATTGATGCCCATTGCCCCAATTGTTATAATCAGCGGTGTCGCGATTGCCGCGTCGAGGAGATCAAGGTCAAGAAGAGCAAGAAGAGCAAGGGCCATTGAACTATTCATATACTCTGAGACAACATACCTACGAGACAACATGAAGGCGCGCTCCGCCCCTTCTCATGCTCTCCGGAGCATGTAGATCAAGTTGCCGCCTACAAGCCCCCTTCCTCCAACATCAGATGGCTGGCCATGTCAAAAATAATCACCATCTCACTTTCTTTTCTCGTGTCAACTTTCAGCAACTTGTCGTTACGACTCATATATACTGTGAAGAACTTATACGACAGATTCACATCAAGACGGTATAAAACGGCACGTCGCTCTAACTTTTTCGATTGCAATTGCCTATAATCCGGATCGGCTGAAAACCCCCAAGATTGTTTTTGTCTCTGAATTGAGACTTGATCAGGCCCCTTCTACGATTTTTGGCATTTTATGCATCTGGTTGGAATTTTGTACTACCAATAGCAAGTTTCTCATTCTCTAATTCACCAGCACACAGACGGTGGATCTTGTTGGAAGTTTGTCATTTCTTGAGATTGTCAGATTCATTTGAAGAATGTACTCTAGTAGTCTTCTCTTGTTCATATTTGATTTTGAAATAGACTTGTTGAAATTCATATCACAACATTCCTTAGCCGAAACTGCCCTTGTATATATGGATACTAGCTTAGAATGTATCAACACAGGTAGAGGGTTGGTATACGATTTTCTCAGAAACATTCTATCTCAGGCACAAAGATGAACTTATGATTTTCGCAGTTCCAAATTTCTTTGAATACGCAGAAAAGTAGTGGCAATTACTAGATGGAGTTAATCTAAACTACGCCAGACAGCTATGCATGGAGGAGCCGCATTAAGAGCCGCATTGAGGCTGAGTCAATAATAGTGACATCACTGGCAAGGATCCGTGATCTTCAATACAGCTCTTACCTGCATTGCATAACCGTCACCCTTTTTCCTAGTAGGGTGCAAAGGACTAGGCAAATTGAGTCAACGCTCCTTCCACATCGCGAACTGATTCTAATACCACATTAAAATTGTGCTAACAAATGGACAACTCGAGTGGGGTGAAACAATTTTTCTCGCTATCTTTATCCAGTAAGTGAGGCTGTTTAGGCCCTAGGGCCTATAACCTGATTTGTAGGGCATCTACCGAACCCCGGGACGGGTCGCGTGGCCACTCAGCCACTCCCGCTATGGTCCGCATTTCCGAAATTCACAACTCACCTTACCTACATCCTAGTTACATATAGAACTTTCTTCCCACCATCACGAAATGATTCAGAATGATTCGCGCCTGGCTCCCGAAAGAGAAGGACTGTCTGAAGGCTCCCACTAGGCCATAACAATCGGGCGCATAGCTCCAGGGGCGGCGCACGGCGACGGCCGGATGCCGGCAGCGTGCGCATTCTCTCGCCATCTTGCCTCAACATTTTCAGGGCACACCCACCATCTTGAGATTGGACTGAAGATATGTTTACGCCTTTAATGGTATGAATCATTGATTGTGCGCCTTATTGCCTCAAAATTCATTACAAAACGCCCTGGGCCTCTATCTACACAGCCGCAAGCAGTTCTCGCCCGCCCTATCGGACCCTAACCAATGGGATTATCATTAAAAGCGAGGGCGTTGACCGTTCCGCTAGGCACACCGCTCAGCACGTCGTTCGTCGCCATTGACACTATATGATCACACACCGCTCCTCCGCGCAGGGAACCATCCAAGGCCATGAGGTATGCGCCCAGCCCAGCGATGATGGGGCTAGAGGCCGATGTGCCGCTGGCAGTGGTCTGAAAACGATTGATATCAGCGCGTATTCTATATGACAGAGTATTGGATGAGATACAAAAGAAATACGAAACACCAATAAGGAGGAGACGAGAAGATCAGAGAGATATGAGTGGTCTACACACCGAACCGCCCATGTACGAAGTACTTGTGATGTCAGTGCCCGGAGCAAAGATATCGACAACGGAGCCATAGTTGCTATAGCTATCGAAGGCATCGTTCTCATCACTGGCCGAGACTGTGCAGACCGTAGGCTCCGAAGCCGGAGAGAAGCCTGAGGCATCCTCATCCGAGTTACCGGACGCAACAGCGACGAAGATACCCTGCTGCACAAGCGCGGCGACCGCGGCGTTGCTCGTGGCGTCGTACCCGCCGCCGAGTGAGAGGTTCGCGACAATGCCGTTGGGGCAGCTGCGCGTCTGGCTGTCACTGCCGACCCAGTCGATGCCGGCGATGATGTCGTTGCCAGCGGTCGCGCCCGTGTCGTCAAAGACCTTGACTGCGATAAGCGTCGTGGCCTTGGCGACACCGTACGTGTTGGAACCCGCGATACCGGCCGTGAAGGTACCGTGGCCTTGTCCGTCGTTATTGTCGGAATCGGCGAAGTTGTTTCCCCACACAGCACGACCTCCGAAGTCAGGGTGGGTGATATTTATGCCCGTGTCGATCATGTAGACTATGCGAGCACAGGTCAGCTATTGCTCTTTTTACTTCATGTTGCATGTTTCTACGACGTTTTCGAACGAGCATGACTGGAAGAGTTCACTCTAGATGGGAAGAATAGGCTCTCTTATTTTCGAGAAGATTTGAAGAGGTCGGAACTTCGCGGCTCACTTACTGCACGTTCCAGCGCCCTCTGAGGAATCGAATATATACCCATCGTCGCCTTTGGCACGGTGCGAGATACGTGCGATGCCGTATGGTGCATTCTCCTCTTCCAGTAAGGTATTGAGATAGTACATCTGGTCTTCTTTGATTAAGTCGACCTGGGATACTTCTTAGCTCTGCTCAGTCCACTTCATCCCTTTCGAAACGACTTACCTGAGGATTAGACCGTAGGGACTCCACCGCACCGTCGTCCAGTGATGAAGCAAAGCCCTTGAAGCCCGTGGCAGAGTAGACGTGCTTCGCATCTTTCATGTGGGCGGCGAGACTGCTATCTGCGTCGGACATCTTCAAGCCATCCTTCATCTTGACGATGTACATGCCGGGGATACGGTGCTCATCCTTAACGGCACGATAAAGTGGTGCCGGCTCGCTTCGTTTCGGGATCGACCTCGCTGTAGCAAGAGCCGCGAGTGTGGTCCAGCACAATATAGATTTAGTGTACATGATGACAAGATTATATCCAAAACGAACGACTGGGGAAACTTAGGACTGAACCACAACTATGCGGATGAGAGAACGAATGGAGCGCCGACCACTGGACCAAACTGCAGATAGTCTAAGGAATGCGATGGAACCACTAGCTGGAGCCTCCTTTGGTATTTATATCCGTCGCTTCGGAGTCGACAGCGCAGAAACTACAGTCGCGTCCCGACGCCATTCCAAGGTCGTCCCTAGGAATCTTCACGGGCTAGGACATCACGAAGTTACACCAAGTTGGCTGCAACCATGTGCCACATGATAAACAGCTCCCTAGTGTGGGAAAGGTGAGTACCATTTCCCAAGAGGTGGTAGAATTCTCAGCCCTCCTTCCTAGAGCGGAAAGTCACTATATAGAGTCACACCGTGGACAGGGTCGCCAAGCCCAATGCCAGTACCTGTAATGACTTGGCATTCACTTCGCAAAGAAGTACGTAGGCGAGCTTAAGGCATTTCAAAGCGATATTTTTGGGATCGTTTCATTCAAACGCTACTTATCTCCTTAATACCAATCTCTATCATATACTTATCGATTCCACATCGCACAATTGGTGACTTCAGTAAGGCTCACCCTCACATTTCTTTATTCAACTCTCCTTTAATTTCCCCAACTCCACATCGTCGTCAATTGCCAATTATCCCGATCATTCATATCTTTCGGCCTCAAATCATCGTTGGAATCCACATACTCGGCTCTATCCGATGATTTGTCGATCCGGGACGATCCTATCATCTTGCGCCGCCGTTATACGTATAAGCTAGCATCACTAAGCAATAGGAAACAGGTTGAAAGATCGACAGGAATGCATGTGCTAAAATAACAGCAATAACACAGCAACACATTTCGGCAACCAACTCTCCACACACCACAACAATAATATTATACCCTACACTGTCCCTTCTCAATGTCCCGAATGGAGATGCGCTCGGCCGCACGTCGGTGTGCGGCCGAAAGAACATCCTTTATCCCCTTCCCGCCTGACAGTCGGAATAATAAAATGCAACAAGACCAACGAGAACAAGAAGCTCGTTACCACAGACAAGACATTCCTTGCCTACCTAAAAAGACCATGTTGGATGTCGATCCGTGTCTCTGGGATGCTTTCTTGCCTGATCTTGCGTAACCGTGGACTGTCATGAGGCTGGGGCTGAATGACTTTTATGTTCCAATGATCGGATATTTATGCCACGGGACGGAGGTGTAACGTCGATCGATGCACCTACTTGCCAATGACAATAGTGCACGGGGTAGTAAGTACTTATGCACCTCCCTACATATCATACATCGACCGAAGTGACATGTTTGTAACCATATTGTAGGTAAGAACTTTTGGTCTTTGGGTAATCGCCCCAAATCTTCCAGCTACCTAGATAGTTATCACGCTCAACCTACACTCAAGCTCGATTGCCGGACAATACGGGGATATCTCAACCCCGGGTCTGAGCTGTCGTAGTACTTGTCATCAGTGAGTGAACGAGATAAATCAAGATTTTATCTCCGCCATGTCTTTGAAATCCGGAAATGCCGCCGGAGCGAAAGGCCCTACACGTGCACTTGTGTAATTCTAATGTCTAAGAGGTAAAAGTCCACGAGAAGATTACCGACGAGAAACAACTGAAAGGAAGGGCAAAGACATGAAGCAAAGCCACGTGCTGCGCTGGCGTTCCGAACGTGTGACACCTTACGGATTCATCGTGTTGTGTAAGACCTTGTTCCTGCGTTATGTATGATGATATCCAAGTTGGTTGACGGGCTTACTAGGAGGCCTGCTTGTCTGCTTCAGCTGACTGGCTACGTTGAAATGGGATACCTGAGAGAAAGCATAGAGCGAGCAAAAGATGGAGGCATAGCACAGGGAAGATAGGAGTATGGCGCAAGGACAACAGGAAGGAATCCAATTTGAATGATATCTTGGTTCTTTTTGCATACTTTAGTGGAACTAAAGCGAATGGTGATCGAAATGACCATTCATTCTATGCTAGACCCTGCTGCTTGTTCGAGTAGATATTCGATGACGATGAAAACCTGGCCACGTGTGCACGAGAGAGGCAGGGCGTGAAACGCCCAGAGATGAGTGAGGAACATGCCACAACCAATTTCACAGGTGATCGCTTGCTTGATATCATCATTTCTCCAATATCTTTATGCTTTATGACATAGTAAGGAGATGACGCATTCGAATCTCTTTCAAAACACTGTAGTCTCGTCACCGTCTTCATGTTGATGGGACCGCCACGCCCTCGGCCGCCCGGTTTCTCGCCTTGAAAGACTTGATATGCCTCGTATGAGCCTCTTCTACCGCCGGAATAATCAAGCTCTCAATCTCCATCTCAGGCTCGCCATCAGGCAATGTGGCAGGGTCCATAGGCTCATTACTCTTATTGACATCACCCTCACTCCCACCCTCCCGCTCCGCAGCACCAATCAAATCTTCCACGCCACTCCCGCTGAGCGTCTTCTTGCGCCGCGAGATGGGCACGCGGATCCAGTTGTCCTCGCGCCCAGGACTCACAAAGACGACTTCCCACTTCCGTGTCGCGAGCAGGTTGCCGATGACGAGATGATGTTGATATCTGTCGAGCGAGTACTTGGCCTTATGCACGAGGATCCGCGGGTCCGTCTCGAGCTTGAACGAGACGATCATGCCCTCGGGGGCCCACCCGTCGACCAGGTTCTTGAGAAACTTGGGCACGGGATCGAGGTCGACAATGAGCCGCTTGCTGCGCGGCACGGCCGGTGAGGAGTCGAAGTTGTCGAAGGCTTCCTCCTCGCCGGGTTTCTGGGGATTTTCATGCTGCTGCTTTTTCGACAAGGCATCCGTGCTCTGGATCTTGTGCTCTGCCATACGCTCCGGCGGGACGAAGAAATCGCTCACAGCAGCCGCGAGATACAGTAGTCCATTCGGACCCAAGGGGCGCATAAGCTGCGCTATGGCGCGCAATTCATGCAAGTAATCGGTAATCGTAACAAAAGGGATCATGAGCAGCAAGTTCTCCCTCTTGGCATTATTGTACTTGCGCAACACGCGCATCATCTTCTGCTGATGCGCGGGGTTCGCGACGACGCTGTTCCCATCCTCTCCTTCCCGCAGGAAGTCGAGAAAGCAGTCCGTTGAGTGGCTGTAGTGCCGGCTGTACGGCAGCAGGGAAAATTGCCGATGCAGGAAGATCACGGCATATCCGGACTCGAGGAAGTACTCTGCCGAGGTGGCACCACGGGTTCCGGCGCTGAAGTTGTCAATGAAGCGCACCGTCTGCTTCTCTAGCGGCACGGTTGTGCCTCCTGAGGTGACGAGCACGACGCGCCGGTTGGCGGCGGCATGCTGGGCAATGAATTCCCGAGCAGCGGCCACGTGGTGCGGGAGAGTCTTGGGAGGTGGGTTGGAGCTGAAGTAGGCATTCTCCACGATCTGATAGGAGGAGGCCGAGGTATGTGTAGAGTTGCTCGCCATGCTATATTGTGATGACGAAGATGATGAGATTGAGGACGACCTTGATGAGGGCCGGTTGTGGGTGTCGTGGTTCTCCGAGAGGTTGAAGGAGAGACTGAGGGAAGCAGTAGAGCTTGCCAAGTCCGAACTATCGGACTGTTTTATCTGTGAGGCCATTTTGTTATTATTACCGGTGAGATAGTTGAGGCTATAGTACAGTATAGTAGGTTATATGATGTACAAAAGCCATATGAAGGATATGATGGATGGATGAAACAAATAGTGATGTCTATGATAAAGATCACAACAAGGACAGGAACAACAACTGCACCAGCAGCAAGAAAACAAGAATAACAGATGAGGAGGTGTGGAAAAATATAAACGGAGAGAACCCTCAAACGGCGGCCAAGCCTTGTCAAGCCTATTTCTTATTCATCCCATGTCTAAGCGGAGAAAGCCGACCATTTGGTGGTGCTAGTGGGTAGTTGGTAGTGATGAGTGGTCAAGATAGGATTGGTGTATGGGGATTCCGGCATTTTGGGTGGCATAGAACCTCGGTCCCCGGAGAGTCAGAGGCCTATCTTCGTCTGTGTCTTCGGTGAATTTCTCAAGCTCAGCCCACCCGTGCATCCGGACCACACGGGCGGGCGGCAAGGCTACCATGCGCAATTGCCGCTTTGAGACAGACAGGACAGCAGCAGACGGATGGGGAAGCAACTCGCCTCTCACATCCATCAGATCAATCACACCACCCGCTTGCAGCAAAGATCTGTGGAAATAGTGAGGGGATTGCGTTCTTTCCACACAGATAAAAATGGAAACAGGCCACAAACCCAACTTACTTACTATTATCGGCACAAGCTGGATTCAGGAATCCCCGAGATGTGCAGAGAGGCGTGGTCTTACGGTGGTGCGGGAAAGAGTCGATCCTTTTTCTATTTCTCTTTGGCGGATTGATTGAGCTTTTTCTTTTATTGTTCGAGGCACTCTTACTCCTTCTCTTTCACTTCTAGGTAAGTAAGAAAACAGGCAGACACCGAAATTGTGATGTTGTCCTCGTAAAATCCAGTGCATGGAGGGGTAGGAGGTAGGGATGTTCGATCTCCACCTGTAAGCCCGGTAGCCGCTATAATATCAGAGTGCAGAAACGTAACAGTACCTGATAGACAGGGTCCAATGTGGTTGTTTTCTTGTTGGGTTAATTACGCGTAGTTCATGGCCTGAGAGAATAAACTGACTAGAAGAAATTTCGCTATAGTACTATGCATTTAATTCTCAATTTGGTCTATGTAACTAACCTATCCGCAGTGGGAGTCGGTCGGAGTCTTGGCCAACGTGCGTCGGACAAATGGATACGGGGGGCTTCATCAAATGCCTATTCGATGCCGTGATGTTTGGGCCTCGGTATGTCCTGTGCAGAATGCCAGTGATGGCGGGTCCACGCTATGCGATGACTTGCAGTTAGTGCACCGCTACAACGCCCTCTAAGAGACCCCGATTACTACAAACTAGACCTCCGATTCATGGATGTCTTTGATCTTCATCAGCCATGATCATCAATTCCTAACAATATTAGCATAGTACTATGCATGACTATTTCTTAGGTGCTTAAATAGTGGAAGTCATGCCGTCTTACTTTGTAAGCGCCAATCAGCAAAGTCACGATCATTTCCCCCATCTCGGAAAGGGGTATCTTAGAATAGATAGCATCTTCAAGACAGAATATCCTTGCAACGCCATAACGCCGGCTAATGATATCTTAAAAGCAGTCTTTTTACTCTCCCCGTTAACCAATCTCAGGCCTGTGTTGATGAAACTCCAAACAAATGTGTCCAGCCACACCTCTTCCAAATATCAGTCGCAAATTCGACATCGTCCTAGACAATGATGGTACGTAATGTTTCAAGACTCGAGGCATCCATTCCACTATTCCGATAGATATCTTTCAACTAGAAGATTGTGAAGGGGTTCCAACCGATACTAACAATCTTCGCAGCATACACAAAAATGAAGGACAAAACCTGAGTAGCGCCAGTGAAAACGATCAGGGTCCAATACTGGCCGCCAGTAGCCGCAATGATCTCTCCTGCGATTGGTATGTTGATCAGACATGCAATGGATACAAGAGTGTAGCACGTAGCATAATATCTGCCATAATTCTGCGTGTGACACAACCGGCCTACGCATACGGGTGTGATGGATATGTTGTTTCCTGTGGAAAAGCCGAAAAGCAGGCAGAATATAATCAAACCTGGCGTGGTGTGACCGAATGGAAGCCACACCGCGAAGCATGCAAAGATTGTAATACCGATGGAGAGCATGTTCGCATTGAAAGGTCCAATCTTATCTGCCCAGTAGCCAGGGAGCGCTCTTCCTAATACCGAAGCCGCGTTCATGATTGGCAATACCTGGAAAGAAAAGGTAGAGCTGAAACCCTTAGCCAGGGCATAGCTCGAGATGTACGTGAGAGGTATGAACAATCCAAACTCAAGAATGAACACGCCGATAGTCAGGAGAGAAAAGGCAGGATCTTTAAAGATTCTGATATCAGGGTGAGGGCTGATACCCCTGGGCGGAGGAAGTTGTTTCTTTATAAGGATGTTGGCAAGGATAAGAAAGATCAGCGAGATAAAGCCGACAGTACGGATCGCCCAACCCCATCCTACGCGAGCGAAGATGGCCTCCAAGATCAAGGGAAATATAATTCCTCCGGCACCGCCTCCGGTAGAGGCAATGCCCGATGCCAGTCCTCGACGGGCGCGAAAGAAATGGCCAACAGCCGCAATACTTGGGGTAAATAGGAGCGACTCGCCAATTCCGTTCAGGACCCCGAAAACGAGGATAAAATGCCAATATTCTGTAGTTTGATGTTACTAAGAGTTGTAAATATAGCGGCCAGAGGAAAGACCAAAAAAGTATCTTACCTGTACAAATGCTCAGAAGCATAATTCCTAAGATCACAGCAACACTGCCCGGCCCGACGAGCCAGCGGGGACCATATTTGTCGAAAAGGGGTCCGACATATACGCCACAGAAGAAGCAAAGAGCTGTTGCTAAGCCAAAGATCCAGCCTATAGTCCCCTCACTATATGTGGCTAGTTGATGGTTCGAGACATATGTCTGAAATGTTGCGCTCGAGTTGACCAAGCCAAGGGACGCAAACAAGCCGCACCAAGAGCCGAACACGACGAGCCATGATTCTATCCCTCCTTCGGGGTAGGTCTCATCCCCTAAAAGTGTAACAGCGCGCCCAGACTCGGCATCAGCCTTCTCACTCTCAACAGGCACATCCCCGGTCTGTGCTATGACAGGGACCGGCAGCATAGAATGAGTATTCAATGCACTGTTTCCATTCTCGGTCTCGGGTAAGCCTTTTTGATCGTCATTAGGCATCTCTGGAATGTGTGAAGGGTAGCCTTGCGGGGACTGTACGGCTTCTTCTGGTTGGCCCATGCTGCCAATTCCACACGTCCTTTATTGATGATACTTTGTGAGGAGGAGGCTCACATATAGCACACGAGAACTCGGCAAAGTCTACTCCAAAACAAAAAAAGAATTAATATGCAGAGAGCGAGATGAGGTTGTCTCAATGTCGTGATGCTTTGTTCATTTTTCACTTTCCATTTTGATTCTGGAACTATGGCAAGAGGCGGTTGCCGCTGTCGGAGATGTCTTTTTCTCTAGAGTTTTGATCTCCACAGTTGGTTACTCATCACTCCAGCAAGTTGCAAATTGTAGAAGCCCGTTTGCGGCTTTCAAAACTGAAAAACAGGACGAATCTTATATCTTTATAATAAAAATTACGTTTCTCTAGGACGCCCGGCACTTGTCCTTTAAAGGGCGTGGTCCGAAGCTGTCGGCTTCCTGCCCTTGGAGGCAATCAGTGGGCCAACCCCAGGACTACGGATTGCTTCCCGTGCCTAACAGCTATCGTAGGGCTGGGTATTACACTAGACAAGGACAAATTGTAGAGAGGTAGGTATCCGTCGGAGATTATGAGCCACACCGCAAGATGTAGGGCTTTACTCGGTTTTCCTAGTAGAAAGTTATCAACAGCTGCGTCAAGAGAGCAACAATATAAGTTATGTCATTCCCGTCAAGGAGAGCATTTCAATTTAACGGGGTGTCTTACTCTTTAAATAAGCCTGAGCGGCCGTTGTCTGTCTTCTGAGTCCTCTTTTGGGTTCTAAGACTCCAAATCGAGTCTCTGCGGTTGAAATAATGGACCGGTTCACTGGGGATCAGTCTTCTTCATCCTCGACTTCTTCCATGGTAACTCGTCCAGGCCCGGGAACGGAGATCGACGCTCCCTCTGCATCTGGAGCCGTCTTCAAATAGCCTTCTCTCTCAAGTCGGTCTGCCTCCTCAGGCTCCATCAGGCCCCCTTGTCCCATGCTTTTGTCTAGTTTTGCACGTACGGCAGAAGGCACAAATGCGCTGACTGCCTCTTTTTGTAGATTGCGTACCATCGGCTGGGCTTCATATACGGTCTTCGCTTCAACAGGTGGTCGTTTCGTCTCTTGCAATTGGGCTGGGCGGCCGTTTCGTTCGCCCAAGGGTGTGTCATTGGCATTCGCGTTCCTCGAAGCTCGGCGTTTGGCATACCACTTGTCCAATACTTCCTTCGATATAGGGGGTGGAGTATCTCTAGGCATCGGTATACTCTTGACGTCTTCCGGTACGTCGTCGTCGCTGCTCAAGCCATCGTCGCGGTCTCTTCTTCGCTTGCCCAGCACACCATGCTCTGAATCGCCGTGTCGTGGGCCACTTCGGCCAAATGTAGGTGCTCTGTCGCCAAGAGCCTCTCTCGCTTTATTGACGGCCTTGAGATCGCGCTCTAGGCCTTGTAGTACGGACTCCTCATGTTGTGTAAGCTTCCCACCGCCCGAAGTGATCTGTTTTAGGTCGTCGATCTGTTTCTGCAGACGGTCTGGATTTCGCTTGGCGAGTTTTTCATTTCGGCGCGCGTTGACTTCGGCCTTGCCTGGATATCAAAAATGATTGTGAGCAAGCTACCTATGGTGATAGTTGGAGATAGCATACCTTTCTTGATCGCTTTGGCCTTGTCTGCTTTTCGCTGGGCCTGGACGGGATTGAAGTTGCGTTCCTTGGGCATTTCGGGTCGATTATGCGATATGAATATTGTCAAGAAAGGAACTGGGACAAGCTGTCGAGACAAAGTGGTCGAAGAAATTCCTGCGTCACTCAAAGAGCCTGTCAGAAGGTTACCTAGCAGAGGTCGCACTGCTATTAGTTCAAGCTTCCATTGATAGTGATAAACACAGTATAAGACTATTACATATAAACTGTGGGGATCGTCGTCAGGGGAAAAGATAGAAGCTTGTGTCTCGGTCCGTTGGACACAACAGACGGCTGAGCACATGACACGGAAAGGCAAGGATGATAAGGACGAGAGGATCGTTTATGCAGATCGAGCAAAACGACAAGTTTTTCTTTCACAGTAATTGTTGGTTTCAACTCGTATTGCTAGCAATTTATTACCCCCTAATACTGGGGATACTGAAGCAACATTCGACATGAACAAAACAAGTGAAGGTCTTTAGAAGCAAAATCTACACCAATGGATAGTGCTGCGGCGTATATTCTATGCAAACATGAAGAGGGCAGAGCGACTGCCGAAATTGCTTCCGTAGATATAAGAGCGCCTTCCTTAAGGATACAACTGGCAACAGGAACGAACATGGGGATGATGATAATGGATGAAGGAAGGAGTGCCAGATGGAGAGAAGCGGGCACTGTGAAAGGTTCCAGCGCATTGGCGCAACACGAGCTGCGGCTGCTGGGGTGACAATGTTGACATACCTAGCATGGCGTAACCAAATTCAAATTGACCCCGCCAACTTTGAATGCCAATACCCAATCGCGCCCCATTTCTCGCCATCGTGTTTTCATTGGTATCAGCATCAATCGCTCCGAATGCCTTGATGTTGTCGCTCACTGCAGTCTGCTGCTATCCTTCATTTTCTTCTTGACATCCCAAAATCTCACTACGAACCATCCTAGACTGACAGCCTCATCCCTTGGTCAAGCTGTGCTTGGAGCTACGTCAGCAGTGGGTTCTGCGCAACTCGTCTTGTTGTTCGGTTTCACATCTCTCCCTTTTAAGAGCATCCTGAATCTCTCTCCAGTCATTCTTTTATTCATCCCCTCGTCTCAATGGCTAGCTTCATCTCCAGCATGTTTCCCTCTTCTCAAGGCTCTAAGGACGCCAAATCCCCTGCCTCAGAACGCCCTCAGACCCCAGTCGGCAACAATAACTTCATCGACCCTGTCGCCACACCCCAAGGCAGCCCCAGCAAGAAGACCCTCCCTCCCGGTGCCCACGAGCTCCCTACCGCTTTCGAGAATGCTCTCAAACTCAATGCGAACGCTCTCGACAGCCCAGTCAAGTTGGCACGGCCCCAGAGCCGCGGCACCCCGCTCTCGCCCTCCAAAAACAACACACAATCCTTCGACGATGGCTACTTCCCGCCTCCCGCTTTCAACATTGAAGACAGCGTTATTCATAAGTCCGACCAACAACCCGAGAGTCCCACCAAGAAGCAGGGTCAGGAGAACCTACCCCCCGCACGGTCAAGAATCCCGATGCCAAATCTAAGCCAGGCTGCCCTATCGCGCCAAGAACATTATCAACTTCGAGAGCCCAGACCAACCACTCCAGCCGCCAAGAAGTTCAATACCACTCGCGGCCTCACCCCCGAGGAGCTCGAGATTCTCAAGAAGCCATCCGTTCGTCGTATCGTTAATGTCACACAACTCTGTAAGACATCCTCGACGTACACCCCTCCAACCTACGCACTGCTAACGCACAGTCGCCAGACTTCTTAGACTACTACTTCGACCTCCTGACCTACGTTGGCTCGAGACAATCAAGGCTTAACGCTTTCAAGTCAGAGATTCCCTCACCACCCGAGACAAGCCAGGAAGAGTACAATGACGAGTGGAAGAAATATACCGGCAGAGAACGTGCTGCATTGCGCAAGCGCCGCATACGACTTCGACACGGTGATTTCCAGATTCTTACTCAGGTTGGCCAAGGCGGATATGGACAAGTGTTCCTCGCCCAGAAGAAGGACACCAGAGAAGTGTGTGCTTTGAAGGTTATGAGCAAGAAGCTTCTTTTTAAGCTCGATGAGATCCGCCATGTGCTTACAGAGAGAGACATCCTCACCACTGCTAACAGCGAATGGCTGGTGCGCCTCCTGTATTCCTTTCAGGACGACAAGAGTATCTATCTTGCCATGGAATACGTGCCAGGTGGAGACTTTAGGACCCTTCTCAACAATACCGGAGTTTTGTCCAACCGGCATGCTCGCTTCTACATTGCCGAGATGTTCTGTTCCGTTGACGCCCTTCACAAGTTGGGATACATCCACCGCGACTTGAAACCTGAAAACTTCCTCGTCGACTCCACCGGTCACGTCAAATTGACCGATTTTGGTTTGGCAGCTGGTAATGTTGCCTCGTCTAAGATCAATTCTATGCGTGTCAGACTCGAAAAGGCGTCCGAGACCGAGGTGCCTTTTGGCAAGGCCATGGACCAGAGAACTCTGGAGGAGCGCCGTGAAGGATACCAGACCATGCGTGAGAAGGATGTGAACTATGCAAAGTCCATAGTGGGATCTCCTGACTATATGGCACCCGAAGTTCTCCGAGGCGAAGAGTACGATTTTACTGTTGATTACTGGAGCTTGGGATGCATGTTATTCGAAGCATTGACTGGATTCCCGCCCTTTGCCGGCTCCACAGCCGAGGAGACATGGCGAAACCTGAAGCATTGGCGCGACGTCCTCAAGAGACCAGTCTGGGAGGACCCTAATTATTTCTTGAGCAATCGAACTTGGACCTTCATAACAAGGTACACCAACGACACCTGATTCCCTGAATTCACCGAAAGGTGCTAATTATTCTACAGTTGTATCAACTCTCGATCTCAACGATTCTCAGATATTAAGGATATCTACGAGCACCAATACTTCGCGGAAGTGGATTGGCAGACTTTGAGGCAGTCCAAGGCACCGTTTGTTCCCGAGCTCGACTCGGAAACGGATGCTGGATACTTCGATGATTTTGGCAGTGAGGCCGATATGGCCAAGTACAAGGAAGTCCACGACAAGCAGCAAGCTCTTGAAAATATGGCCGATCGTGAAGACGAGATGAGCAAGGGCGCTTTTGTCGGATTCACTTTCCGCCATCGAAAGGCTAACACTGAAGACGGCAGTCCGCGTAAGCGCATCCAAACTGATGCAAGCTTTGGTACGATGCTCTGAAGAGTATGAGTGTGAAACATCTTTTGCCCGGCGTTGGTATTGCTTAGGTCGTGATTGCATGGATAGATGAGTTTTCCGGACGATGGATAAGGACGGAAGCATCGGATTATAGAGTGATTGTCATCACGCCTCGATACGGTAGTCCTTGAGATGCAGCCTGTACTAGAGGATGGCTATGTGTCCCACCGCTTTTCGAGCTTTATTTGCAGGTGACTGGCCACTTGCGGCTGAAACCTTGTGTGCTGTGCTAGGAGTCTGGCTACCATGAAGAATTAGTACACCAGGGAAGTTCTTCATGTATTTTAAGACGAGGGACGTATAATTGTTTACGTGGAAGCAGGTCACCACGGTGTAAGAATGATGTGTCGAATTAGACAACCTTGCCTTGTGTACTGGACAACGTTCCCTGAGCTCTACTGAAAAGAAGTTGACCCAAATACGACGATAGGGTCAGATGTTATGAGACTATTCCTACCTATTTGCTGATTCGCAGTACGCATGTCAAGCAAATGGTTTCCAAGTAGCTCTTTACACATACATCTACCTTATCTTTGAAGCCAAAAGACAAGATGTTTGTCATGAACTATGTCAGTTAAGCCAAGTCACCTGTCTATCTGCCAAGTCGGCATCCAGTTGAAGCACCACCGAAGTCCCGAAGTCTCTCCAGAACACAGCAAAGTCATGAAACAAGAAAAATTAGGCAGCAGCTCCGCCCTGCCTATAAACTTTAACAATACGTACCTGGTAGGTAGCTAAGGTAAGGGAAGACCGACTTTTTAGCTTTCGGTACCGAATGTGTCTACCCCGTGTCGTAATGCAGGAAACCGCATTGCCCTTTTCGGGATCAAGCAGGGGCTAATCCGAGCCATGATTGGCTACCTGCGGGCCTGGATCCGGACATCCCCCAACTTCGCGCGAATCCCCACTTTTGCCATCTGAATCTTCTTGTAGGGTGTATTTTTATATGTGACAAGCCGGTAGGTTATAGGCCGTTGGGACCGATGGGTGTTGGCTTTCTGTGTTTGCATAAATTGAATTGGAACTCCGTAGAAAACTCAGTGAGGAGGGAGCAGTGGTCTTGCTTATGAGACTTTGACTGGATATAGATAGCATCAGATGTTCATCTGCGGTATGAGGCAGCGAGACGTCTAGTTACATCATCCTGTTTTTTCTGACGTCGAGTCTTTCCAGCTGGACTTCTTGTTTCTGATATGATGCCACGTGAACAACGCAATGCTGTGATACACGAGCCGCGTACGCTGCTCTAAGTATGCCCGATAGGTGACGGCGTTGTCGCAGATAAAGAGGCACATCTCGAGTGTAATCGACCTTTTTAATTCTAACCTACTTAAAAGTATTGTCTTACATGCACCTCCGGACACATGGCTTGGTCAGGGGCAGGAGAGGCACTAAGAAAAGCAACCACCGACGTCTCTCATGATGCAAACTCGCACGCACAACGCCTCCAATATGCAAGTTTCTATGTAGAGACGCGCGGCTCCTATATACATACCTATTTTGAATGTCGGGTAAGTGTATTTGGCCACTCAGTCAGTCAGCCAAGAGAAATTTAGATGCAACGTTCAAGGACAGGGACGGGTGGAAGAAGGGTTTCGTAGTCCCCGGGCTATCCAAGCGGTCGGTGGCTGGAACTAAAATGGCCGTGTGATATGCGACTGATCCCGAGCTTATCGCAACTTTATCAGTGCATCTAGTATCCCAACTCCTCCGAGCATACATCATTCCGGTCGATCTACAACAACATTGCGCGGATAATTCGAGACACGAAGTAAGGTGAGGCAAGATGAGGTAAGGGGTAGAAAATTAGGCAGTTCGCCGTGGACAGGATGACGGAAATGGCGGCCATAGCCTCCTAGGAACCAATGTAGACTTTACCGTCTTACATACCCTCCACTCACCCGCCCCGCGGTGCTACCGAGTGGTAGTAAGAGATGACGACTCTCTTTCTTCTACCTTTCTCTCTACCTTCATGGTATGCATGTCCGTGTGTACACACTCCCTCATACATACATGTAAGCAAGCACCTCTACTTAAGAATAGTACGAAAGGTGAACCTTGTTCCTTGGCGAACACGCGTATGCGTTGTCCCCTCAAGCCTCATAGTCTCAGAGGCGTTTATAAACGTACTGGGGTTCGTCTTGGGCTTGCGCAATTTTTTCTTTCTTCCCCTTTTCTTTTTTTCTCCGTTATCTATCTAACGTTGAAGATCAATTCTATTCCATCTCACAGAGCAGAGAGGGGAGCTATATATATATAAGTCTCTTGATGCCCTGTCGTCTAATACAGTACCATATCGACTATCATCACTTCGCTCGTTTATATCAAGCCATTCTACAACAATACTGTAAGGAGTAAAGAAACAAGAAAACGGAAGGAACTATCTAGAAGCAGACGACACTATCGAAAGTATCAAATAAACATGAGGTCTTCGACATTATTCACTGCGGTGGCACCTACCCTCGCTACAGCGATTTGGTACGACGGCGCTCCAGAGTGTGCTGTGAGTTCCCTCTTTCTTCTCTCTAGCCAAACGGCCTTCCAATTAGGCGCCCTTTCTATCAATGCCTAGCACTCACAAGCTACCCACCCATTCACGTCCATGCCCACCCCTAATTCTTTCCAGAACCAAGAATCCAAGACTAACACCCCCTACCCCAGCAATCCTGCCTCTCCTCTGCCTTCGCCACCGGCACCGTAACAAGCTGGTGGCCGCAAGAATCCGAGTACTGCGACGCCGGCAAAGGCGCCTCCGTCGGCAGCTGCATCCAGTCCGACTGCACATCCACGGGCACAGTCTTCTCATCCTACAGCTCGCTCTCCTCCTCTCTCTGCGCCGAGTACGCCTCCTGCACCAACGCGGGCTCCACAGGCGTCCAGACCATCACGTACCCGGCCGGCCCCATAAGCTGGGCCGCGCCCGGCGGCTGGGGCAAGTTCTTCGGCGGCGTGGGACGCTGGGGCGGCCCCAATTCGGCCGGCCAGTGGGGCGGGAGCAATGGCTCGGCTTACAGCCAGTATTGGTCCGCCTGGGCTTCTGCGTACTCCGGATCCGCGACGTGGACCGGCGGTGTCGCGACTGTGACGGGGTGCGCGTTTGCTGGGTCGCCGTGGTTCGTGGGACCGAATTGCGGCTGGAATGAGGAGGGCGGGTTCAACGGTTGGGTCGGCTGGGGATCAGGCTGGAGTTGGGGTCCCACGCAGACTACGACTATTAGCTATGTTACGACTAATCCTTCTGGGTCTTATGTCACGGAGACAGGCGTCTCGGCTACGGTTGCGGTCGCGTATAGTGGCACGCTGACTACGTCTTCGATTGTGGGGAAGTTGGCCCAGGAGACTGGCGGTAGTAGTGCTGCCGCTGCTGGGCGGATTGTGGGAGCGAATGTTGTTAAGAGAGGAGGCACAGAGGGGTCCATCGTTACGATCTTGATGGCTTTTGCTTTGGGAACTGTCATGTTGGTTGCTTGTGTGTTGTGAGAGTAATGTACTTTCGCTTCGACTCTCTCTTGGATACATGTGGGAACAGGAAGAGGGTAAAGATTGGGAAACTCGGCGTTGGTTTATGATGTCTTTGATACTTGAGATCTATTGTAGATGTTTTACAGAGATGCTTGAAATTCATAGTGTAAGGGATATGGGTAAGGGGTATATTTGTCAGGAGTTACATCGATGCTGGGATATCATCACGGAAGTCTGAAATTTTGTTAAGATAATCGGTGTGGGTATCAAAAGAATATCAAAAAACTAATCATCTATATACATGTAAGTGTTCATTTCGAACACAAGCCAACAACGGTGCTTTTTTGGGCAAAAATATACACCTATAGAAAGCCATTTCGCTCACACTCTGGGCAAACTCACTCTCACCCCTCTCTCGTCTTTTTCATCTCCCCCGATCAAACTCCGTCTTGTCATATAAAAGGCTAGTCCCAACAGACGAAGCCGAGAGAGGCGAATCTCCCTCTTCCCGGTTGCCGTCATCGTCATGCCTAGGATCATATATTGTCCCCCGCCAGCTCTTGTGATCGAATCGCGCACCAGGTGCTACTGGCGGAAGCCACGGGCCACGCTTAACTTCAGGAGACGCTCGTGGCTTATCATTACTGCTTCTGCCGTCGTTATTATTACCTCCGACACGAAGATACATCGCTCGCCCCAAAACAGGCGATTCCATAGCGGACTCAACAGTTGGCCGGCGAGAGATAGACCCGAAACGTCCAAGTGTCGGCGTACTGGCATTCGCGTGAGACATGCCCAAAGCACGGCTCTTATCCAAGGCTTGGGAGTTGTCGAGATCTGGTATCGTCGGTTCAGCCGCCAGGTCGAATGAGCGCTGTGGACGCAAGCTGGTGCGGCCACCTTGTGGAGTTGGCGGAAGCGGTGCTTTGGGCGGTGAACTTGGAGGTCCTGTGCGTGCGATATTCCTCTTTGTCCCGATCGCCACGCCTATAGCCTCTGGATTTGGCTGGTTTCTAGATGTGTTGCCGCTGGACGGTGGTTGAAATGACGTAGAGAGCTTCCTCCGGTGCCAGGCGCGCTCGCCTAGTGGCGCCTCGATCTTGGCTGGTGGTGGTGGTGATGCGATTCCAGTCGATACTGTCCTTCGATGGGTTGTGCTTGGAGGTGCTGCGCTGCTGGCGGTGTTGTCCTTCGCCGTGATATTGATCTGGTTGGCACGACGCCATTGTACTGCAGAACGGGGTTAGTTGCTTCAGCTCATACAATTGCATGTAGGAGTTTATAAGTCTGAAATGATATTCTCTTCTGGAACTTGTCCAAGAGACTGGGAGCTTGACTTCTCGAAACCCCTGAATAGGTAGGTATCGTATGTCTTCTGAAATCGCTTACCAGCGGAACTAGATCCTGCAGGCCCAGCGCGCACCTCGTGAAGAAGGCTGTTGTAAAGACTGTCACGATCATCCATCGGACGCCCTCCGGTTCCCGGCCCTGTCCCAGAATTACCGCCACCAGCAGGACCCCGAGCATGCAAGCCGGGTGGAAACCGCCCACCAGACTCGAGGGCCGGCGTCGTCGGAACAAGATCGCCCTCGGTAGTGAGCCGAAGATCTCTCTCGCCATCAGCATCCTTGCTCTTCCTCCGGACCCGCACGTCGTCGGCAACGACGGCGATGTCGTCATGATTGTGAGAAGTCGTCATCGTCAGTATCATCGCGTCAGGGGGCGTTTCTCCTCGTCCTTCGAGCATCGCTTTGACATGGATTTCTTGCATGCGCTTCTTCCGCCTATGCCAACGTAGACACAGAAATAGGCCCGCTCCTAGCAAGATCGCACCCGAGAAACTACCTGTTATAGCGGCTACGGTCGGCGCTGATACTGGCCGTGCGGATGTGCCTGGACCGGCGGAGGCGGGGAGGGTTGATGGATGTTTGGTTGTTTGTGCTGTTGCTGTGGCACCAGTTGTATCGCTTTGTGTGCCGGTTTTCGATGTGGACGACTTGGATGCTGAGGTTGTCGTGGATTCGTGTTGGGATTGACTGTTTGTGGAAGCACCGCTCTTCTTTGTACTGCTTCTGGCGTTTGAAATAGAGCTCGATCGTCCGCCTGTTGGCTGGCCAGCCTTTGAGATAAGGCTATACACGATAATATTATTGGATCCTCCGCAGAAAATCATCGGGTCGCCCGGACATGGTGTTTGGCAGTCGTCGGTGGTGACATTGTTTGCTCCGTTTGAGATTTGGATTCCGCACATACACTCACTATTTCTTGGTCAGCATCAAATATTATTTCTATCAAGTGCTGAAATATGAAAAAGCCCAAGTATCAATAACTTACCTCCCGTTTCTTAAACCTGCGTAGGTGTAGACTTCGCTTGCGTTATTCGGTGGTGCCAACGATCCACAGCCTTCCAAGCATGAATCAACTGTCAAGTTTTCGGACGGCACCATGTCTGAACATGCATCATACCCGTCCGGCCCGAAAACTTCTCCTCCATTGCCAGTCGGTTGGCTGTAGCATCCTAACAATGTATAGTTTGAATCTCCAGGCGCTATTGTCAGACTATATGATATTGTGGTAGTGATCGTGATCGTGGACGTCCACGTGGAAGTTGTCGTCAAACCAGAAGGTGCCCCTAGCACCAATACCTCTGAAGTTGTGTAACTGCCCGGTTCATCGTCGGCTCGTGATAAGATGAAGAGCAGCCCGCTCCACGCCAGAGCTTGCAGATGTATTCTCTTCGCATCGAAATCTGACAGGAACATAGTCTATTCGTTTTCGACGAACTGTGTAACAAGTAGCTAGCCATCGCGAATGCCACCCTGGCGCAACCTCGAGCGCTCCCTTGGTGCTTTTGTCTTCCCGTCGTCTTCGGTCGCCCTACACAAAGAGGTCCTCGTCCCCCATCTCCAAACAAAGGCTAAAGCCTCGGATGCGGCTTTCAAGCCGAAATCGATCGTATGAGGCAGCCATGATCTGTCAATGAGAGCAATTGCCACGAACTATACTCTTGTTATGTGAAGAAGGAGGGCAATTGTTCGTAGGTCACGAGGCTACGAAGAAAAGAACGAGGAAAAGTGAAAGTGAAATGAAACTGGGAAGCAAATCCTATCATTTCAGGCCAAGGCAAACAAAGAAAATTTTCAAACTCTGCTATCATCCATTAACGTGTCGATATTACGTGCTACTGGTATCTTTTGGCACAATCTTTGCAGCACAGGGCACACTGGTGGCCCATACCCCAGCCCATGCTATCAGTCGGTGAGGCCGTCTCTCATGTGCAGGATCTCTCATGTACATGTAGGCAACTCTATCTGTCGATAAGGTGCTGATGTATTCTGTAGCAAAGGATTGGTACATCCTGTGTCGATACAGAACCCTGCATTTCAACAGAGCTATTGGAGTCTCGTGATGGAATGCTGTAATCAACCTCTTATTATCTAAGATATCTTAGGTTTGTCATGATAACACATGGATGGACCTACTCCTTTCAGAACTCGATGAAGATAAGGATCGCAATATTCAACGATCTCCGATGGATCTTGTTATCTTTGCTTTTTACTATAAAATCAAGCTTGGTCCGTTCTTCTCAAGGTGCTGCTTGCATCGTTTCTGTTATGATGGACCTATGGAGTTCAACCCACGTGACGCAACCAGCATGGACTATACAGAAACGCAAGGGAGTGACCATTAACTCCGACGTTGAGTCTCATGACCACACTGTCCTTATTCTTGTTCACCCAACTGACAATTACGCATAATTCGCCGTCCAACCCGTCACGAGGATATGCCTAATGATGCCATCAGGAAGCTAATCAGCTTATGTCGGTCTTAGAATGCGCCGATAGATCCTCCTCCAACTTCGAGGTCCATAACCACCCTCTGCCTACAACTTTCTCCATTCGACCGAATTCGATTTGAACACCATTGCATAATGATGGACGACATCACTATGGAGGACAATACCCCTTACTATTCCAGGATTTGGACGTGAGCAAGTGAACGTGCGACGACCCCCGTGCGTTCGTCCCGGATCTGTATCATCTGGTGGACCCGGCGTAGACTGTGGGCTAAGAGCTGAAAGGTGAACCCCCACGCGCGGTTTCAAGGATGTTTCCACCTCGGAACTGCGTGCACCTCTGCAACAGGAAATCATGACCGAGGACGGTAACGCTCAGCACACCCTCTCTTTCGGCTCGCAGTCCCTGTGCATCCCGGCGGGGACGCAACAGGGCATCGGCATCTCACATCATCGCCAGGCAAGATCAGAATGGTTAGCGAGGACTCATAATGAATACCTGATCCCCGCCGCGGATGAGGAAGATGTTTCACAATATTGATTACGCTTGCGCGTAACCAGGTACTGATCAGCCAACAAGAGGGTGGGCGGTTCATGGCCTTCAATATTAGGTACCCTACTATTGTTATACTTAAGTCTTTCCAATAGCCGGTAGGCGAAATTTTTATACAAGTGATAACTGCATGTGCTTAACGCCCCGGACGAGGGAGGGCTTTTTAGCGACCATAAATTCAGGCTGTATAACCCCTCGCTTTATGGTATGCCAAGGGTTCGTCTATCTAAACGGGAATTTGCACTACGATAGCCAATTGTGTTCTCTTCTTATTACACCAGGTCCTCTCCTCCGTGGAAGTTGAGGGTTTCAGTGAAGAGTTGAGTATATTTAACAACAACCTGACTCCTTGATGATAACGTGAATGTACAATACTTTACTCGGATCTATAGTCTAGACAGCTCACTCTTCCTCGTCCGATTTCATCCGTTTTTTGTCTAGAAATCCCAACGCATTCCTGAGATAAATTTACGGTTTGTCCCCTGCAGCAGGTCGCGGCCTCGGTGGATAAAGGGTCTAAGGCTATGGTAGACTAAGTGCAACTAGTGCTGTATGGAATTATAGTGACCTGAAGTAGAACCGCTAATTAAGGGCGGTAAAACTACAAAACACTACGGAGAATATCGGCGAAATTTTCCTTCTACACCGGGCCAAACATTAGGTACGTATGCGTCCTAGGTTGTTCTAAGACTTCGCTCTAGGATAAAAATACCAGGCATGTGAAGGCTTTACATTACAGACCAGAAGAAAATTTCACTTGCCAATCTTTCTTCACTACACATTAATAAAAGCATCAATCTTACCGTGGCACGCCGGGGACCCCGGTGAAGGAACATACCTGGCAAGAAAATCGAGGCGAAAAAAACTTGCGATCAAAATTTGCATTTCTGTTGTTTGGGAGGCGAGCATTTGACAAGAAGTCGGGGTTGCTTCGGTGTAACATTCCGCCTTTGTTTGCGCGGCAGCCTCACGAGTCATTGCGGCAGGAACCAAGCTCACCATCTCCTCCACCGAGCCGCTGGTGTACTCCTTTCGTAGAGCACTATTCACACTGCCGAAATTGCAACGTCGAACCACTCGCGATGGCTTGCATCGTACTGCGCCGGCAACACATTCAATTGGTTCTTCCTAGGATATAGATTGACGAGTAATAGCATACGCAACACATGGGCGACTCTTATTTCTGTACTATTGAAAATGCACGTGTAGAAGTTGTCTTGCAAGAGCAGTGCAGATTTCCCATATGGGGTTTCATCTGAACCAATATAAGTGATTAACTCATGCAATTCTGTTAGGATATTGGAGGGCCCTATAATTGTGTAAGAAATCCAAACCGACGCATTACCCCACGCACCCACAAATGAGTGTGACAACCAAAAGAAAATCGGTATAAGGGATCACAGGAACCGCGGTGGCGGAGAGTAGTCAACAGGTGTGGAAGCTTACACAAGAAGCTCGTAAACTACATTAAAGCAACAGTCCTTTGGGCGGCTTCAGATTGAATGGACTGGGTGGTAACCCCGAAGTAAGCCGGCTTTGGGGTAGATACAAGTATGGAGGAGAGTAATTTTGTTATACCAACTATCAAAACCCTCTCTTCACTATGCAGAAAGGAGGCGAAACACATGCCATCCCTCCCCCGAGCTCTCCGTCAAGTAGGGCTTATTCATTGCGTTGATGCATATACATATAGAATACGGAGTAGCTGCAATTCGACCATCCCACTCTCCCCTCCCGTGCCGGTGCGGAATGACCAATTTTAAGGACAGAACAATAAAATTATGGAGTACAGTTGCATTTGGCCCTAGCGAAGGCCGGGCTTCTAGAACCTCGTGTGCTTGGGTCGAAAATTGGAGAGAATAGCCAATGAAATGGACAAACACATTCCAGCTGCCATTGTTGTGCGGATCGCGCTTCAGCTGGCAGAGTTTCTAGTTAACATACCGAAGAGTACTTGCGGGAAACAGGCTGTGTAATTTCGTCAGTAATTGTACAAACCATCGAGTTCTTGACAAATGACCCCAAATTTCCCCAGTGGCCGAAGAGTCCTTGCAAAGGGTGACCAATCCGGACGGGTGGCCGGGGCTGGGCACTGCTCAGAGGCGTTCTCACCCCATGAACTCCACAGCATGCCATCACTGCCCACGGGCTGTGAAGAGGAGGAGGCGGAAGAGGGCTGACGACATACGAACCACGCGACTGTAGATCCCAAGTTGAGGTGGAATGGAGTGGTCTGCTAGTGATCTACCGCGTTTAGAATTGGTAGCGATGAAACGCTGCTTAGCTGCCGATGACGCCAATGTTGGAGATGGCACAAGTAGTTGGTCACTATTCCCGAATATCAAGCGAGTCGATCGTAGAAATAATCTGGTTTTATTCAGTATAAGTTCACTTACGAGCCATCCATCTTTCAGCACGAACATCTCGATTGTCGCGCGCCGGGATGAATTGCCCGATGTCATAAGACAACCAGTGCAGGAGCGTGATAATAATAGGGATTGGAGTATCATCACATGTCGAAAAAGCCCCTCTCTACTTTGGAAAGGGCATCTAGACTACCCGATTGTTCCCAAACAGTCGAAGTTCAATGTCTTTGTTGTCATTCGGTAGATATTAAGTAACAAGGCAATCATAGGTAAATTCGGACATTTTCTTCTTCTTGTCTTTCCTATTCCTGCAGAGGCCGCGTCTGAAAAAGCACCAATGGCCGCTCGGGTCCTGGTTCTTGTTGCTAAACGTTGATCCTGCCGTCAGCATTAGCAATAATGGTAGATTCCGTATGACCACCACCACCGACGTTACCATAGGTGGAAAAGGTCGCACGCCGCTCGGGGCTAAGAAAGCGATTTCACATGCGTGATTGAATATGTCAATAGTCGCAGCTTGAACAACAGAATGCCTATATGTTTCAGGTTGGACAGGCCCCAGCAGCAACATTGTACATCCCTTCCGGTGTTGTATACCCTCGGCCCAAAGTGTTGAATAAGGAAATCTAGGATACCAACCTTTAATTGCACCAACTCAAAAATCTAACAGATGCAAGTCATAGTAGCGTCCTTCTCAAGGAATGTTTAGCGCTTCTTGTTCGTCACAGTCTACAGATCCGTAACCGCAGCATCGGCGTGCGGCGGACAAGCATGCTGGCACGGACCTAGGAACCCCCCACGGCCAATAATCCTGCAGTAATTTGCTGCAGATCCACCATCCCTCGTCCCTGCCAGGTTTGTTTTGAGTTCGGCTGCTTTCGACTGCGGCAGGGGGAGCTTTTTTCCTGAGCCTTTGTGAGCACGTAGGTACCTTACTAGAAGGCAGGTCTCTCGGTAAGTCGTGGGGTGAATTACAGCATAAGATGACCAAATAGAACATTCACTCACCGTCAACAGCAAAGCAGCAGCAATGTACAAGATGACGTTTCATCTTCATATGTTTTAGATGGAGGAGTAGAGCAAGCCATCATGACAATTACGTAGAAGATGATGCGGGCGAGCGACCAGACCAAAATACATACCATTTCTCGCGCAGATCGCCAACTACCTACCTAGTTAACAGGCTATTATTGCCTAGAGATCGGACTATAGCTAGCACTTGCGAAGTCCATACAGAGCTGTTCCCTGTCGTCCACTGCGGCACCCACTCACACCCTTGTCGCCGAGTCTCGTCGTCAGTCTTTCTTGCCCACTCACACCACGCCGGCTCGCACCCTGCCTGCAGTACGCCCCTCGTCCTCTCTCTCCACCTTGCTGTCTTTCAACCGAGAGAGGACCGGCGGCCGTGTGTCGAAAACCGACCGTCTACCTACCAACCCATCTCTACTACACTACTTGCCTCCAATTTTCGATCATCGTCGATGGCACAGACGGGCGACAGGCTCGACAGCTGAATTTTCTCACGAGCTGTGTGTGCGCACGTGAGATTTAACTACTATAATAATTACACTTATACTCATTTTTTGTGTTTTTGAAAGTAAAAACCCTCTCGCCAGCGAAAGAACCTCGTTACTAGCGAGACGGAGCAGCTATCAGCTGAACCTTATTAACGCAGTAGAACGTGGGGTGGGCACAACCAAGCACGCCCCCGATTGTCGCAAAACGAGGTAGTCTGTAAGAGGGGAAATCTTTCGGGTGTCTTGTCCCCCTCGACAACAGCTGCACCTTAAATATACAACATTACTACCGCCACACTGACGGCCCCCGCCGAAGAAGACGATGACGACGAAGAATATCAGAGGCACCATGGACCCTACGATAACAGAGCACGACTTCCGCTTCCCCCGGAGGCCCTTCGAATCCACGACCGCGAGCGGAGGAGAGAATAATAAAAATGACACTGATGGCTGGAGTCCGGGCGATTTGCGCATGCGGGACTTGAATCTGGATATGGCAAAACCCAACGCCACGAGCAATTTGTTCAACACGGCCTTGTTTCCACATCTCGAGAATGGAATGTCGGGCACGCACGAGACAGTAAATGAGATGCAGGCGAAGGATCCTTGGGCTATTGAGGTTTGGAAGTTTTATCATCAGACGAAGCAGAACTTGCCCAGACAGGAGCGCATGGAGAACTTCACATGGCGGATGATGTCTATGAAGCTCCAGAGGCAGCAGCCGCAGTCTGCAAAGGAAAAATCGCATCAGATTGCCCAGGATTCTGCTACTGCGACCACTATTTCTACTCGTACACAGAGTCAATCGGCACCCAGTGGAATCGCGCAATTGAGGAAGGCGACGGACCAGTTCGAAGTGCACTCGGACCCAATGAATCTCGACGATTTCGTATTTCCCGACAGAGCTACACCTGTTGACATGACCCCTTCACCAGCTGCGAGTTTAAAACAGGAACCAACCAAGACTGGGGCTCGACACTCTGCCGCAGCCATTCCGATCAAATCTCGCAAGGCGTCGCTGCAGCATTTCACTCCGCAGTCTGTGCCCGTGCCTCCTCATCAAAGAAATCAAGACGAGTTCGCTTATGTCACTCGTCATCCTCGCAAGACCAGTATTGATGACCGACGTGTAAGTCGCATGAATCACTTTTTTGTATATCCCGGACGCTACACATGCATGTCACCTCATCCATCACTCACATCACATGATCCCGGCTGGTCTCCAGTATCGTCATCGTAGCCACAAATGACGCTTTGTCTCACTGCTAACTATCGGCCAGACTCGAAATCTCAAACGCCCCGCAAACTTCTCCCCTCATGTCTCTGCTCTTAACACTAACGTCGCCGGCGGCAATGAAATGGATGCCGAGGCAGATATTCACGACTATAGCCTGGACATTCCCAATCTCAACGCCTCATCCCACGTATCACAACAACAAACTAATAATCACTTTGCTCTGGATTCATTTCAAATAGAGAATGAGACTATCCTCACCTCCGCTGGACCTTTCCAGCAGAACTTTAACATGTTCTCGCCTGCTACATCCCCCATGGTCGCTCACGGTCCATTCTCGAACGTCTACGCCCAACGTGGCCCCCCGGTCAATGGCCATGACTACTACTCGCCTACAGAATCTGCCTATCACTCGGCCGTGTCAACCCCTCACCCCCTGGCCGAGGGCGAAAATATGTTTTTCGGGTCGCTAGATCTACGTAACCAGCGACAGCAACAGCATTTCCGCCAGGTTCCTGGCTCCTTTGGAAGTCAGATCAGTCAGCAGTTCATGTATCCCTCAAATGGCAACCCTACATTCTCCACCGCGACACCCTCCGACACACCACCAGCCTTCTCAAACGCACCAAGCTTTGGTCACGTCGATCCCACTCAAGTCTTCCAACCAGACCACCCGGCGCGTTCCCCAGGCGTTGGAATGATGCAAGATGCTATGTTTTCCTTCGGTGCTGACTCGGATAACGAGGATGACGATGGTGGTGCATTCGCTGATCGCAACATGGGTATCCCACAAGATCTGTCGCCCAGCGAGGAAGCCGGTCCAGATATGAACGGCTCTGGTACGCTGGGCTGGGATGCTTCACTCCCCGGTCAGTTCAGCATGCACGCTGCCCGATACCCCGGGGGTCCACCAAGAAAGCAGGTCACGATTGGAGGTACTACCACAGACTACGTAGAGAATGGTGATTGGAACGGTCCAGGTGGGCTGCCGCGCTCTCAGTCTTTTAGGAACTTGGGAGACAAACGACAGAAGCTCCCGCGCAATGCTTCAACTCCGATGGGTGGCAGTGGCAACCCATTTGATCGGATTGCTCAATCTAATCCGAACTCACCACCTGGAGATGGTGCTGGATCTATCTCGGGCTTTTCTTCCGTCGCTCCCAGTCGACCGGCATCACCACCTGGCTCGAAGCACGGGTCTACGAGCAATCTGCAAGCAGCGGGCGGAAACCAGGGCGACGGTAATGCGTCGACAACCTGCACAAATTGCTTTACTCAAACCACGCCTCTCTGGCGTCGAAACCCTGAAGGCCAGCCTCTGTGCAATGCATGTGGCTTGTTCTTGAAACTGCATGGCGTCGTGCGGCCATTAAGTCTCAAGACTGATGTCATCAAAAAGCGCAACCGTGGATCAGGCGGCAGCCTCCCTGTCGGTGGTGGCAGCAGCAGTACACGATCTAAGAAAGGTGCCAACTCTGCATCTGGTACGACATCGGGGCCTGCGTCGCGCAAGAACTCCACTTTAGCTATCTCGGCGTCCAACAACAGCAATAGCAGCGCTGCACAAGTCACAACACCGACGTCCACAAGCCAAACCGGTAACGCGAACGAGGGCGAAAGTCCAGCCAGTGCTGGGGGTTCTGGGGGTGACACTGCAGGGAGCACACCAAGTTATGCAGCCTCCACAGCGGGCGCTGTCGGAGGCAAGGGTGTCGTTCCGATCGCGGCCGCTCCCCCCAAGAACACCCCAGGTCCTGGGGCAGCGTCGCTTCCTCGCACAATCGCCGCTACCGCCGGCTCGTCGAAGCGACAGCGTCGCGGTAGCAACAGCGCATCAGGCGTCAATGAGACCATTGGAGTCATGGATATTGATAGTCCGGCTAACTCGACTGGTTCAAACGAGGCCGCTCGCTCGGTGGGTTCCGCGAGCGGATTTATGTCGATGCAAACACCTGTCAGTCTTGGCATGGCTAGCAGCAACTTCGGAATGACGCAGCGACCAATGATGAACTCGGGCATGATGGGGATGACTGGTGCACCCCCGAACGGCATGATGAATCCGGGAGCCGGCAATGGCCCTCAAGAATGGGAATGGCTCACTATGAGTCTTTAATTGGTCATCATATCATTCCAGCACAAAAATTATCGCTCGCCTTACCCAAGCTATCACATGCCCATCACGCGCACAACTCTTTAGAATTGATTGGAGTACGCTTAACTTGTCCGGTCGGATGATTGGTCGGCAAGGACGCAAAATTAGGGAGTTAGCATTCGTCTGACCGCGGACAAACATACTGGGACTTTGGTCGGAACTGGGGCTAGAAAGGACTGGATGAAGCTACGATATAACACTCCCACACATTAGTAATCTGGGACGATGACGTGACGACAATTGGATACCACGCACAGCTCATACATTAATATGGCATGTTAGCCCATCATAACCACGACTCGGCACCTTGAAAGTCGACGACATCTGCCCTGATCTCTAATGACACACTGAGTGTTCCTTGGGTGGGGAGTTATTTGCTTCGCCTTTGCGTTTTTGGTTATCTTCATTTTTCTTGATACCTGATACCACCTTTTTGCTGTTGGTAGTCGCCATTGTTGCTACATCGCCACTATTCCGTGTAAACTTGGAGGAAAGTGTAAGAAGAAGCCTATTCCTCTATGGACGCGAGATTTGAATTTGGGACACAAAGGAACGATAATGGGCAATATCCAAGACAATGCATTGGAGGAATGGGCGCATTGGAGTGGAAGCGAGCTCATTATATGCTTCAGGTGTTGGGTAGGCATTGTGCACCAGTTGCTGGTGTGGTGTTGATGTTACTGTGTCAGAGCCACGTGATTATACAGGGACACGAGTAACTCTACTGCAGTTGGTCGATGGGTGAACGAGCTTGACACTCTCCCTGAATGGGGTTTGCTTGCCGTTGCGGCTGACACGTAGCTGGCTATGTGCTTATGCATGCATCTCAGACGGTCTCATTGCGTTTGCGCACATCTGACTTCCCACATGACCGAGATCTTGCGCTCCGAGTAGTTTAGATAGATACTTGTGTGTTTGAGTATTCTGTCTCTACTAACTCAATATATTCAACCTTACGTTCCTACTATTTAGTCTTAATTGCTGTCATTATTACTTGTTGGGTAAATGTGTGAATGTGAGAGGCTTGGCAATTCTGCCTGGTCTAAGTTACGGCAACAAATAATGAATCTAATTCAGTAGCATTAGACCAACCAAGCCGTGACAAGTCCATTAAGTGCTCATTGATCTTCTAGAGCTTAGTATCTTCTCAGGTCGAGAGGTATCGCCATGTATCTATAGCCCAACTAGCATAGTTCAGCGCGAAAAGTCTCCCACACACCCAAGACAACACGCGCCTCCATGATGGCTTCGACGACTCCTGGGTTGTTTCTTTCCCTTAAGTAGAGACCGGATACAGTCTGAACATGATGGTCTGAGCTGTTCCCTAATTGGACATGTTATATTTCTACCATGATTGGTAGGCAACAAGTAAATCGAAGATTTGACAGTATTTAAACTATGGGCTTGCATGCCGTGTACGTTTCTATGTGTGCTACCCAAGATGATAGTGCAACAAATACTACTAACCAACAGGACACATGATCTTATACATCCATTCAAACATTTCTATAATTTGTTTCCCAGACTATAGATTTCATTTCTCCTCAGTCAATCTAAGAACAAGAACGTCTCCGACTAATCTCAAGCAGTCATTTCTAGACGCAAAGATCGAGCCGCGGCTTCAACAGAGACGGCACTGGCAGCAGCCGACGCAGCTGGTTCACGAGGTTCCATCTCAATCGGTTCCCCAGCGAGAGCGGCATGGCGTCTACGCAGGGGAATGATCCGCTCGAGAGAGGACGTAAGCGTACTTAGAGCTGGACGATGGAAAGCCTCCTGAATGTCCTCGAGCGTGCGGCCACGTGTCTCAGGCATATATGCAGCGAGGACAATTACAGTTTCGAAAGCTAGCGTGCCGAAAAGGAAGTATGCTGCGAATGATGACGCTTCAAGCAGGATCGGGGCAAGTAGCGACACGAGCCAATTGGTAAACTGAAACATACATCAGGACTGATGGATTCCGCCCAGGCGGGGGGCGGTCAGAAGGGAAATGCTACTTACGAAGCTCAAACCCTGGGCTACACAGTTGGCCGCAGCGCGCGTGTTACTGGGTTGAATCTCGCTGGCGTAGATCTTGCCCACGATCCCCCAGGTAACGGAGTACGTCAGACCAAAGACGAAGACGGCAAGGATCACAAACCAGCGGGCGACACCATCGGCGTGGACGACTCCTGCCGCATACAAAGAGCCCATGAAGAACATGGAACTTGACAGGATGACGCCGCCTGAGATTACCGATGTGCGGCGGCCCCATTTATCAGCAAAGAGGAAGCCCGGCACAGAGATGGTGAACATCAAGATTCCCGAGACACCCGAGGCAAGGAACGACGCGCTGTTGGATGATAGACCGGCTTTGGCAAAGAGTGTTGGGGCGTACTGTGTCTTCTCAGTTCCATCCTTCTGTTCAATTGATGTAAAGTATGAAAAATCAAGAGAGAAAGGCGGATGACATAATATTAACTTACGTATATAACAGCATCAATACCAGACAGCTGGACCATCCCGAGTATGAACAACGCCAGCATAGTCCTGGTCCGATATGTGCGCCGGAACAGCAACGAGAACCCCTGCCAAGGCGACAAACTATCTATCTGCGGCGTAGTATTGAGAATATCTCGCTCGGCCTCGACCATATCTAGTTGAAGAATTTGAACAGCCTCTCGAGCCTTCTGCGTCTGTCCCTGCATCTGTAACCAGCGGGGAGAATCGGGAAAGGCCCAACAAGATACCGTTAATGCGATAGAGATAAAACACTGTACCACAAAGGGGATACGCCATGCCCAGTCAGACGAGATACGGACGGAGCTGTAGCAGGTAAAATATCCCAGTACAATTCCCGCGACAGCCATGAATTGTGTTAACCCGGAGAGCGCGCCGCGGTGACGCGTGAGCGCAACCTCCGTGATGTAGACGGAGCCATTGCTGAGGAACACACCCTGCCCGAAACCGCTGACGCTGCGACCCACGAGGAGTTGCGCGAGCGTCGAAGCAGTTCCTTGCAGCAGGGCGCCCGTGCCGAACAGGATGGCACCGACGGCGATGACGGGAAGACGGCCTAGTTTGTCCGCTATGTGACTAGTAAATACAGAGGGCAGAATACCTGTTAGCATGATCATGGAGACTGTGATTCCGAGGACTGTAGCCGAGAGTTCCCCGATCGAAGATCTAAACTGTGGTATCTGTGTTAGAGCCCCGATCGAGCCTGTGTCGTAGCCGTTGAGCAGACTACCTAAGGAGGTGCCCACGCAGGCGAGGATGTACCTTGGGGGCATCCTCAATGTCGACGCCATTTTCTATAAATATTCCTTCGGTCTTACGAGTCCGTAAAATACGCAAGCAAGCTGCCAATCTCTTATGTCTCAAGTAGGTGAAAAGGAAAGACGAAACCTTATTAGAGAATGGCTTGACATCATCTGTAAACGAGTAGATATATCCCTGCATCTATTCTACCCGTTTTTAATCAACCCTTTACAATTAAAGGATATGACAAAAAACCCGCCGGATACGCCCTGCGCTCTCTGATCCACTTCGTTCCCGGCCATCGCCGACTCAAAGTGGGTAATACTCCGGTCTCAACTCCGACCGCACTACGGGAAAGCTTCACCCTACTGACTTCAATGACATACTCGGCCATTGAAAATATCGTACACCGGTATATTGAGAATGTCTAATGGTCAGCTGGTTGGTGAATTTATGGAAGATACTAAAGGTGTCATTGCTCCTAGAAGCTCGCCATTCCTCTTGCCGTACGAATGACGAGAAACCTGGACCTTTTTGATTTGTTCTGCTCGCCTACAGTCGGATGGTGTTCCAGTAGCCCGATGCAGGAGGCGCATGAAGTCTGTATTGCTAGGCTATTCCATGATGGAAAGTGGCTTGGGGAGACTCTCGATTTATTCTGTATTTACATCGTGATGTGACCTGCTAATGGAAAATGATGGTTGGAATTTGATCTCAGATGGGGATTGGGGTGTCGAGGTTGCTCGGTGACTCTAACACAATGTCGTTGGACCATTCCTTGGGTCTTGGAGGCTCTGTATGACTAGGAGCAAATGGTAAATTGTTGTAATTTAGTAAGTGTGCACGCGGGCTGCTTGCCGTGGGGAAGGGCGCGGCTACTACTCAGCATTATTGTTAGTAGCTCACTGTCAATCATAAAAGGTACCTTGGAAAAGTACCTGCAGAGCAGTGTGTAGTGTCTATCAATTAGGATAACGCACTCCAAACTCGTCAGCTCAGTGGCGTAGTGGTCTGAGTGTGATAAGGTGTTCTCACTTTATCATGCGGAAGACAGACGCCGGGGCGTCGTGGGTTGAATCCCACACTTAGCAGTTGATTCTGCAAAACATATCGAGCTGGTCGGGAACTAGGAAATGAAATGCATTTGTCGGAGAGAGTCAATACGTTGTCTCACATTGCCGCTAATCGAGGGGTCTTTCAAGACGGCCAGGCCGGTTGGCAGGGGGATGTTTTTTTTTTTCTAATTTTTTTTTTCATCTCTATCCCAAAATTCAACTATCCTGCCATGTAGCCAAAGGACTGAAATCAAGAGATATAGATCAATGTCTACATCAAGGCACGAAGACAAATGGGCCAAAGACGACATGGTTTGACATGTCTAGAAATGAATGGGGAGAGGCGAGGTTAATTTCCTACTAAATGCAGGCCTTCTAAGAATAGACCGGCCCACGTTCAGTGGGCTACAATATTGAGGCTCATGTTGTTTCTCATTGACTTATGCTTGACGAAAGCCTCAACTGCCACTTCGACCGACCTGCAGCTCCAAAGCATGGCTTTTTAAAACAAAGCTTACCTGTTCGTTTTCGAGGTTGGACGTTGAACATCTACCACTGGCGCAGAAGCAATATGTTAGCATTCCGGCGGAGGAAGACACCGACTGATCGGGCCTGCCTCTATAATATATAGTCTCGCGTATCCGCCAAAGCAAGGAAGCAGTAGATTTGCCGCTTGTTGCTCCGGAGCATCCGCGAACCTATCTTACCTAGCCGAGCTGCTTACATCAGATGATATCACGCCGTTAGTGAACGTAAAAGATTGCTATAGTAAAGACGTCTGGCAAGGGTAACCATTTAAGACAAAAAATGCCGTAGAACATCTCAAGGTTTCGTATGATTCAAAGTTGACCGGTTCAAGCATACATCCTAGAAGGCGGAGGAGAAGGGGATCTTGCGGATCAACTAACTGTTCACCGGTAGGGACACCGGACACCGGAGCGACCACCCTCTGGACCAATCAACAGGCGCTCCACCTTCCCCGTAGTTCGCTTAAATCTCCACTTCCTAACTACTATAAAATCTTCCAGGCATTGCAAGAAAATCTCCTTGCTTTGAAATTGGATATTCGTTGTCTTTCGAGCAATATAGATTCTCTTCTGTTCATCGAATCTGATCCCAACTGACGCAAGCTGTCACAATCTTTTACAGTGCATCGGCACGAAAAACATGTCCGAGGTGGAGAGGGAGAAGGAAATATCCGCCATTCTCGGCGACGACCCGGCGATGCTAGAGGCGCGGCAGGAGGATGGCCGCGTGGAATATGCCGCTGAGGAAGAGCGCCGTGTCGTTCGCAAGTTGGACTTGAATCTCATGTCCTTATTTTTCGTGTTGTGTGAGTTTTTCATGATATATCCCAAGTCCCATTATAAGCGGGCACTAATAGAAAAATTATATATCGGAAAAGACCTATTCGCATTCCTCGATCGTGGTAATATTGGGAATGCTAAGATAGCTGGCTTGGACACAGACCTTGACCTAGTCGGCAACAGGTACCAATGGTTGATTAATGCCTTCTACATCGCTTATGTCATCGCTGAGTTCGGGGTCCTGTTGTGGAAGATTTTCCCTCCGCATATTGTTGGTGCGGTGGTTGTCTTTGGATGGTACGTACTTTTTATCTACTAGATTATTACACGTGATGTGGTCTATCTGTCTTCTAACGTAAGGCTTTACAAGGGGCTTGATCGCAACCGTACAAGCTGGCGTAGGGAGCTTCGGTGGACTTGTTGCCTTGAGGTTCATCCTCGGTGTTTTCGAGGCTTGCTATGGGTAAATTACCTCTACTACCGATGCTCACTCGATGTCATCATGTTGCGTTATGTTGAGTCCTCAAGCTCGAAATCGAAGAACTAACATTCTCATCCGCCGTTAGACCAGGCATCATCTACCTCCTCTCCTTCTTCTACCTGCGCCACGAAATCGGCTTCCGCTGCGGTATCTTCGTCTCCGCAGCACCCCTAGCCTCGACCTTCGCCGGCGCCCTAGCTTACGGGATAACCAGCGGGCACGCCTCGCTGGCAAATTGGCGCCTGCTCTTCCTAGTCGAGGGTCTCCCCACGGTCCTGCTCGCCGTGGTGACATTCTTCTTCCTGTCGGACTCGCCCGAGAAGGCACGCTTCCTGAATCCGCGAGAGAAAGCCATCGTGCGCTCGCGCGCTATGCGCCAGGTCGGCACGGACGCTGACGCGCGTATCGGCACACCGCTGCTAAGGGACATGGGCCACGTCCTGATCGATTGGAAGGCGTGGATCTGCGCGCTGATGTACTTCTCGGGGAATGTTTCGTACTCGAGTTTACCGGTTTTCTTGCCGACTATCCTCAAGGAGATGGGGTTCACGGCGATCAATGCGCAGGGTCTTTCTGCGCCGCCGTCGTTCGCGGCTTTTATCTTCGCGCTCGTGACGACTTGGATCGCAGATCGGACGCAGCAGCGCTGTGCCGTGCTTTTTGTCGTTTCGGTTGTGGGAGGGGTTGGGTACATCATCCTTGCGACGGTTGAGACGGTTGGCGTTCGGTATTTTGCGACGTTCCTTGCTTCGGCGGGTGTTTTCTCCACCATCCCTAATATTCTTGGGTTGACGCTGAGTATGTTTCTCATCTTACCTACTAACTTCTGAGTATATGTACGTTTCGAAGACTGACTGATCATCTTTGCATAGACAATCAAGGCAGCGACACCAGGCGCGGGATGTCCATCGTCCTCATCAACCTAGTTGGACAAACCGGACCATTCCTAGGCACCAACGTCTTCCCCACGGAGCAAGCTCCCCGATACGTCGAGGGCATGAGCATCTGCGCGGCATTCATGTTCTTCTTGGCTCTGCTAGCTGTCATCCAGCGTATCTTCCTCGCGCGAGAGAACGCCAAACTCGATCGGAAGTATGGCACCGTGGGCGGCACAGGAGAAGGGTCGTCGTCTGAAGATGACACCGCTCTTGAAAATTATGGTCCTCACTTCCGATATGTTCTCTAAGACTAAACAGTATATTTACCTTTGAGCTCTCAATCTGGTGGTGGTGTAAAAGTCTTGGGTCCCGTGGCCCTAGCTCATCCAAGCAGAGGTGCCTGAGAAACTCTGTGGCTGCAATAGTATATGTGATATCACGACTATGGGTAGATTACTGGACATGAAGATCTGAAAAGTTAAAATCATGCATCATTTGCCGAGTTTGGCGTCTGGAGGCTTTGTAAAGGAAAATATCCGATAAATGAGCTCTTGGCAAAGGTTGGCGAAAAAGGTTTTTGATACCCGGGAAGTTGGTCAGTTAGTTTCACCGAATTCGCCGTGATGAAAAGAAGATTACCGGCTGAAATACAGTAAACGCTTGAACGTCACATCTCCATACCCCGTCGAGCTGACTGGTTCGAAAGCAGAGGGCACAGAAGGGTACATGATCATGAAGCATAGTCATAAGAAGGTTCAAAAGTACAACAAATCAGAGAAAGAAGAACTCTCAGTATTTTCATCTGCCTTGCCAGGCAATACCTGTGTAGCTACAGACCGAAGAAAGGCTTGAGATTTATGACCAAGCCCTTATGATGCCACCGTATGACTCCGTAAAACAACAACAGTAGTATTGTGCCGCGTGTCCACTGCCATGATCTCCTCATCATATCCGATTCGTCAAAGCATAATAGAACACAACTGAGTAGTTGGATTGTCTGCCACGATCGCGAGAGGTGGACGCTCAGAGCTGGGTATGATGTAGCTCGTCCATCGCCTTCCATATCCTCTAGACCATGGCGTGGGCTACTCTTGCGAAATTGAGTTATACATGGCGTTTATGAGCCAGGGTTGGGGTTCATCTGTCTTGGTTGTCAGTCGTCGTTTCAACAAGAAAACGAGGATTTGCGTGGTCATACCTTTCTCTTGCCACCGGTCAATGTGACGTTGACGAAGCGGCGGGTGTATTCTGTAGACGCAAGGTTAGGACTGGTAAAGCAATACGGTGTAGAGAGAGCCGTAGGTCCGAGAAATGCAGGGAACACCGGACACCTATTTTCGAGGACCTTTGAGAGAGATCCAAGATAAGAGTACATCTATCTCGTGCATCTCCCTCCCAACGGCGTGGGATATTGTTGGAAGAGGAAAGTTTGGGTGAACATACGGAGGCGCTTCTTAGCACGGCCCTTGGGAACCTTGCTCTTCTCTTGCTTGTCGACCCTAAGAAGGAGCGAGTTAGCAAAAATTGATCTTGTGGATTATCATGTACCGAGGACAGAAGTAGCATTAGCAGTAGCAGCATCGAGAGGGAGCCGATCGATAGACGAGGGGAGGGACGGCGCGGGTTCAGCTCGATCGAAACGTGTTGATAATCTTGATTCCGGACAAAGGAGTACAGAGTCGTCGTGCGAGTGTGGTTGGGGTAATTATCCTTGGTCCATATTACAGGCGGGAATTTGGGCGATCATTGGCTTGCCCCTCCATTTTAAATTCGACCTCTCGATGCTACAGCTACTGCTTCGCTTGCTTCGTTGTCGGCGATGGGAGTTTGAGTTCGAGCGCTGGCTTACTTGGGGGTCTGAGACTTGACCTTTCCGGCACGAGCGACTGTGAATGAAAGAGTCAGCACTTCAATCCTACTCTGTGTACAGTGTTGGTGGATTCAAATTCAAACGTACGGGATCCGTGAACTTTTCCCATTTTGACGAGGTGTCGGTCGTACCGTGATAGAAAAAATGGATAGAGGATGAGTGCAAGTTGTGTGTGGATTGAACAGATTGTTGATGTTCGCTGGGTGTTGAGGTGGTGGTAGTGGTGGTTGGTGGCTAGCGGGAGGAGGGCTTTTCTAGTCTCGGATTCTGGAAGGTCTGTGGGTGAGGAGCCACCTTAGTGGGTGGGTCATGTGACTTTTTGGCGACTCGATGACTCTTACCGATCAATGGTGCGATTGCCTCATGAATTCAATCTTATCGATAGGTAGGAAGTCGCCACCCTGCTGGAAAATCATCGGCTGCCATTTTGGGCAGTCCAGGCCGTCAGTCATCAAGTTTAACACTCTTGAGAGACTAATCCCTTTCGGGATCAATTTGAGATCATGCTGCTACCCCCAGCAGTGATCATGCCATTCCATGAGCCGGGCCCCGGAATGAGAATGATAATAGCTGACCTCCGCGTCGTTATTTGTTTCACCGTTGATTGCCACCTCCTGGAGCTTGCTCATAGGCTTTTGCGAAGAGATTACTATTGCGGTGCAAGGTGTGACATGCTTTTATCTCAATACTAAGGTTGGGTGATTAGTTCTGGTTTCCGTATTTCACGCTGGTTCTCTACGACCGGGACTAGCTTAACTGCCTCTTTATCGTACTCCGGACTGCCCGCATCCTCACTTGATAGCTCAACACCGAAGCTCATTACTCACCATGAAGCTCACAACAAGCCTACCGCTGCTCTCCCTCGCAGCCTACGGCACATTCGCAACTGAAAATGAACCGGCATCTCCGGAATACATATTCAGCAACCCTCCATCATCCTCCGGCCACCGGATCCCGACCTCCTACGAGTCCGCCGTAATGGGCCGGCGCATCCTAGGACTGCAACCACTGGGCACCCTCGGCACTGTCTTCCCAGCCGACTCATCATCCTCAAACTTCGGGATCGAGGAGAACAGACCCGCCGGCCTCGGCGGCATGCCGCACGCGCTGATGGAGTACGTCGCAGACTGCGAGGGCGATGGAAACCCGACGTTTCTAGCCGTCAACATCGAGACGTCGTTCAAGAACGTGCGCGACGGGTCCAACTTGAGTCTTGCGCAGCAGTGGACGCCGCGGTACTTACCGGATAAGCGGATCAAGTCCAGCTCATCTTCTTCTTCGCTGTCACGCTTTCTGGATTGGCTCACAGGAAGTGACAACGACCACGAAGACGAGGACGGAGACGACGTAGACGGCAAAGAAACAACCCTCTACAGCGCCGCCAACCTCCCGCGCTTCAGCCTGCTAGGCTACATCGAGAAGATTGACACTTCTTCATCCTCCTCATCCTCATCATCGCTCTCAGCAGCACAACTAGCGACCTGTTTCGTCAACAAGCACCCGGACGCCAAATACTGGCTTCCCGGCAACCGGATCCACCAGACCCAGTGGGTGCGCCTCGTCGTGCAGCAGATCTACTGGGTAGGCGGGTTCGGCGACCGCGCCTATATCGGCTGGATTCCCGTTGATGAATGGCGCAACGTCACGGAGTCTGAGTGGCACGATATCCGTCTTCCGGGCGAGAAGAAAGGGTGGAAGGAGTGGTCTTTGGTGGGCGGTGGGGAGTTGTGATTGTTAGTAGAGAACGGGGAGAGGAGAGGAGTAGGGGAGGGGGCAAAAGGAGTGGATAGATATATGTTGTTGGGAGATTGATGATTTTCGTGCATCGGGTTTGGAGTTTTTCTTGCTTTGCATCTGGATTTCCAGTGGTAGGTTCGCTTGTTTGATTAGGAGTAGGGCGGCGTATTTCAGCCCCTGGTGTATCTAGTCCCAAGCGGCGGGAGCGGCCGCTTCTCCGATCACAACCACTCATGATGAGGGCTCATCTCTGTGATAACGTTACTCGTTCTGAATCTTACACTTTTTGACAAAGTCCCATGCGTCAACAGCTTTTACTGTTGAGTGACCGAGATCTCAAGATTAGATAATATATAGGCGCATATCTAGTTCAAATCTTCCATTCTATTCGCATCTTCTAATATTATAGTATACATCCTAGGCCATACGAAGTGGAAGATCCCACATCATGACTTTGGCCCATTCAATCTCCAGGCCCTCATGGGTAGACCCTGCAACATCATGACCTTCTTCTGTATGTACATGAAAAAGGTGGCGGCACCCACGATGATACAAAGAATGTTTACTATGTAGAACCCATCGTGGAGAATCTCGCATGTGCCTCCGCCATTGATGCAAATCTCCTTCTCGGCTTGTATGGCACAGGAGAAGGGCTGCGTAACTAATGGGCTCTTCAATGCTGAAGTGTCGAGCTTTTCTAGAGCACTACCCGTCGGGGGGTGGCATGTTGCTTGCGTGAAGGCGTCGACCAGGCGGAGAACAAAGTACCTGGGGAATGTGCCTCCAAGATTGGATACCCTAATTCAAGAATTAGTATGAAGAATGTTTCAGTAGTTGTAAAAGAAAAACTCACGTTGCAAGCAAAGTCATGTAAGTACCGCCAATGACAGGGTCCGCGACTCTAGCGTGGAAAGCAGAGACGGCAACAAACATCACGGTCTGGGTGAACGTCGAGAAGACATGTTCACCAATGACGAGGAGAAGGTACCAAGGCTGGACGCCATTGGCCGGGAAGATGGCGACAGTGAACTGTGCGATTACGGCAGCGGCCAGTCGACCAATAAAACCCCAGCACCAGAGACGCATAGGTGTATACTCTTGCGACCATTTACCGGCATAATAACCCAGACCGATCTCGAAGGGAAAGTCGATGAGGACAGTTAGCGCCATGTTCTCCTTGCCAAACCCCTTTTCCAGTAGCTTGAGATTTGTCACCCCGTCATTCGCTTGGAAGCCGATCTTGGAGATGAGATGGACGATGATGATTGTCTGAATGTTCCGGAGCTTGAGGACATCCCACATGATCTTGTACACATCCCAGATTCCATCCTCATTTTGCGTCTTCTCTTCCTTTTTCAATAGCGCAAGGCCGAGAGTGATAGCGAGGTAAGCCCAGCCCCAGAATTTCAAGTAGCCACCGAGATCCATCAGGCCGCCTTCTGCGGGAACGGATCGCCAGTATTTGTTCGCGAAGTCTTCCGAGTTGAAAGCCAGGAATACGGTGTAAGACAAGAAGTGACCTGCTGTGAGTCCAACAGTTTGCGCTGTCGAGGCGTAGGAGACATTGCCGGGCGTAAGTAAGGTCAAAGCCCACCCATCGACGGCAATATCCTGCGTAGCGCACATGAAGACGAGGAAGAACCACCATCCGGTAAAAGCCCAAACCGTAGGACCGCCAGGCTTGCCAGTAGTGGCCATCAGGTCTTCAATTCTAGAACCGAGGTACAGCATGCTGAAACCAGATATCAACTGTATGGGAAGAATCCAACTTTTTCTCCTGCCGAGCTTCGGGGTCCAGACAGCGTCCACGATAGGGCTCCAGAACAGCTTCAGAGAGTAAGGGTACGAGGCCAGGCTGAAAACACCAATCTCGCCGAAGGAGAGGTGTTCTTTCAACAGGAAGGGCACAGAGCCGCTAGCGAGACCCATGGGCACACCCTGCAGGAAGTACAGCAGGACGAGTAAAATAAAGTTGCGCTGGTCGACCCGGGGGAGGTCGAAGAAGCCATGGTTATTTACGACGGGGGTCTTAGGGACGTCATCGTCGAGGGAGAAGGACTCGCGGGCGACGAGGTTGGCGGTGATGGAGGCGGAATCGGTCTGGCCGTTGGTATTGTTCTTGCGCCGCAGCTCGACGTGATTCATGCTGCCGTTAGTGGTGGTGTTGTTGTTGTTGCTGCTGGAGGTCGTAGTGGAGACGGACAACTTGTCTCGGTCCGGGTTGTTCGAACGGCGAGTTTTGGCAGGCATTCGGAGTTTTGTCGAGGTGGTTGGGAAGGGAGAAAGGTTTGGGTCAGATCTGCTATACCTTCTTGTTGCTAATAAAGTGGCGTCGAGCTTGGCGCTATCGATTTTGCGATATGCTCCTGGACGGATAAGTTCTCTTGATGCGGGAAAATAAAAAGATAGGCGAGTTGGAAAGGGTTTATAATTCCTGCCTAGCCTTGTAGCATGAATAGCGAGGGAATAGTTGGTCTGGTGTTGTGAGATGAAGCCAGATCTTTGCAAGGCCACCAGACAAGAGTGCCGTGAGTCGTGACTAATATGAACTCAGATACAGAAATGGGCTGTAGGCTGGAATGCAAGTAGATTGGATTCAATAGTTTGGGTAAGTATGTAAATAATGAATGACCCGAATAGTGAGTAGGAACAGAGAAATCATGCCGACAGATGTTTTGCGCTGCCTATTTTTGCCTCCATCGCCTAAGACCAACAAGAAAGCGAAAAGTGTTCTCTCGGTGTTTTAGCTCAATATGACTTTGCCAAGACCAATACCGACTCTAGGCCCCCTAAAAAGGCACAATTCAGGGCTCAAGACCCCTGTTATGGGCATCACGAGGTGTGCTGATAGTCCACCCCACCACTATACGTGCCTGGCGAACCTGGCAGCCTACCGAAGGGGCCGCTCTATCGCCTGCAGCCATTTTGCCGATATCAAAATACGGCACCCCACACTGGACACTCCACCTTCCTGACAATGTGCATCATTTGCTGATCGCGTTTTCCCATATCGCGTAACTTTTCAAATATGATATCCTCAACAAATCCGAAGAAAGAAGACAACAAATATTACACCGAATAGCAATTAGAAATGGCTAACCGAGAGAGTCTTTCTCCTGAACTTACAGTCGCAGACAAACTGCAAGAGGAAATCGCTAAACTAAAAGCCCATGGTATGCAACTGCCTGCCTTTGTTTACTTTACTTACTTCCTTCCTCGTCATGGTGAAACACATAATGTCTAACAACGTTTCTCCCTCCACAACTACAGTCGCATCCTTAAAACACGACCTCAAAATCCAATCCGCAACCCTAATGACAGCAAATTCGACCCGCCAACTCCTATCATCCACCTCCCACCCTGTCGGCCGCCCAAGCCTCGCCGCCGCCAAAACGAAACAGAAGCTTCTAGCTCGTCTCGACCAGCATGACGCCCACAAGCAACAATGTCTCTACCGCGCCTGTGCCTCCATAACCACCTTCAAGATCCAAGACCCGGATCCCAATGCTGTAGATGGCGGTCGCGTCCTCGGCCTGAGATTTGAGATCATGTCCAAGGCGAGATTCGTGCGACCCTATTATGTTATGCTGAACCGTCCGTACACCAATAACCACTGGCTCCGCGTCCATAGACACACCGTGCCGCCTTGTGTGCCGTTGGCGGGTCTCGCTGCGCGGTATTTGCCTGCGCCTGCTAAGTCTAAGGGAGTGGACGACAACGATGACACCCCGACGAAGCAGGATTTGTCCCGCTTTGCGAGGGCTTTGCGGAGGGAGTTGGTACGCTATCATAATCGCGCCGCTGTCATTGGCGATCTGAAGAGGGCTGTCGGGCTTGGAACTAAAACCGCTAAGAAGGTCGTGGAGGATGGTGATGAGTCGGAGATTATGAACACGGCAGATCTAGTGGATGTCAGTGCTGCCGATGCTGAAGCCAAGCAGATTAGCATGCAGTGGCGTGATGGGCGGTCTGGTCGCCTGGTCTTGAATGATGATGGTGAGATTGTCAAGATGGTCGTTCAGGGGGACAATGGGCAAGATCGGAACACTGCCCGGCAATTTTTAGGCGGAAGTGTAAGGGTCGAGAACGTCACTGTGCGTTTAGAAAGCCGTTGAAAACTATTTCAGGAACACCGACATATCAACCACGAAGCGGCGAAGTATACAAAGTATGCATGTTTCAGGGAAAGAGAGCATCCCTATCTATAGGCCGAGTCGACCGTGCCCGTCACACTCCTAAGCTTACGAGGAAGTTGGCAATATGATCGTTGACCACTTCTGGCGCCTCCTCCGGTAAATAATGTCCTGCTCCGCCTCCAACAAGATGACACTCAAGCTTGACATCGGAACTGACCCATCTCCGCCAGACGGCATCAACATCTCCGTGTGCATCCGCAATTCGCTGGCTATAAAGGACCACAACAGGGACTTGCGCCTTCCGGCCCTCTTTGAGATCCTCCGCCTGCGCGTCCACGTCCTCAGCAGCGCCCGCGCTGTAATCTGCGGCTGCGCCTTTGATGACCTCGTCGACTTCGTAGTACGCCGCGTAGTGCTCAAGAGCGTCTCCAGCGAACAAGCTTTCGCGACCGGCCCCAGCGACTTGAGTAATGATTTCTCGGCAAAACTTACTTCCACCGAAAGCCTTGACCATGGGTACGCTGATCGGCGCAGGCAGGAAAGACCAATGCCACATGCCGACCGAGACGCGCGGATTGGCGTGCGCTTTCCATTGCTCGAGGAAGGGGACTATATCCACTAAGGTGCGTGGAGAGTTTGGTCAGTTGCTGTGTCTCAACGAATAAGGGCAAAAAGAGGTAGACGGTAGGCATAGGTGCAGTGCTTCCGTGCTCTTTTTGCTTTCTCAAAACCAAACAGATGTGCTCGCGGACCGAAGAGTTACTTACTGAGCATGGCCCCAAGAATTCGGATATTACTAGCTCGCGCAACTCCTAGCTCCGACGACCACGACGCCACAGGCGTGATCAACCGCTGCGACAACCTCGCCCCACGGTCATGTCCTATGAGCACGACCTCCAACTCCTCCCCGCCTCCTTTGCCGTAAATAGCAGCAACAGCGCTCAAGACTGCCACGCCAATACTGACCCGATCATGTGCGGTCTTCGCACCAAGCTCGGTAGCTGCGACGCTCGACATGGTACTTTCGCCGTATCCCGGCAGGTCAGGGACGAACAGCGAGTACCCCCCCTGGACGAGCGGCGGGATCGCGTACCGCCATATGTATCGCGTCTGCGGCCAGCCGTGAAGGAGGAGCAGGATCGGCGAGCCGGGCTTGTGTGATGATAGTGGTGTGTGCGAGTATGAGATCGTGCTGCCTGTGGGACTGGCGAAGGTCCCTGAAGAAAGGGCTTCAAACCCTTGGAGTTGGGGCATGGTGATATATTTTATGACTATTTTGACTAACTGTGCCGAAATGTGTAAACTCGAGAATCTTGGGATGTTTCAACAATGCCTTTCTGGTTGTCTTGCGGACCTCGGTATAAATACTTACTACAGATAGTCGTTACTTGGGGCATATCACTTCAAAAGGGTCGGAAGGGCGTAAATGCGGAGACGGGAGACGGAACTCTCATTCGCACGTCTTGATTAGCTCCTGTTTTACTGAGTAGGCACATGTCAAAATAGCAGAAGTTACGTATGCCAGATATCGATTCCTTGACAGGACATTTGCGTACCTGATTGTCATTCATGGCTTCATGGGCGTCATGCAGTGCATGCTGATTGAGACGTCTACATACAGGAGGGACATGTTCCCAGTCCTAGGCGAGCTACCCGGAATTTTAGGGAGGTCTGGGGCAGTGCTCTGTGGTCACTCTTGCCCACTGCAAGCAACAATGTTGCGACTGCCTCAATTTGCAAGTTCACCTTTTGTTTGTTTACTCACCAGAAATGGCTCCTTCCTTGAAGAAAAAAACAAGGTGAAGTGTACCTAGCTGAATGAGCCAGGTACCTCCAGTGTTTACATACCTGCTCCCCACCACGCGTTGTGTGGCATTTCGTTCTTTTCTCCCTTTCCTACCCAAATCAAGACAGCCTACATCCCTAGCCTGCATCACTACTCTGACGAGATCAGGCGGGTTTTTGTTTCGCGCGTCGTGCTCACCTTCCTTCTTTATCGTCTTTGGCAGTGCTTTTCACTCTGTTTTGTCTCACTGTCGACGAAACTATTGTGTTGGTCCCTCTCTTCTGAGAAGACTACCTACCTGCCTCGCGCTTACCCTCCTTCTTGTCCGTCTTTTGCAGTAGCACTCAATTCTTGTCTCATTGTCGCCCGGAGTATTATTTGCTTGTATTGGCCTCTTTCTTCTGGCGCTGTTGCTAGGAAAGGCATCTGCTTCCCTTCTGCGATCCCTGGGCTTTTGTTTACAGATAAACAAAAGAAGGTGCAACATAGTCTAAGACGCTCTTTCAACCGCAGCTCTGTGCGCAGAAGTTACGAGCTCCTTTCAGGTTCGCTCTTCTTTTTCGCGGCTACCTTTAGGTATGCGGGCGGGCCTTGGGGTGTTTCGGTTGTTCCGGTCTCTTGTCAGCAGCATCTTTATCGTGATCCATTATAACCTGCTGACGCTCTAATTTCAGGGTTGGACTCATCTTCCAGTGGTTGGATCGCCTGGCATCCGTTCTTGAGCAGAGACTCTTTCTTGCTAGGCTCACCCTGCGACTGTTAGACATGCCTTGACCTTATGCTTCGAACGAATGACTGACTTTTTCATCTCGAGACGGTTACCTTCGACGAAAGGAAGTTGACCCAACTTGAATCAGTTCTGGGAGGAGTTGCATCTTGCTTGGACTTTGCCCGCGTCTGTTAGCGACATCTTCATCGTGAATCTCATTCATCCAAGCCACTAACACTCCACCATTAGGACCCTAAGCCTTTCAAGTGACACATCCACCTTGAATCTATTCTTGAAGAGTAATACAAGTTCAAAAACTCAAACTGGGATCAGAACACTAACACAATGCTCAAATCAACAGCACAGAAAACCTTGCTAGCTATACAAGAGGGGGATCGAGAAGGAGAAGACTCTTCGCCATGGCTTCGCGTAGCCTGACTCTGAGAAGTCGAGGACCAGCCGAGTTCGAGAAAGGTCTCGATCCTGACTATGATAGCAGCGAAGAAATGGAAGGAGGTGCTGCAGTCAAGTTTGAGAGTGATCTCAACTCTGATGTCGATTCTGAAAGTGATGAAGAGATTGAGTCAGATTCCTCGTCTGAGCCAGATCTGAAGACGATGCCGAAGACAAGGCCGACGACGGGGTCGAAGTCAAAGTCGCGGGCAACCCCATTTGATTTGGTCGTTTTGGACACCACGCCGATGCCTAAGGGGTACGTATTCGTGCGTAGGGGCAACCCGTACCTCACAAGAAATTGCCGGAGCCAAGCACTTGCAGATGGTAAGGACGTCTGGACTGTTGTTAGTCAGAAAGGCCAATCAAAAATCCAACTCGGCATCCGAGTGCCAGGTTACATCTACTTTTCGGTCAGACGAGATGAGGCTGCATCACGAGCAGATCGTGAGCGCGCTGTCAGAAAACGCGATGACGCTTATCGGAAGAAGTTCAAAGAGGCTATCATGGAAGAATTCCCCGGCATCCCGCCCGACCACTGTGCCCAGACTGTTCAACAAGCAACGAAGAAGAAAAGCGGACGAGTAGGACGAGTTGGCAAACTGGATTTGAAGGAGAAAGCCCGTCGTGCAGTCTCCGCGCATATTCGTCACTGCAAAACTCGCTATGAGGATTTGTTGAAGAATGGCATTGAGAGGCATCAAGCGAGAGCTGATATAGAATCGACCCTTCGCTCGATCTATGATACATGGAGAAAGAAGCCGATGTCGATAGAAGAGGCGGCCGCGCAGTTCCTTCAGAAAAAGACCACACCCCCGAAGTCGGTGAAGAAACAAGGACCGAGCCCCCTTACAGTAATGAACTCAACTCAGCTACTTGCACAAGTGAACGCCGAACTGGGCCGTCACCGTCTTGCTACACAGAAGGCTGAAGTAAAACGTGTCTATGAAGATCGAACTGTGGCGGAAAAGAAGAAAGCATCACAGCCAGTGCCTACGCGGACTACAGCAATGAAACCAGCCCAAAAACTTGCACAGCAGAGAGCTGAGCTAGAGCGTCAGCGTCTTGCAACTCGGAAGGCCGAGTTAGCACGTGTCTCAAACGAGCTAGATGTCGCGGAAAAGGAGAAAGCCTTGAAGTCGGTGCCGACGCCAACAACGACAGCAATGGAGCCGACTGAGCAATCTGTGGCAAAGAAGGCTGAGTTGGCACTTGTTATGAACAAGCTAAACGCGGCTCTTTCAGTGAAGTCTGCAGCAGCAGCTCTTGGTGTTGATCATCAGCGGGAACAGAAACAAGAGGCGGCAAGAAACCGCAAGAAGCGGCGAGCATTGTTCTCGAAATGGGGAAAACAGAAGATCTAGTCATCTTTGTGATGAAAAGAGCAGTAAGGGTTGGCACAGTCCTAATCGGCTAGGTGTGCCGTTTTGTCTTGATCATCGTCGGGGAGGCAGAGTATGCGCGTTTTCCTTACGTGTCGCCACTGGGAAGCTGGGAGCTAAACCAGTTAGGAAGGAAGACAGGTTACAGTAGGGACGAAATATTTCAAGTCCTGTGAAAACCTTGTACTATGGAAATCAGAAAGGATGCTGGAAGCCTTCATGGGAAAGGAGGTTATGATGCTCAGGGGGCTTTCGCGTCGTGTCTTAATAAGACCTTGGATGTACAAGCAGTCAATCATACTGTTGATAAAGCAGAGCCAAAGAGGTAATGTGCGTGCAATGTAATACGCTTCTAAACCATGTTCATCTTCTTCTCTTCTCTTCTCTTCTACCCTCGCAGTGTTCCACATCTATCCTCACTATTATCACATCTGAGGTAACAGGGGTGGATGGCGGTTGGAATGGAAAACTCCTGGAACCTGTGATTGTTCAAAATATAAAATTCACAGTGTAGAAACATGTTTGGAGGAATATCCCGTTGATAATTCATGAGGTCGGAGCTTGCGGTCGATTGAGTCACTTCCGTTGCTTATCTTTGAGGCTATGGGCTGAAGAGGATCCATTCGTGATATTACGGGGCCCGCGCGAATTATAGCCCTTTTAGGATAGCGAATAATTCCGGAATGTAAGGATGTTGTTACTTACGACTAGAGAGTTAAGACGCTGGAACCGAGAAACATGTAGGCAAATATCGAAATCGTGGGTGTTTTTAAAGGTCAACAGGCTTTGTTGGTATCCCGTGAAATTCCGTTCTTGTCTTTTCTTAAGGGGCGATGCTAATGCGCAATGGAGTTTAGTAATGTCACTGAGAGAGTCCACCGCAAGTTCAACCTTCGAGTATAAAGCAAGTGCTGAGACGCTGTTGAAAGATGAGAAATATCAGTGATATCTTACTTCAAAATAGAACAATTCATTTAGCCTTCATTGTCCTCGATATCTTACTGTACTTCAAGTCGACAGACTAAACGCTACTACGAATAGTACCCATCTCCAACTCACTGACCTAAGCCTGAGTATCCTCTTCTATCAGTCTCCTCAAGATCCTTACCTGAGAATTCCATCTACGCTGCTACTTATCGTAAAAGATGGCCGTTCTCGAGATCACCCAAATACCACTGAACAGCGACCCGGAGCTCCTCAAAAAGGCAGAGAACACCGTAATTCCGAAGCTGGCCAGGATTGCTGACGAGGGAGCTCCTGTCCGTAATGCTTCGATAGGATCCGTAGTCTCCGAAAATGGCGAGACTCTTCGGGACGAAAACCGAACGTTCTTGCTTGTTCGTAAGTACATCACACTGGATCTGCGTGTCGGTCTCTGTCTACCTATTTTCTTTCTCCTCCCTCCTACTCATCAACCCCATCGTTTGAGAAATGTCTTCCGAACTGACCCAGCATGAATCAGAGTGGCCAAGCTTGTCCGACTTTCAGGGTTTCCTAGGAGCGCCGAGTCCCAGCTTTATTGAGTTTCAAACGCTCATGAAGGAGGAGAAGCTTGCAGCGGGAGAAGTGGTAGTGAAGCGCTTCGAAGTAGACGATGGAGAGGTCTCGAAATTCCTTGGTTGTGAGGGCGGCCCTGGTGCTATGGTGGAGTTTACTTCCATCAGGCCGAAAAGCAGTGATAATGATGCGGCGAACGTACTGAATATCGTCCGTCGCGACCTCGGTACACTGTTTAGGGGTGCTTCTGCTGTTGCCGTGGGCGAAAGCCAGGGTGCCGATTTGAAGAAAGAAATTGCTGCTCTGGGGATATTTGGTTGTAAAGCTGTGAGTTCTCTTACCTTGCTTCGCATGGGACCCTTGGGCTAGGTTGCGTAGTTGTATCGAGATTGTTTTGCTGATGGTTGGCGTGGAATTTTAGGAATTGGAGAGAGCTCAGGCGTTGCCTGCACGACAGGAGTTGTTAGAAAGTATTATCAGTGTAGCCGATCTCTCCTCCGTGGTTGCGCGTCTTGAGAAGCGGTTAATTTGATCTCCAGGCAATATGGACAGGGCTTGAGCACAATCATACACAAGTATCCTCTAGGTAATATCGATCGAGCTCCTCGCCGTATATAATTTGCGACATATAATCTCTACTTCGGTATAATTAGCGTCTTGTAAAACAGATAGTGAATATACTCTTTTTTTTTATTTTTATTTTTTAGCATTATCCTGAAAGAAGGTGATTTGTCCAAGACACATCACGTCTGATTCCCTCGCTGTGGTTGTTGTTCCCGAAGCACCCCCACCCAATGACATCTCTTGAACCCGCTGCAACTGACTCCAGGCACCTAGACCTAAGCACTGCTCTCCATGCCAGTGGCAAAGATTTCTAAGCATGCGACAAGACTTCAACTGCAAAATTTCTTGAGAAAACATCATTATTTAGCCAACATTGATTCCGCAAGAGTTTTTATTGCTCAATAACCTGTAGCCAAACGAGTTGACACCCCGCATTGTCGGGATCCTCAACCAGATACCCATCGTTCTCATCACCTCACTCATACGATAAATGTAACCCTCTCTCAAAACCCGGAAACAGTCACCAAATATGTCAGAAGATACCTTACAACCTTTGCCCCCAGATACAACAGGGGACTCCAAGCCCGCATCACCACCAGCACCCATTCCCACATCCGCATCAACCCCTCCTCACGCTTCATCACAATCTCACAACCCTAACCCCACCAACCCAGACTCCTACACCAAACCCCAACCACGACCACCCAAATCTCCAGCGCACGCAGCCCAGGTGCGCATTCAGAACCGCCGACGGGAATGGCTAGCGCGGCACGGCGCGACGTATCTCCGCCGCCTAGACCACGAGCTCGCGGACCCCGTGCGGTACGACCGGCTCATCAGACGATTTCAGAGCCCAGCGCAGCGCGAAGCCGAAGGCCGCGCGAAGGGCTTCGGGCGTGTGCTAGAGGTTGACTTACTCAGGGGTGAGGCAAGGATGGCGCGCTTGGGAAGGGAGATTGAGGGTCGGGATGCGGATGGAACTTGGCTAGTGAAGAATGGTGGTCGTGCGTGTGGCCAGACTGGAGTGGGAACGGAAGAGGTGGATGATGATGAGGAAGAGGAGGAGGCTGTGGATTTAGTAGATGCTGAAGATGACGGTGAAAGTGGAGGTGCAGGTGCAGGCGGGGATGGATACAAGGAAGGGAGGAGCGAGGGTGAGGGCAAGCCACCGCAGACGGCCGAGGAAGGTCGAGAGCGCTGGGATGCTTTCCTGCGAAGGAGGTTCGTCGCGGGTGGCGATGAGGAGTTTGATTATCGTGCCGTCGATGAGGATGATGAATTTGATGCGCTTGAGCGGCGCGAGCAGGAGGATGCTTGGTTTGATAATGAGGAGCCGGAGTGGGCTGGTGATGGTGATGGTGAGGGTGAGGGTGATGATGAGAAGAAAGGGATCAAAGGATCTGGTGAGAGGACTTTGATAGGGGAGACGGGCGTGCAGGATTTCTGAGACTGGTGATGTCTGGATAAGGGGTTGATTAGACACTGCTGTGTGAATAAATTTGGATCCGGATCTAGATGATCTGGTGAGAGCACCTTTAAACTTTATGTATGCCGCCGGAACCTTGAAGTGTCTCTGAGATCAACTTCATCAATTGATCATGTATTTCAGAGCTACAAGAGCTGCGCATGCTAGACAACTCCACCATACACACACATCAGAACAACTCAAACATGCAACCACTCTCACTTCTAAGTCAAACCTACTAGTTCACAGTACATACACCTACTCAAAGTCAAAGAAATAACACTAGATCCGCACCTTCTAATCAGTCTACATCAGGAATAGGCAAGTGATCCACAAGCGTCATCTTCAGTCCCAACTTTCCCAATGCCTCGACAGCATTACTATCTCGAAGATTGTCCGTCTCCTCCTGACTAGTTAGGACGAAGTCATGCTTCAAGATCCAGTCACCCTCAGCCATCCCGTATTCCTTTGCCGTGGCCTCGTCTATCTTGGCGGGATCGACGATCAAGCTCTGCTTAACGCCGAAGACGGCGTCGGTTGTCTCGTAGTGATCTCCTTTCATGTATAGAGAACTAGAAGCAGGTCATACCATGGTCAGTCGTCCGTCGTCATATACCTCGAAACATGAAGAGCGTGTTCAAGACTCACGTAATTAAGTGATCCCATCCCTCCTTTTCAAACATGAAGTGCAGATGCGCGGGTCTCCAGCAGTGCCGGTTGAGTTTAACGAGGAGCTTGCCGACGGGGCCGTCGTGGGGGATCGGGTAGCTGACTGGACGGATGCCCTTGAACCAGAAGCGCCCTTCGGCGTCACTTTCCATGATGCAGCGCTCGCTGGGCTCTTGGCGGTTTTCATGTTGAACATCATCTGTGTAGTTGGTCATTATTAGCTAGATCATACGGGCCACTTGCTACTCTCAAGGCGAATTTGCGAATGATACTCACTATGGTCGAGTTAGCATCTGCGTTTCTGGAAGAATGGAAGAACCGCTACAGATAGGTTCAAACGAAATTTCAGGACTCAATAAACACGTACCAATTCCCAGTACTATCCGTCTCCCAGATGTCAATCTTAACACCCGCGATTGGCTTTCCATTTGTATCCTTGACAGTGCAGATGCAGAGCAACGGCTCGCCATTGGTATCAGAAGACATATTCGACCCGTGGGCCAAGGTCGGAGCATCATGCGTGTGAAACGGGCCAAGCACCGAACCCTCAGTGGAATGTGGCGGCTTAGGATGGTTGATACTATCGACGAGCAGCGAGAGCCCCAGCACATCGGACAGGAGGATGAACTCCTGCCGCACCTCATTACTGATCTGTCCGCACCCGACGAGAAACTTGATCGCGGCCATCCACTCATCCGTGCTCAAGCGTGTCTCTCGCGCAAAGTCATGGAGGTGGGTGATGAGGCGTGACATGAGATATGTCAGCCGCTTGTCGTCGCCCTGTGAGTTGATGCGGATCGCATTGGGCGTGATGTTGTCGATAGTTAAGTCCAGGAGTGCCGGGGTTTTGGTGGTGTTGTTTGACGCCATGTTTATATAAGTAGGTACTTACGAAGTCGCTTGGATAGAATGAAACTGAGCAGCGCTCTGTCATTTACGGAGGGATATTTAGTTGGAAAAGAGACTACCGACGTATTTATGCAAGTAGGCTCGAATTTGAGATAGGTTTCTAATCATTTGTCTGCCCGTTCTCCCGTTCGACTTTCGTTATGTAAGTCTCTGTCATCACTCCCGGCAGTTGCGGCGGGTTCAGGGGTTGGAAGGACTAACGAGAGAACAATTTCTGGGTCATGGAATTCACTGATCTAGCTGATGTCAATGGGTTTGGACTAATGCATAACCATAAAACCCGTTTTTCCTGCTCTGAAATGGTAAATATCGGTCCTAATATCACAAATCTTACGACGTGGGCTCTGTTGGGGTATACTTCCGTGAGGGGCAGCATTGCGGGGAATTACACAAATGATGAGTGTCGATGCGGTTATGAAGGGTTGGTAAAGAGATTTACTCACTCATCACTGATTCAATTGATTCCGCATTCAATATTTCAAAAATAAGAAATGAAGGCATATTTGGTGTATATGCGAGGAAGAGTCTACCATTCTAGGACTCTAGGTTATGCTATCGAAAATTTCATACAACTTAACTCAGTAGCGCTGGACCTCTCACGAGCAACGACCCACACCTTTACACATCACTCTTGCCCCCCGTTCTTTCGGAATCATCATCAGATGAGTCTTTGGACATCTCAGGACCTGCCTTTAGCGCATCTAACAACTCCTGCGGCGGCGCAGGGCAAGCATCGAGAGCCCTCATCATCTTGACGCGCTCACTGAATGTTGGCTGCGAACGGCCAGGAGCTCGCTTGACCCCTCTCTTCGCGCGCATGTCTATCATACAAAGCCGTTTTAACTGCTGCAACTCAATCTGTTTACGACGTGCATCTGTAATACGGTACGGCGGCGGCGGCGGCGACGGAATTGGGGGCGCATGCGCCCGTCGGGACATTGACGCTGACGAAGTAGAATCTGGACGCCGAGGATCCGCAACTTGGCTCGGTTTCGGTTTCGATGCCTTGTCTGGTTCGTGCACTCTTGTCGCCGAAGCAGAAATATCCACAGTCTTGGTTCCTAGAGGTCTATCCGTAGTCGCAGGGCTTCTAGACTTAACATCATAGATGTCTCCTTTCTGGTTGTCGGGAAGCGTAGTCTTCTCCGCGCGTACTAATTCAGAAGCTGACACAGATTTCTCGTTGGGGGGGCGGCGAAACTTTTTGGGCACCACGACGCGCTGTCTAGGGTGATCCTTCTTCGAAATCGAGATCGTTTCAATATTACTCTCATCATCACTGAGAAAGGTTTCGTCGCTGGGTCGTTTCATTTCTTCTTTCGAGGCTGATCGTTGACTATGTTTCGGGTCTGGATGGTGAAGGTGCTCAGCATGCTTCTTCGGTCTCTCGCCCTCATTCTCCTTATTCTCGACAATCTTATCGCTCTTACGGCGCTTCGCGGAGGTGAATTTGTTGGGAGAGGTGCTCTTGCGCTTTTGACCCGCCATGACTCTGCTGATCAAAGCGTCATCATTTTGAGTCGTAATTGTGTCTGTCTTCTGGTTTTCGACAACTTTAGCAACTTTGACCTTTGGCCTAGGGACAGGAGTGTTAGACTGTTTGCTTCTCAATGAGTCACGAGCATTCCGCATATACCTTGTATTCATCAGTCGCTTAATGGCGGCGCGATCAGCCTCCCCGAGGAATGGCACTGAGGTCTTTGAGGGGGCGTCTTGGGGTGTAGACGGTGGCATTGTCAGAAGTCGGGAGGGTGGTCGGTTCCTTATTTTCTTTTTCTGGAGCTTTTGCTGTAAAGATCGTAAGTAGTCCGTGTTGGGTTGAAAATTATGTATGCCGAACTCTGGAAAGGTATGAATACAAGGGCCACTTAAATATTTCTTTGATTCATCAATCAATGATAGTGTTGTCCACGACTCTTTGAAGTTTGGGCAACAGGCTCTTCATCATCCTTACTTGTTTAACAAAGGACCATCAGAAACAGGATAGCCTGACCATTTCTGTTTCGGTCCCTGTTATGAAGAGGGCAATTAGAAGTGAAAAATATGCTAGAATGTTAGTTAGAATCTAACCTGGCCTGTCTGTGTCGTTGTACATTTTGATTTCATTGGTATCTCATGCAAAATCAGTTCTATCGTTATATACATTGTCGGTATGCCGTGCTCGAATCTAATCGTAAGTCGAAATACCTGTCGTTCATATACAAGGCCGTTTTCCCCTTTTGTTCTTCCGTTCCCCTTTATATACAGTTCTCCAAACGAATCGTCACGACCTTGAGACTTCAACCTTGAAGTCTGTCGAGACCATGATGCCGCCGCCATTTGGTGGCGGGGACCCAAATCTTGTGTCTTCCACTAAGCTGGCCTCGGACCCGCTGCTCGAATCACCCTCTCGGTCGATGCTCTTTGTGATTGTTTGGTCCTTTGTGCGATCCAGCTTCGATCTTCCAGCTGTCGAGATTAAGACTTCTCGCCGGTTACCGTAAATGTTGTCGAGCTCGAATGGATCAGGGAGGGGCCCCTTTAGCTGGCTAAATTTGCCCGGTTTGACATACGAGTATGATGGTGTTCGTATTGCTCCACTGCTAAATTTGTGTTCTCTTTCCTTCTTGAGTACCCTTGCGGCTAAGGTATAAATCATTGGGATGCTGACGCAAAGAATTGTGAGAAGGGGTTCCAGGTTTGCCAGGAAAGTGGCAGAGACACTATAGGATCATTAGTTAGTAAATATTCCTACGCACTGGGCTGGTCAAAGTTTAGAGGATTTGAAGAATCTCGAAAGAGGAAATAGAGAAGACTCGTGGTATTCAATCCTGGAAAGCCGCTTATTCTTAGAACTGACCTGGTGTAAGAAAAGTCGTTGTGATAGTTGATCGTGGTGATGTAGCCTAATCGAATCACAGATACTGCCGTCACACTAAGGCCAATTGCAAATAGGCAAGTAAGTCGGATTTTTGTTTGTCGGTCCATCTTAAGCTTCCAAATTGCAGGCAATGGCACAGCCAACAAGAGAAGATCGGTGAAGATGGACCAGCCGCAGACAGTTACGTAAAGTGGTTTCTAGGGTAGAGTATCAGTGAGAGTCCAAGACCTTTGTTCTCTAGATATAATTGCGTGACAGCGATGACAAGCAAGGAAGAACGTCTGTCACTTACTCTATTACCACATGTCTCTAAACCGTCCCATTTCCACATATCCGCTAGGGGATGGCAGAAGGTGAATTGATATAAGAAAAGGGCCAATGTCCCTATCACGAGCGCGATCATGCATACTTTGGTAGTCTGGGCAATCTCTTTACTGTTGAAAAGCTTTAAATAAAACGCCAGTGCGCTGAGTTTGGCCGTGTTTAGAGCCACGATGTGAATAACTTCGTAGCTAAAGAGGATCTAAAGGATCTTGTGAGCCACAGTTCCCGCCATCTTTCTCACTGCAAAGCAGTTCGAGAGCGGAGGTAAGCATACCTTTGGTATAGAAAACTGGTTCGGTTCAGGAACCGTTTCATTTACATGCCCTAAGCCGCCAAAGACCACTACAAGGACATATAAGCAATTGCCTTTTCCCGCACCTCATAATCTCGATGTGATCGAAAGAGATGGTACGCACGTAGGCCAAAGATCGCAGTTTGTCCCAGAGATAGGAATGAAGCCCAAAAGACCAAGGCATCATCCAAGCCTAGCTTGATAGATATGTATAATCGCGACCATACTCGTAGTGCCAGTGCTATGAGAACGAGAACATCGAAGATGACAATGATGATGAAGAGCCTGAGAGACAAGGTGGTGGGCACCACGGTCACGTATGTCGGCCCCGGTGGCGGCTGTGGCAGAGGAGTCTGCGTCGGAAGTGAGGTGATCATGGTTCATTTGGCTCCCTCGCTCATCCGCGAGTTAAGGTAGCCGTTGTTCGCATGGACTGACGACGACGTTGTAGATTCGGAAATCGGAAGATCCAAAAACTCGCCACGAGAAAGACGCAGCGACGAGCAACGTTCGGCACTCGCACATATATGGAATCTTTATTACAGTAATAGATGGCACGCTAGGGAAGCACCTAATACTCGTACATGTTCACTAGAACCAATCTGGGGGAAAAAATTCAGGCAGCTTGCTGATTTGTACATACCTTCAGGTACCACTTGAGCCACCTTTCTCAATCTTGCCCACTACAGGCAGGACAATGGCCAATTCCGCAGTCCGTGCCGTTGTGGTACTAATGTGACGGCTTGAGGACCTGCGTTTCCGGCGATCCTTCGTACTAAAAGCAGGTACATTGCATGTCATCCTGTATTTGTAGGTGGCGCTTATGTCGATGTTGAGGCCAATATTAGTACACATTGAGGGATCAAATGTACATGTCGCTTTTATGGACGCGATGTAGCCTAAGGCTTAAGCAGGCCAAGATCAGAGACTTGGCTTGCTGAAAATGGCAACTAGAGAATCAGCAAACGAGACTTGATATCAGTGGCGCGCGACCTTGTTTCCACATAACTCGGCAGGGCAAGACAGATTGACAGGTTGACAGGAGCCAATAATCCCACCTTTGCTGGAAGCAAAATATGTGGTGTGTGCAAGACGGAACAATAATAAGTTTAATTTCCTGTGCCCTCATGAAAGAGCCATTGGTGAGATAAGCAGCCGAATTTAGATATGCAGGTGCACCAAGGTCGCACACCGAAATCCTTTACGGCAGAATGAGACGTGGCAGTTATGCAAATAAGCTGCGTTCCACTGATCTTCTCCTATGGTCCCCTTATCAGCTCCATTATTGAGTGACTATCATCATATCTTGCCCTTTCCATTTTTTGACAAGCAACACTACACCGAGCAGAGCCTGATGGCGCCTGAAAACGGTACCATAACGCCACAACCAAGGGTAAAACCTTTGGGCGTAGAGGTGATATTAAATCATTAATCGGTAAAATAATCTGTGCAGTGGTTTCTCAATCTACTCCATACAGTCCCCAACTTGCCGGAGGATTCTGGACCTCAGGACTCTGAAGAGAGCCCTGTATTCCGTACTATGTTGAGAAGCAAAATCTAAATCGACAGCACCTTTTTTTTTTTTTATATATATAATCAGTATTTCATTCAAACGATTGATTTACGTCTCGTTGTGCAAAGACCTGAATCTCGACAAAGGAGGGAACCCCGACGAGCGGAGACCAGCCTCGGCGCCTTCATGAACTTAGGTATATTTGTCAAACGTTGAGAATACGTATCTCGACAGAGAACTGTTGGCCTATCATTGAATGGCTTGTAGATCTACTTGCCGGCTTCTACCAAGATATCCGTAGGAAGTATCTGGGTTTGAACATTCGATGATCGGGACCAAAGCGAGCCAATATTCGTGAGAGAGATAAGGGATGACCCCTGTCAACCCACGCGAGCCGCGAGATCCTAATCATAGGCACTAACCTGTCACTAATTCTTGGGGCACTAATTCTTAGGGCTGTCATTCATTAGTGTACGGAGTATCCCCCGAACTACTCCGTACTGATATGAGCACTCACCCATTGGCCAATGTATGAAGAGACAGTAATCCGTAGCTGAAACTAACTCTCTAACGTAAACTCCGTTGTCCGTACTTGTACTAACTCTCAACAAGAGAAAAGAAGAAGAAAAATACTAGTGCTCTCCGTGAACTAGTATTATAACTGATAATGGCAATACTAATCTCCTGCGTTGACCCAAATCCCAAAGTCCTGGTAGCCGCTACCGCCGCACAAATGGTTGGGGCACCCCGGACTTTTTGACCCTGTAAACCTTCACAGGCGGGCTCGGCAGGGCCGGCTGCATTCTTTTCGTTCTAGAATCCTGCCATTTTCAGCTACGGAATACCTTGAAGTTTGTACGCGGTGAAAGATTCTGATCGGCATATAATCGCACGTGGTCAGCAAATACTGAGGAGATCGACTGACTGGTTTAACACGAAGTAGAGGGGCACATACGCGCAGATCCAAGGCTGCTGCATTCCTGTGCTCCGTGAATGTGATATCATTCCCAGAAACTGATACTGACGGGAGAGAAGTTACCAACTCCCCGACCTCGTACACTTACGCGTTTATTCATTCTAATACGTACTTCAAGAGATCTCTAGACATCTAGAAACCCGCCAATGGACCAATTATTTGCTTAGAACTCGCTCACCTACGGCAAGACCTAGGCGGTCAATCCAGCTCGTGTATCAATATCGCGATAAAACCCCTCCAAGTCCGCCTCGCTTTGGATGCACTCAGCCTCTCGATGCAAGGCCACCAGGCAGGTTGGGCCTGGGTCTAAAGCCAGTCCAGACGTGATATATGCATTTCTATATGTTTGTAGAGCCTCGTGGCCCAGCTTCTGGAGCACAGAAATCCACCACTCGGCGTGTTGGAACTCTTGGAATCTTGGGTGTCGCGATAGATCACCCAAAACCTCCGGGATGTTGACACGATCCCGACGCAGCTCAAATGTCTTTGCCCACTCCTGCCATATGTACTCCCAGTCCCAAGTTGGAACCGGGAGAGCAGCGGAAGTCTTGGCGAAAGTGCTCTGCGTTGGTGTCGGCATGTCGTCTTCATAAAATTCCTCGGGCGCCGTTGCTATGGGCGTCATCATATCGTCATCATCATTGTCACTCCTACTATTACTACTAATAGTGATGCTCTCTCTGTTCCTATGTTGGTATACTGACCCTCGGGCCATCTGCTTTACTCGCGCTTCAACGAGTGCTAGGAAAGCCCACACTACCACGTCGTGCTCGACGAGGGAGTCGGGCCCGCAGGCAATAGCTGCGATAGCCTCTTCAACGCCAAGCTGCGTCGTCATCTGGCATGTCTCGCAAGCGGATTCTAGACCTAGGTCATCGCGTTTATGCGGGAGAGGCAAACCCGGTGTGATGCTGTAAGAGATCTCGGCGTGACCGTGGTATTTTAGGAATGATACCAATTTCGGGAGCGGGTGAGACGTTCTTGGGTGATTACACGAGTGAGTAGGTTGTGATTTGGAAGGAGGCGAATATGACGGAGAAAGAGTCGGGATGGAGAGGGTTCTGATCTGCGTCGTAGTCGTCGTCATATTTCGAGCCGATACTCAACGAGCTGGGGTCTACAAGGATGAGGAGTCTTTATTCGGTAGGTTTACGGGTTACTAGTTCGATCAACTACACGATGCATGAGGCTGTAGAGGTGCATTGAGATAAGCTTTCTCCGTTCTTCATCTCTTAGATATTCATCTCAGTCAAAGAGATTTCTACGGTCTACCTGGTGCGAGCTCCAACCATTATCCAAGGAGACTAAGCACACTTGTCGAGAACAAAGTGGAAAGGATAGATTTCAACTCCTGCCGGTCCTGCAGGCCATTGTTTGTAACGACGGTAACAAAGCATACTCCTTTCTCTTCAGTCTTTATCGTTTGGGTATCGAGAACCGGACCCGCGCTGGGCTCGCCACACGCTCGCCAGGCTGGCTCTATTCAATCATCTCAGAGAAACCTGACATTAATTGAATTTTGATCATGGCATTTGGAAAGTGTTGTTAAGCCATGAAGACACTTCTCATATCATCTTTATACTGTCAACTGTTTGGAGATAAGAAAGGCCACATGACGTAAGACAGACGGTCATTACCGAGGCATATGCATTTTCAAAGATAGGCGGGGTACGCGATTGGTGGTTCAATCCGGGATTCTTTCTCCGACCGTTGATGTTCATATTTTGCAATCTCGAAACGTCCTTCAGCCTCCCTAGCCTAGCATATGCTTGAAGATATCTACTTACCATGAATACAACCGAAGAGACAACATTGCCACCCCTGAAACTGCCAGCTGGAATCACAGAATCCTACATAGATTGCCAAGCATCCTGCGGACTAAAATGGCATATTCTCAGCGCTGGAAACCGAGGCGATCCGTTGATTCTGTTCTGTCATGGTTTTCCTGAGCTGGCGTACTCATGGCGCAGAGTTTTACCGAAGATTGCGGATGCTGGATACTACTGTGTAGCTATGGACCAGCGGGGATATGGGCGCACGACAGGATGGCCTCAACGGACATTCTACGAGGTCGACCTAAGCGAGTTCGTGTTCACGAACCTCGTGCGCGATTTGGTTTGTCTAGTCTACGGACTGGGTTATATGGAGGCTTACAGTATCGTGGGACATGAGTAGGACATTTTGACGTTATTGACCTTCATGAACGATGTTGTTGTGCACGAAATTGACTGCATTTAGATAATCAGTCTGAACTCTAGCGATGAAAATAATTCAGGTACTAACATCACATTGTGAGCAGCTTCGGTGCAGTCAGCTCTGCGATGGCGGCACTTATGCGCCCTGATATCTTCAAGTCGACTGTGCAGCTTAGCCATCCACATCATGCACCTCCCTCGCCACGATTAGGAGACGCGCACGAGAAAGCGAAAATTGATATTCAGGTCGAACTCGCCAAACTTGAACCTCCACGGAAGCATTATAAATGGTACAACTCAACGCCCAACGCGGCTTCAGATTGGGACAATTCATCGCAGGGGATAGAGGAATTCCTTAGAGGGTACTTCCACCTCAAATCCGCCGACTGGGCGAAGAACGATCCACACCCTCTCAAGGAGTGGAGTGCGACGGTCCTCGAGGTTATGCCGGAGTATTACATCATGCCCAAAGACGCTTCAATGCCGGAGGTGGTGGCTCGCAACATGGCATCCGAGGATTACCAGAAGACAGAGCGATGGTTTCCGCCCGAGGAACTTGCGGTGTACTGTGACGAGTTCGCACGCACTGGATTTCAGGGCGCAATGAATTGGTATCGCGCGCAGACTGCGTCAACACCGCAATCGGCGCGAGATATGCTGCTCTACGCTGGGAGCGTGATGCGTGTGCCGTGCACATTCATCAGTGGAAAACAGGACTGGGGAAACTATCAACAGCCGGGTGCTTTCGAAGGATATGAGGACTCGAGGTCGGTTCAGAAGGGATGTTTCCGTGGGGCTACCTTGATCGATGGTGCTGGACACTGGGTACAACAAGAACAACCAGAGGCGGTTGTTCGGGCGCTTCTGAGATTTTTCGAGACCATCTAGGTGGCTAACTTGTTTGCAAAAAGTTCAGCATTAAGAGCGCTGCAGTGAGAGGTGGCAACAAGTATTGGAGGGCGACTTAAGTGGCGATATTCAGTCGGTCGTCCTGTCCGATTCTCACAGAGTTAGATGCCGTGCAAGAAGGGAGAAACAAAATACAACATGCCTCAAGGATCACAATATACAAGAGAGGTGGCATGCTGGGGGATAAAGTGATAAAAAAGGAAGAAAAAATAAATCGCCATACCTCGGACTCGAACCGAGAATCTTCGGCTTAGGAGGCCGACGAGTTAGCTTTTGAATCTGGTTAGCATATTGATCCAAAGCTCTCTAACCATTAGACAACTTACCCATTTCTCTAGTACGGCTTTGTTTGGTGAGAGGGCTGCCTGTTATTTTGATTGATATGTCTGACGTGGTCTCTGGACAATGACTGAATGAATGGAATGGGCAAGAATGATTGGTTGCTATTGCCCTGTGACACAAGCTGGGAAGTGGAATATAAGGTACTTTCCGAAACACAGCCTTCGGTCTAATGTATGAGGAAAATTTTCTCAGTCCTCAGTCTCTCTGCGTTTGCTCACCGGGCGGGTAGATGCCTAGGGAAATCTGAAAAGTGACAAGACATATATGCACCCATCCGGGTCTGGAAATAACTATGCGCACATGGTGTTTCCGATAGGTCATGTATAACGCGCACCTCAGTATTATCTGAATATCCACGCCGTGATTTAATGGTATGACTGCAGTGGTCGTGACGTAGTCACTACAGTTTCAACGGATTCGTACGTGAGAAAGCACCCGCAAACCGGGTCGCATTATCAGCCAGATACAGCACTATATGCAGGTTGCGTTGATAGAATGCTGGTATACTTCGTTCAATATCTTCATCATTATCTGTGTAGAGGCCTGGCATTCTTAGCCCCTTACCCGGAATGGGTTAACCGTTGTCGACACAAGGTCTCTCTGGACACTTCATCTGGGATGAATAGATGTAGCAGATGGCATGTTTGATCGAAAGCTGACTACGATTATTTTACTTAACGCATATGATCTCTCCGTCAGTAAGGCAACTAAAAGCATCATCATTCTTCGCCCATATCCTCCACGCCTCTGCCATGTCAGTCGCCTCCTCTTCTGTGATGAATCCCAGATCAACCGCTTCGGTTCGTGTAGATGACGTCTCCCATCTGACAGCCATCATCTCGCCCCAGAACTTCCGGTCAGTAGGACCCGATCGTGGTGTAGCAGTCGCTGAAGCGGTAATACTATCTGGATGAAATCCAGCTCGTCGCGCAAACTCGCGGCCCCGACCTCCGGCGATCGTCTTCCCGGACCGAATTCCCAGCTTCTCAATCACTGCCAACGACTCGACTGTCCCGGGAACAGGGGGATAGAGAATGAAGCTCTTCCAGTCGGCCTCGCGCGCGCAGACAAAGCCGCTAGGCTTGCAAACGCGACGCATCTCTCGCAATCCGCGAACGGGGCCCGGCTCGCCGTTCCCGCCAACCAGGTGCCCGAGCACTTGGTGCGCATGCACGACGTCAAAGGTGTCGTCTGGGAACGGCAGACCCTCTATGATATCGCCGACCTCGAATGAGGCGTTCTTGGTGCCGCGCTTCTCGGCTGTCGCGCGTGCCGAGTCGATGGCTGTGTCGCTGCGATCAACGCCCGTTAGATGGCCGTCAGGGACGTGCGTCGCTAGGTCTAGCGAGATCGTGCCGGGTCCGCAGCCGACGTCTAGAATGCGCATGTGAGGTTTAAGGACGTGGAGCATATACGCCGCATTTTTTACCGCGGTGCGCTCCGAGTAGGATGCGATCATTGACTGGCTGTAGGTTTTGGAATCCATGGTTGGATAGTGCAGGGTGCTGCAATATTCTGTTTTGAGAGTGGAACGTTTCTCTAGGATGGAGACAGGAATTAAAAGACCCGAGGCCGAAAAACTTTCATTTAAAAAGAAAGAAAGAGATCGTGTTTTGTCTCCGTGGGATTGTTTTTGACTCGTATCAAAGATTTGGTGATTGCCTATGTCTTCATTGACATCCAAATTCTAGCCAACCAGGGTGAGGATCCGGCCGTGACGTATAGTCGGGGTAGATTATCGGAACCGAAAGCGCATGCGACACCAGCACCAAGATCTCAAAGCTGTTCAATCCACTCGAACTTCAAGTTTATAACCTAACGAAGAAAGTATCGCTCTTGAAGCCAGTGACACTACTGATGAACCATATATATGTGCAGTGTGGTGCAACGTAAATTCAATTTCGACATAAATACGTCTTAATACTCGGCCCTGTGCTAAGTCTACAATTGGAGTATCAATTGGGCTGGCTCAACTCCTCCATCTCTTCCCCAGTATCATCTATCTAATGGCCAAATTAGGGGTAAGACCCGGCTATTCTTATCTATGAAGTAAAGTCTCCCAATAAGCACCTTATCACATAACTATAAGCGGCAGAATAAGCATCAAGGGAGACTCAGACAAAACTTCAGTTCAACCAATCAATATATTATATACACTTTGAAGTAAAATGAATAATCTCATTGTAAGTCCAAGTGTTGAAACTGGGTGATACCAAGTTGATTTAGTGAATAGTCTAAGGGGGAAAAAAAGGAAATACTAGATTATACACCAATGAAAGACAAGACTAGTGGTCCAAAGTTGCGAGTTTATCATACAACTTTTCCCCGAGATGTGGTCTGAGTTGATTTTTCTATTTTTCTCCTTCGCCCTTTTCAGAGTATAGCGGTATAGATTATGTTATCTTGTCGTTGTGAAAGAAAGACGAATATTTCAAGTGAGGAAAGTCGCAATTCGGGATTGGAAGAACGTCGGCTCGTTTTCGCCATGGTACTTATCGCCGTTTGACAGAGTATTTACTCTTGTAGGTTAGTTAAGTTCATATCTGCTCATTGGTGCTGATATTGTGGTTGCTACATACATACTCTTCACAAAGCCTTCAAGGCTTTCTAGCTCCACAGTGCTTGCAAATCGCGTCGGCTTCGTTCGTTTTGTATTCGAAGTAGTCCTCTTTCTTGCAATCCGGGCACAGGATCTTCTCAGAGGTGTCGTGGACCTCATCTGGCTTGATATCTTGTTCGGACCTTGTCGTCCTATCAGTCTCATAATTCGAAAGGGGTATCATAAGCGGTATGGTTCACATTGTGTTTTGAGGTCCAGCTGAATTTATGGACAAAGTTGATGGAGCACAGAGCTTATCTGGAAATGATGCTTTTCGTGGAGTTGGTTGATCTAAATGTTTAATGACTTGGTGTATTGAGTTTCTCTGTCTCTTTATATATGATTCTGAGGCCTACAACCAGCAAGAGCCGCATTATAATGCCCCCAATGGTTAATATTGTAAAGTTCCGATGACACCTATCATCGTTCCAAAGGATCTAGGACTTTGGCAAAGAGAAACATCGAAGCAGAGCCGCAATGTCATGTTGACCATTCATCTGTCTTGGATAATCCGGTTGTTCTGCCAATAGATTAGGGGTTTTTCTGGCCGAGTGCCTGGAACATAGTATGATGCGAACATCAGGTGGTAGATACGAATCATCGACGGTTCTCGGAGCACACCGTCTATGTTACAGTTAGCCCCTGCTTGTTAATGTTAAATGGAAGTCAGCCATGTCCAGTCAGCGCTAGAATAGTCGCCAATATTGGAGGATCAGTAATGAACTGATTTAGGCATGTGCGAGGGTAACTGCCACAGGAGAGTTTTTTGACCATAAACACGCTATAATATCTAGAGAAACATTTTCATTCTCATCGAACTGGATAACTCTGCCTTAAAATTTTCGTAGCCTCAGTCGTTCTCTGAAATAATTACAAAGAAGACCGGTCTGCTTCTGTAACCTGTATTAAAAGGATTATCACTGACAACCCTATCTATTGTGGCCTAGAAGCTGGGCTACCAGATCCCTTGCATACCACACGCGGGCGAACAAACATCATCCTAGTATTCTCATGCTTCAGGCTTCACGGAAAAGGAAGGTAACTTTGACAGGAGTGAATACATAGCTGGATCCCAGAAAGGCAAGGCTAATCCGGAAATCCGTTCATTCACCGAGCTGCATCCAATTACACCGCCATGACTACCGTGACTTATACGACCAAGACTGGCAGAAATGGCGGGGATAGTTATGAACAGACTGCGTACGGATTTGGAAACGGTTCCGGCAAATCTGCCGGTTTGTTGCTGCCCCTATCTAGAGCAAGAGCGAATGTTTTCTCCATTCCAAGGGTGGTTAGGATCACAGCGATCTAGCCGTCAACAAGATCGCAATCAATTATACAATGAACCTATCTGCGAATGACACATGTATTGTTTACAGAACTTTGTATCCATTTACTAGAGACACTTACCACGAACAGACCGATTGCTGATCTCAAGTCATCCACATATCTTGTCTATAATCCCCTCAAAGCTGTGTCAATGGGAAAGGCGTGACCCGATAATGATTTCTGGCCAAGAGGCCAAAAATGCCCTCCAGTTGGCGCTAATCATAAGGATTGAGGCTCAATTCTCATCCACCAGTCAGAAGCTACAATTATCAATTTTCGGGCCTAAGAATCCTGTGAAGCCGATGTCACCTTCAGAAGAAGAAACGACCTTCTTATCAAATGTGTGTGATACGCCACATGTTGCTCCCGTGATAGAGAACTCGGTGTGGCCGAGAGGTAGTTCAAAAAGGAGCTTGAGAATAGTTTGAATACAACGGTGTAGCCTGATTCGATCTTCTGCCGGTGACACCGGGACTTGATTTATTTGGGATAAAATTAAAAAGGTTGATTTGCTACGACAAGTGATCTTCGGTCTGGTAGGTGGGGGCTTCTAGAAACGGACCCCGGCTTGAGAGCCTCGTTGCTTCCTCGGCCACGAGGTCAGCGGATTGAGATCCCACGTTCTCAACGCAGTGGCGCGGAAATGGCAGGGTAGATCTGGCGCCACTAGAGCAAAAGAGTTGATCTAGAATAGAAAACAATATGGAAGTTTTTGAGCTTAGTAGTAGGATTGTATGTCGATATAATTCCTCGTAAAAAGTCATGATACCAGCAACACCAGAAGTATTTAGAGTACCAAAGTGAGTAACCGAAACGGCTCATCATGAGTTCACACGTGGGTTTATTAGAGCTATAAGCCTACCTAGGTAAGCGCCTGGATTGGTCTTTTTTCTCTCTCTCTTTTTTCCCCCGCAACCATCAAGTCTTCTAACAAACCAGAAATTTATAGTGATATGTTCCAGCGGGATGGGTCAGAGTTTCGATTTACACGCCGAAGTGATTTGCAATCGAATCAGTGAGGACAGTACATAGTATTTCTATCCTGTAGTTCATTTTAAACAACTACGCCATGAACATAAGCCGCAGCTCCCTAGGTTACACATATGAAGATGAGTATTACTACACACTTCAAGACTTCTCCCTTCATGAGAAGCGGGAATTGACGTTCATGTAATGATCAGGAGTGATGATGATTTTTGATTCACCAGCCGCCAACGTAACGTATCAGCAGAAAATAGAATAGAATCTAGAGGTTCTGCAGCCTCTAGAGCCTCATAGCATCCAGCAAACACTATGATTCGAGGACTCAGGAAGTTCCATGCAGTTTGAGTAAGCAGCAGAAATGTTCGAATGCAAGGAGCAGGTTTCCGAGTCTGCAATGTGATATCCATCCCAGACAAATTGACGTAAAGGTAAGCAATTAGTCAATGTCAAGAAGCTGCCTTTGGCGCCCCTAGCCGTTACGCATGGGGCTTTCAAAGAGGATATGAAACCGGTGATCCTAGTGTAAGGCTTGGCGAAATACCACGATATTTGATGTTTATGTCAGCGAAATGGCTGGGGGTATAGATATGCACGGAAGCGCATAGCGAAGGCTTTGTTTGACACTGATGTGGTCTAAAAACAAGGATGCGGCTCCCCGGTTATCTTAGATTCAATCCTCGTCCTCATAAATCTAAGACAGAATCTCCTCAGAAGGGGCGAGGAATCACATCAAAGCCCATCAGGTGGCACTCCCTGCCCCCCTTGTCACTAACGTATAAGCTTCCTCACGCAAGAGTAAATGGGCAAGAATGTTATGAGACGTGACTAGGGATGATCGCCAGTCAGCTTGTGGCGCTTCTTGCCTGCGTAATATTAGCGCCGGGGGCTAATGCCCTGGCTATGGTCAGTTTGCATTTGGGTAAGTTTTCGGTTGAGGGTGAGATAAGGCTGAGCGTTGCATATCGGAGTCTCTCTATCGGAAGAGGATCCGATAATCATGACATATGTCGAGAAAGCTTTGTACTGAGTAATAATGCAGCATACCTGATCTCAGGTATAAGGAGCGCGGAGGTCTTCCAAACATGCTGTAGCCGGATTGCCGCGTTCTCGAAGCCGGTTTGGTGTTACGAGTGCAGTATCAACACTTCATGTGCCAAAGAACTGTGTTAAGGGGCGGTAAACCTACCAGGTACACCTTTTATACTGCGGAGTACTAGCCGCTGCAGTCAGCCATTGACGTACTCCACATAGAAAGAGCGACCCACTCGAAGACATGCATAACCCAATCAAGTCCTCGACTCGAAATGCTTCTAACTTTACCTGATGTAACTAAGCAGCATGCTCAAAATACATTCATTCACATCACGTTCTCCAACTTCATAGCCTTCCTCCATCCGTTTCCCCACTTTGTATCCCACATCTTGCACTCATCATAGATCCTATGTGGTCTGCCTGAGTTAGTGCAACTCAGACCTGCTCGTCCTGCCTCTCGTCACGGAAGCCTCATCACGTTTTGCTGCCCTCACCTATCCAGCAACTGCAATCTTGAATCCGGTCCGTCCCACTCTTGACTCCCTCTCATCGGCATGGTCCATGAAATTCGCGGTGCATTACTCGACTTGAATGCTTAATAAACATATAGACATGGTCTTTGCCAACATTGTGTTTCTCGCTGCAGACATCATGATCTCGGCCATTTCGGCGCTGTGATACCCTGCACGGCCCTTAATCTCATCACCTCATTAACCGTCTCACCACTTACAGCCTCCCGACCCAATCAGACGTGAACGATCTTATTCTCATTTCTTGACACCATGTCTTCCCCTTCTCCGGGTTTTCAGATTTCATCTCCAATTCGCGGAGCCGCACGGAGGAAATCCAAATTCACCTACCGCCAATTGGCCTTGCTCACCTCATACTCTACAACATCGCCGCTACGGGTTATTGCCCATGTTGATCTGGATGCCTTTTACGCTCAATGTGAAATGGTTCGACTTGGTACTGATACAGATCAGCCTCTAGCGGTCCAGCAATGGTAATTATATTCTATCTGTCCACACTAACTGATAAATTCTCTGTACTTTGATTTTGCCCTCACTCAATCTTGCTCCACCGCTGTCCTTCGAGTGCCATACTACTTTGAAAGCTAACGCGAGTAGGCAAGGATTGATAGCTATCAATTATCCGGCACGGAAATTCGGCATTGGCCGCCATTGTACAGTCACTGAAGCCAGGAAGCTCTGTCCCAGTCTGATTGCCCAACACGTCGCAACATGGAAAGAAGGCGAAGACAAGTGGGCTTATCATGATGATGCTGCCTCTCATATTGGAACTCACAAGGTTTCTCTTGATCCCTACAGGCTACAATCGAGAAAGATCCTTGCTCTCATCAAAGAATGCCTTCCTTCCAACATGCAGAGAGTAGAAAAAGCAAGTATTGACGAAGTTTTCATTGACTTGTCATGCCATGTCCATTCAACTTTGCTGCAGAGATTCCCAGAGCTTACGAACCCACCACCTTACGACGACCCAACAGAAAAGCTGCCGCTGCCTCCCGTGACTGCCCTCGATTGGCAGGCTGATGCCCTGGTGGACCTTGACGATGCTGATGCAGAGATTGATGACCCTGATTGGGACGATGTATGCATCTTAATCGGATCCGAAATCGTTCGAGATATTAGAGCCGAGGTTTATCGGAGCTTACACTATACATGCTCTGCTGGGATCGCAAGCAACAAAATGCTGAGTAAGTTGGGCTCGGGGTTCAAGAAGCCCAATCAGCAGACGGTCATACGGAACCGAGCTGCCCAAAACTTCTTGTCAGATATGAAATTTACCAAAATACGAAACTTGGGTGGTAAGCTTGGCGATCAAGTCAGCTCGATATTCAACACGGAGTCCATCAAGGACATGTTGCCTGTTCCATTAGAGCAGCTGAAAGCCAAGCTTGGTGATGACACAGGCTTGTGGTTTTATAATACCATACGCGGCATTGACACAAGCGAGGTTAATTCGCGAACGCAGATCAAGTCTATGTTGTCCGCGAAGTCTTTTCAACCAAGCATCAACAACATGGATCAAGCCACGAAATGGCTTCGGATCTTTTCCGCTGACATATTCTCTCGTCTTATTGAAGAAGGCGTCTTAGAGAATAAGCGTCGCCCAAAAACGATACACTTGCACCACCGCCATGCCGGTCAGACACGGTCCAAATCTAGTAGCATCCCACAGGGGAAAACGCTCGACGAAATTAGTCTCTGTGACCTTGCCAAACAATTGATGCATCAAATCGCCAATGAACCGAGGGTTTGGCCCTGTGCGAACTTGAGCCTTAGTGTCGGAGGGTTCGAAGATGGTGTGACTGGAAACATGGGTATTGGATCTTTCCTGCTTAAAGGTGACGATGCACGACTGTCGAAGGCAAGCCCACGTGAGACATCAATGGAGCTTGTGCCGGGTAAACCAAGAGAGAAGAAACGACGCTTGGAGAACCCTGGTATCCAGCGATTCTTCACCAAGAAAGAAGTATCATTGGGGGACGATGACGGCAGTGAAACGGATGATGTAGAGGCTCAACCCATGAATGACGATGCGCAACATCGGGTAAATGAGTCGCGCAGCCGTCAGGCGTCCATCGCAGAGTACGTGTGCCCTCGCTGCAATGCAAGATTTCAAGACGTCAATGCGCTGCAGAGCCATCAGGACTGGCACTTTGCGTGCGACCTCCAAGATGAGGAACGTGGCAAGCCCTCACTTGCTGACGCGAATCCTGCTCCTGCATTGGCACAGAAGAAACCAACCAAAGGTAGTCGCGGCGTCGCAACTAAGAAGTTGGAGCAAGGGCAAAGTAGGTTAAAATTTGGATAGCCAAACGGCCCCTGGGACCATCTGACTATTCGGATCCTCTCGGACCGTGCGCGACATCACGCACGAGCTCTCTGCTGCAACTGTAATCATTTCGGAATTTTCGTTCCGTAACCATCTAGAACACTCACGTCGCAAGAATCGGTGGTCGAGAGAAACCCACACGGACAAGCTAGAGCCTAGGTGATGATGGTGCAGATGTCATGCCGCGAATGAGATGCTCACGAACCGATTTCGAAGCACCGATACCGACCTTTCACGTAGGCTTACACTGCTGCATCATCATCCCAGTAGGTGCCCTTCGTTGGGCTTCTGCCTGAAAACTATCCAAAAAACATCAGGTGCTACACGATTTCGATCGGTTTGTCGTTATAGCCGGGATGTCCCTGGTTGAAGAGTCTACAGTACTGCATGTTGGATATGATCGATAGACTAATGATCAAAGTTATACCTCGGGACTACATAGAGGACAAGAGATCCCGAAGAATGGATTGTTTCCAACAGAAAGATATGGTTTCAAGGTACGCTCTGTTGTAGTACATTCGCTTCTAACCGCCAGACGGCCCGCTTGCATACCGCTGTGCATCCAGATAACCATCAGTTGCCTCACAATATAAGGCAACCATTGTAAGGCACAGTGGTCTCAAGTAAAAGGGCACGGTCGCTCTCTACAGTGCAGCCCCGGCGGCCATTCACAAAAGAGATATGCCATTGCCTGGTCTGACCCGCCATTGGGCACCTAGAGGTGGAATGCAGCTAAAGGGAGGAGGGTATGTAGTTGGGCTCTGGCGCATAGGTGCCCAACCCAATCCGCATGCCGATGTTTGTGAGATGGCAATCTCTAGCTTTCGGTCCACGCTGCCGAAGCAGTACTGACCTCGCCGTCCTAAATTCTCACAGGACACAATGATCGATAGATACCACTGACATCGTTCGGGGACCATCGCGCCACATTTCCTCAACATAGAATCTCCATCTCTATTTGGTGCTCCATAGGCTGGATGGGAATAGTCACCCCAAATCTCAACCCAAGGGCGGCCTTGTTTGTACCTTGTCGTCCCTCGGCCTTTGGGTTTATAGTCAGCAATGAGCAGGCTCAATGGCGACTAACGCGTCTCAACCCGGATATGCCACGACCGGCGATACTATTCGCTCTTCGTTGTTTTACCTTAACCAGCATGTTTGAGATTGTTGTTTGTGATGGCCCAGGATTGGGAAATAGATGGGAAGCGTTGCCTACCAGATGGTCACCTGACGGTCGAATAACGCATGAGACGTAGATGGAATAGAACTCCCAGTAAGATCATGCCGCCTGTCAATGCTGTTCATAGTGGATCGCATTTGCAATCAGCTCCATACTGGGGAAACCAAGATACGATCGACTGTATAATAAACTGGCGTCGCCTCCTAGATTTGATGACAATAGAGCCTTGCTATCCTGTCGAGTACATCGTTGGCGTGAAAAGCGCAAGATTCCTCGCAAAGCAGTATATCCTTATCGGTTCACCGAGGTGTCATGACCAGCCCGATTTACTTTCTACTTCTTTCACCGACGAGTACCAACAACAGAGACTGGGCTATTCAGGATTTGGCCAGGGAAAGAAAGGTGCAGCGCCGTCGATTTCATTCCGGTTAATGTATGGATAGCAAAAGGTCATACTTGTAAAAGAGGCCACTGTAATTGATATATCTCCAGGGAAACTCTAGGATTGGGAATTAGCGCACGACACTGTGGTTACCTCATAGATACTCCCAACCATCCCCACGACACCGCCCCAGATCACTGGACACTACCTATCTACGAAGTAATACATACCCCCGTTGAGTTACGGTGCAAGCCAAGGCAGGCAGAAATTCTCACTCCCTTCCCTTTTGGACATCCCGCAGATTTGTCTAAGCTTGTCCACCGAACAGGCTGCATATGGTGCGCGGATTATAGTCGGTCGCCTATTTCGATTCGCTCTCAGTGGTCCGCATTCCCTCACATGAAGGTGTGTTTCGACCAGTCATAAGCTCCCACGCACACCTCTGTTATAGTCATAGTTCACTCCACACTACCTCTTGGCATGCAACACACCCACACACGCTGTGCACATCCATCAATCTTGCCACTGATTCTTTCTGGTGATCAATATCGGAGAGACGTCATTCGACAAGAACAACAGACGAGGGAGAACAAGACCAGAAGAGCAGAGCTGGTGCTGCTTCCCATCATCATCATCACCACCAGCCTCACCATTGTCATCGCACGGTTGTGCCACTATCACTACAGTGTTGAAGTCGTTTGTGCAGTCATCGTCATTTTTGTGGATGCATTCAAGAAAAAGCCTGCACGTCAATTGCCACTTGAACGGGATACAAGGATACAATCATACCAGGCCCCCAATTCCCAAGAGCAACAACCCCTGCAGGATCCAGTGGGTGGCGTGCCTTGGCCATTCGTCGCTGAGTTGAGTGCGAAAAGGTACAGACCGTGTAGGGTAGGACCTTGATGACTTCTACCACTCCAGGATCCACCTTTGCAGAGTTCCAACCGCCCACCAGCCTACCAGCATCCAGCTTGTCGGCTCCCCCCAGCCCAACACCCAACCAACCTTTTCTCCCCTCTGCCGCCCACCAGTCCCAACTGTGACTCTATCATCCACCTCTTTCTTCCTCGCATCAACAACGATTTCCCCTTCCCCTTTTTTTCTTGTGTTTTTTTCTTTGCGAAACCCTCGGCGTCGTGTATGTCGCTTGGCCCTTCTCCTTCTTGGTACTTTAATAATACACTCATCGAGTCATACATCCCGCGATATGTCCCGAAGACAACCACCCTCTGCTGGCAGTGGACTGCCCCAGCAGACCCGTCAAAATGAGTACTTCGTCCCGCGAGACGGCATAGACCGAGAAGTCATCACCGCCGACATTTGTCGCTACCTTGGAAATGATGCGCTTGTTCGACCGGGTAACTACGAGGTATATCTCGAGACTGCTTCTTCATTCATAATTCCCTGTCGCGCTGACCCCTCCCGCCCATAGAACCCCGAGAACGGCCAGACCATTCAAGGGTACTACATCAACGCATACCGTAACTTGACCTCGGTGAGTGACATACCACCAGATCAGTACTACGCCCTGCCGCCAAACAACTGACCAACGTGTTTTTTCCCTTTAAGGCAATGATTCAAGATCTGAAGGCAGATTCTGCGCGATGGGATCAGGAAAGGAGGCAGCAGTCAGCCAACCGCAGCAGCGCTGGCGGAGGTATTATTGCCACAAACGACGTCTACATCAGATCATCTAACTCCCCTCCAGTCCAGTATCGCAACTCGGATATACACCAGTCGCGACAGTACTATGGACCAACAGAATTTGCTTCCGGTGGTGCAGCTGATCCATATGATGCTGGTCCAAGGTATCCAGGAACCGGATCCGGAGGCTACAATGGCGCCTCAGGCAACTATCAAGCGCAACCGCAGTACACGACTACTGCAGGTGGGTATCCTCCCCAGGGCTACACCCAGTCTGCTCAATTCGCCCCTCCAGGAGGGGTGTCCTTCTCTCCCACCCCACACACTGTCTCTACACCTGGATTTGGTGGATCTGTCCAAGATACCACATATAATATGGTGGGTGCCAATCTGCGTGCAAACCCGCCGGACGCCTATGGAAATGATCCCTATGCTGCTTCGAGAGATCCAAGGGGAGATCCGCGGGACCCCAGGGACCAGAGAGTTCCCGTGTCTACCATGGCTGCCACTAGGTCTACTTATTCAACGGCAGGACCCGTTCCTCCGCAAGGTTATACGGCCACTTCACAGAGTTCAGGTTACTACCAACAGGGAGCTCCTCCCAATGCAGCATATGCTCCCCAGCCTCAGCCAGCAGACCCATTCTATGGACGTGGTGCGTATATTACCGCGCCTCTAACTTGACAGCTCGTTCTGATTGTTTAGCATCTCCAGCAGGTACCGCGGGCTTCAGTGCCACCCCAGAACAACAACAGTATGAGACTACCCCAGCCCAACAACGCGTGTCAGGTTCATCTCAGCATACTCAACAATCAACTAGTAGCTCAACCCGGCATCGAAGCGAACGGGACAGCGTGGAGCGTCATGCCGACCGCCACAGCGATTCAAGACATACCCATCGTTCCCACCGTACTGGCCGGTAAATTACACATAGGATCTTATGACTCCCGGTTATGAATCTTTGCTCTTGAGGATTATCCACTTGATTTCAGGACGAGGAAAGGATTCCCCCAAAATTTCCACGGTGTTCTCCAGGACCATCTTTATACCCAAAGGATAGAACTCGAATTGATTTCGAGAAGACGCAGGATTGCAAGTTGCAAGCTGCTAATTTTTGAATAATACCATTGGACCGCTATGGCAAGGACCAAAGGATCAGTACCCCTTTCCCTCAATTCCCCTCAATCGAACCGCCTGTTTAACGATCTTCCACACTTGAACTACTTTTTTTCCCAGACTGGACACGGCGTACTACATGGGAAGGTCTTCTGATTACGACATATGAAATGCATTGGATGGTAGCCCATCAAGGTTGCTGTAACGGTTCCATGGTGGTTGCTCATGCAGACGGCGGTTTTTTGCTTTTTTTTTATTTTTTTCCCTTTTGGTCCCGGAGCCCCATTGATGAAGAAAAAGAAGGGTGTTGTCTATTCCATAGGTCCTTGGATGATGCCAGGAACCCTCTGCTGTCCGGACCCAGCCCATGGTTGGAGCTGATATCTTGTTTACATATCCGGTATTATTTCTGACTTCATCGCTCGTTGCGGATGAACTGGTGAGGTTTTGGGGATCACATTACGCTAATAGAAAGGGCCCAGGATCCGGACAGCAAGGTGAGCACGGGACAAAGGCTTGTATATATGTGCCAACCTCAGTGAAGGATTCTCCATTTCATTCCAATTTTTGGCCTTAGCAACATATTCCGTGGATGACATTCTTTCCTCCCCCCCTTGTCCACTGACAACTGATCTCACTCAACTCAGGCCAACATTACCCGGAGCTCAACTTCCAAGGAATATAGCAAGGACCTTTGATGGATGCTACAATCTGGATACCAAGCCAAGGACTTCTTTCCCATTTTCGATCTTGGTCTTACACATGATTGCCAGCCCCCTGGATTGTACCGACTACGGACTCCAACAACATACCTATGTGGTCAAGCCCATCGGAGGAGAGCCAAGAAGAATCCGATGAGGCCTTGATAAATCATAAGGATTGTGAGGTGAGTTATATTCCACAGCGAGCACCTAGAGGATCTCCAAGCATTATGGATTGTTGTCTTTTACACATCTTCTTCCGATGTAACCCTTTTCACTCCTGGCTTTATCCCCTCCGAAGTGCAAAAGCACGCACGGCTGCGATCAATACTCCGTGGAACATACTGACGGGATGGCGTGTTTTTTTCGATTCCCGAGAACCTCCATGGACGGAGCGGCCTTCCTGCGCCCGCAATGGTTGATATATGGATCCTTATGAACACTGTCCGGCTTTTCTTTCGCTGTTTCGCGACGACAAACGCATAGCTTATGGGGATACTCTTTCCACAACGGACATAACTCTGCTTCAGCGCTCTATGGGACTTTAATACTAGGCCAACTGTCCTCGCGCCGGATTTGGCTACTCAAGCTGAATATCCGAACTTTACCTGGTGTCCGAGGAGGAAAAATGGATAGTCCATCCAAGGATAAAGGTCTCCTCCAACGAAACCCAGCTGGAATCATAATACCGAGAGTAACCTCAGGCCACGAGGTCTTCGAGTTAGTCCCCGTCTTTTGCCATTCTCTTTGTCTTCCACCCCAGCCTCTTTCTACTTCTCTTTATGGTGTCTTTTCCACTATCGTCTGCTTTTTGCTCTCTTCCACGCCGGACTGGACTTTTTTCTTCACATAGCCGCTTCCGAAGCATTCACGATTTCTCCTTTGTGAGACCCCAAAATATTGACGCTGTGGACTTTAGGTATGACTTTCGGAGCTATTTGAGTTGATCGTTTTGGGGTTATGGCTATGAGAAACTGAGGCACTTGAAAGGGATTTTTATGAGAGGCAAACTGGCATACGAAATATGGCCTGGTGCAGGATTGTTTGGAACACAGTTGAATGAATAGGTGGACATAATATGCTATTTTAGTTGGCCATGGAGTTTGGGAAATGGACTGCATTCACGCTCTATTGTTTCGATGCAACGTACACACTTTGCAACACGTGATAAGTCAATTGCTCTCTTGACTGAAAAATCTCAATTATCAACACGCATTCCTTTCCTCTATAACTTACCCTAACTATTGTTATTGACCATACCAAAAATACCAGATTTGCAAGAAAATAGAGGTTAAATAGCCCCCATCCCTAAATTGGTGGGAGGATCTTCCGTCGTCTACTTCTAATTCGGCATGGCACAGGGGTGGCGGGGATAGCGATGACAACGCTGTGTGAGATGATGCAAGAATGAAGGAATCTCAGGGGAAACACACGGGTTAAAAAAAGCCAACAAGGCTGGATATGGATTGGTCGCTTTCTCACAGCAGGCTTCAGCTGTGTACTCCTTCTGCCGTGTTGGATTCGTAACAATTTCCTATCTAGGCTTTGCTGTTGATTTGTACTGCCAGAAAAATGGGGGGTACCTTGCAGGCACTGTTGTTCAACATGCTATGATGAAACCCCGTCTATGCGTTCCTCACCGCAATGTTCTATAAGGTATAAATTTCGCTTATTAGCGGTGTAGTGTTCCCCCTTATCTTGTATTTATTTACTTTAGTAGAGTCATAACCTACGATAGGGTGTGAGTCTCCCTACACAAAGACAGAGGAGTCAAGGCTCGAATTGGGCGAGGTAGCCAGCAGAGGCGAACCTTGCGATTCCATCACCTTTGTCCCTTAGTTTGTTCTTGGTTTGTTCACATCATGTGAAAGTAGTGAATATCAGGTGGGAAGGCATTAGCAGTGCTTAGGAGGATTTGTCTATGCATCGATAACACAACTACATATATGTGTATATATAGAAAATATGTTTACATAATATCTTATGTCCTAGACTCCTAGATACAAGCAGACTCGGCTCATGGTGGTTTTTCTGTGCATGGCATCTTGTTGGGCGACGGATGTATTGGACAGAGCATGTTGCAAATGCGGACACGCCCACACCAGGAGAATCTTCAGTATCTCCGCATTAGGGTCGACCTGAATCATTAATTATGACGACGGCAGTCTGGCTAATAAGTAACAAGTCCGATATGATTAATAAGGGTCCAGAGATCTAACTCGTTTGTGGCTTCATGATTCGTTCGTATCCAACACTTTTTTTTTTTTTTTTTTCCAATAGAGTATTTCGGGTTCCCCCCTCCTCACCCAGATCCCACTATGATAAGTTTCGTAGGTGTCGGTACCTGAGTAATGTTCCTGCCGCCAACCTTGGACTCTCCTTGGCAATATGTACTGGCAGAGGTGAAGATGGGATTTGATTGTAGTACAAGACACTTTCACGTTGTGACATTCAATGGCATCCAGTATCTAATATCTCTAGTTACACAGCTGACAAGCACTACTTTCTCCTGCACAATGGTGATGATGATTAATTCTTAATAAAGAGGTACTCGTAGATTGGACTTGTCAAAATGCCCCTCCATTGTTGGGCTTCCCGGGTAGGCTCTTGGAGGCACGGCATCCCACCCGACAGCATGCACAGCACACACAGCACACAGCATCACCGCATTTTCTCCTTGTTTTTGTTATTTTTCTGCCCTGGACGCGAAGTACCTGGTACATATTGCAACACACCACACAGGTCCCGATCACAGCAGATATTGTTAGCTGAACGCTCATCATTCTGCAGCAAGTTGTGAGTGAATGAGTCTTTACATCCCACCGTTAAACTAAACACCACTCAACACTCTATCTATCTGTTTATGTTCCAAGTTTTCTGTCATACCCCTCCTTCCCTCCCCCTCTATCTGTGTCTATCTATCAACCACCTCCCTGGCCTGGTGCTTGCATTCGCGCTGATGCACGATTCTCCCTGACCAAACAGCAACCGTCCATTCATCCATCCATCCCTCTCTCTGTCCCGCTGTCCAAACCCCCCCACTAGAGAATCATGAACGCCGACGTAGTCAGGAGTCGCGTCCTGGCTACGCTCTCCCCCGATGCCAATGTGCGCCGAGCTGCCGAGCTCGAGCTCAAACAGGTGTGTGTGTGTGTTTGCTTGGTCCCTTCCGCCCCATGTGCTGTGCCATGCGATGCGCCGTCGGCATCGGAAGAACTACCCTTCGAGTCTCGACAACAACATCACGCTAACCTCAACCCACTACCTCCCACAGGCCGAGAGCCATCCGGGTTTCACCGACGTCCTCCTCGATATTCTCACTGCCGAAGCTGAGGATTCCGTCCGTCTGTCCAGTATGTTATTTTTGCGACACTCCCTTGCCCTGCCATTCCCATCCCATACCCATAATGCCATGCCATTACCACACCTCTGACTTGCCCCTGCAGCTGTCATCTACCTCAAAAACAGAACGAACCGGGGTTGGGCCAAGAGTGACCATTACCCCGATGAGGTTATCATAGCTGAAGACGAGAAGCAACGCTTTCGCGACCGCATCCTCCCCATCCTCGCCTCTTCGCGTGGTCCTGTCCGACAACAGTTGCTCCAATTGATCCAGCGTATCCTACACTTCGATTTCCCCGGAAAATGGCCCAGTTTCATGGATGTTACCCTCCAACTCCTGCACGCCAACGATCCCGCCTCGGTCCTCGCCGGCTTACAATGTCTGCTCGTTACCTGCCGTGCATACCGGTTCAAGGGGAGCCAAGATGCCGGCAGGGGCGAGTTTGACAAGATCATAGAAGCCAGCTTTCCCCGGCTTCAACAGATCTGTAACGAGTTGGTAAACCAGGAGAGCGACGAGGCTGCCGAAATGCTTCATATTGCTCTCAAGGCCTACAAGCATGCGACCTGGGTAAGTGTGATGCTGCCGGTGGCATGATTACGACCTTAATGGCTGACAAGAAGCCCGCAGTTGGAGTTATCTAGCTACTTGAGGCAACACGAGGTCAACATTGGCTGGTGTACCACATTCCTACATACTGTTTCCAAGACTATCCCTGCCTCGGCTATGTCTGAGGATATTGAAGAGAGAGAGCGTCACCACTGGTGGAAGGCGAAGAAGTGGGCTTACTTTAACTTAAATAGGCTCTGGGTTCGGTCAGTAGTCACGATCCTCGCCCATCTGCGACTGATCATGCAAACTAACTCTCGTTGTTTAGCCACGGTAATTCCCAGGCTTTGACCACGACCACGAAGAACGACGAGAGTACCAAGTTCGCCAAGGAATTTGAGACCACGATTGCCCCTGAGATTATGAAGCACTATCTCACGGAGATCGAGAAATGGGTTTCCAAAACAGCTTGGTTGAGCAAGCCCTGCCTTTCGTACACTCTGGTGTTCCTCGATGAATGCTGCCGTCCTAAATCGATGTGGAGTCTCATGAAGCCTCACTTGAACAATCTGGTCACGCATCTGGTCTTCCCTGTCCTGTGTTTGAGCACCGATGATGTGGAGAGATTTGAAGACGAGCCCGAGGAGTACCTTCACCGGAAGCTGAATTTCTACGAGGAGGTTTCAGCCCCAGATGTTGCTGCCACCAACTTCCTTGTGACTTTGACCAAGGCGAGGAGAAAGCAAACATTTGAGCTACTTCAATTCGTTAACGGTGTGGTGTATGAGTATGAGCAGGCGACGGAGGAATCCAAAAACCATATCGCCAAGGAGGGTGCTTTGAGAATGATTGGAACTTTGGCACCTGTTTTACTCGGCAAAAAAAGCCCTATTGCGGATCAAGTCGAGCACTTCTTGGTGCGATACGTGTTTCCGGAATTCAAGAGCCAGCAGGGCTATCTACGTGCTCGCGCATGCGACACGATCGAGAAGTTTGAGCAGCTCAACTTCAAAGACCAGAACAATCTTCTCGTCATTTATCGTCATATTCTTGATTGCATGGGCGACAAAGACCTGCCAGTCAGGGTCACAGCCGCACTGGCACTGCAACCGCTCATCAGACACGATGCTATTCGCATCAGCATGCAGCAGAGCATCCCTAACATTATGCAACAGCTGCTGAAATTGGCAAACGAGTGCGACATTGATGCTCTGGCGAATGTCATGGAGGATTTCGTCGAGGTATTTGCAACCGAGCTGACCCCCTTCGCTGTTGCTCTGAGTGAACAACTGCGCGACACATACCTTAGGATCGTACGTGAACTGCTTGAGAAGAACGACAACAGAAATGAAGAGGACGGCGATTATGGCGAATATCTTGACGATAAGAGCATAACCGCCCTGGGTGTTCTCCAGACCATTGGAACTCTGATACTCACCTTGGAGAGCACCCCTGATGTGCTTTTACACATCGAGGCAGTATTAATGCCTGTGATCCAAATCACCTTGCAAAACAAGCTTTATGGTAAGTATTCCACCACACCTCAGAAAACCTCACGATATGCTGACCGGCCATTGCATACTCAGACTTGTATAATGAAGTGTTTGAGATCATTGACAGTTGTACCTTCGCTGCGAAGGCTATTTCTCCCACCATGTGGCAGGCATTCGAGCTCATTCATGCTACGTTCAAGTCTGGTGCCGAATTATATCTTGAAGATATGCTACCTGCCCTTGACAACTTTGTTCAATACGGAGCGCCTCAACTTTCTCAGAAGCCTGAGTACGTTGCTGCTTTATACTCAATGGTTCAAGACATGTTCCAAGATCAGAAGGTCGGCGGTGTTGATAGGATTTGTGCCTGCAAATTAGCTGAGGCTATGATGCTGAGCCTGCGCGGAAGTATTGACCAATCTGTCTCAGGATTTATCACCATGGCAATGACCGTGCTGAACGGTCACGAGCCGAAAGTCAAGTCCTACAAGATCCATCTTATGGAGATGGTGATCAATGCGATCTACTACAATCCTGTCCTTACCCTCGAGGTGCTCGAGACAAAGGGCTGGACCAATAAGTTTTTCAGCCTATGGTTTAGCAATATGGAACACTTCACGAGAGTTCATGACAAGAAGTTGTGCATCGTCGCTATCGTGGCTCTATTGAGCATCAACCCTGCTCAAATACCGGCAAGCGTCTCAACTGGGTGGCCAAGACTTCTCCAAGGGATTACGTCCCTCTTCAAGACTTTACCTGCAGCGATGAAGAATAGGGAGGAAGCACTGAAGGATGACTTTACGTTTGGAGCCGATAGTTATGACTATGACGACGATGACGAGTGGGCCGAAGATGACACCAACTGGAATGCTGAGGAGGCCCCAGAGGAGGAACAGACCGACGCCCGAGATGAGAGTACTGCCTATCTGGAGTTCCTCAATGAGGAGGCTCAGAAGTTCTCGAGTCAAATCGATAATTCATACGACTCGGACGATGAACTGGGTGAGGACAGTGTGCTCCTGGAATCGCCACTAGACAAGATTGAACCTTACCAGCTTCTTCGTGGCGTTCTGATGAGTGAGTTCTTCTATGGCCTTCGATCATGGTGCAACTACTAATAGGGGTATACAGAAATGCAATCCGAGAGCCCACAATTCTATACTAGTATCACCTCGCACCTTTCTACTGAGGAACAAAACGTCATCCAAGGAGCTTTCAATCAGGCAGAGGCCAACGCGCAAGCTGCCTTACAATTAGCTGCCCAGTCAGCGCAGAATCCTCCGGCAGCGTCCGCCGCCGCCAATGGGGGTGCCAGCTAGCGGATGGCCTCTCAGAGCAAAGCATGCACTGAGTTGGCCAGTTAGCAGGCGGCCTTACAGAGCAAAAGGCGATGTCCGCGGCCCATGGTTTACTTCATGAGGAAAGTATACAGACTTGAGAAGGGGCAGATTATGTCGCAGTGAACTGAGTCAAAATCCATCTAGATGTTGAAATGTCCTGTGGCGTACAAGCGCCAAGTGTCAAAGGGACGCGGCGGTCACGGAGACTTTGATTGCGTATTTAACAGCATCGGCTTGACTTCTTTAGCTTAGATAAAGTGTGAGGCACAGGAGGGGAGAACCGCGCTGCACGGAGTTTTTTTTTTGCAGAAAGGGTATGGGGCATCACAAACTGCTTTCTTTTTATCCTTTACTATCAGTGTTTGATATCCCCCTTTCAAATCCCCCCATAGCTAGTCAGAATCGGTAGCCAGCAAATGGCAGTTGTCCACGCGGATTATTAGATGAAAAAGAATTGATCATTATAGGTTAAATCAAAAGAAAAAGAGAAAGATTTACCTTGTTGCTCTAATTGGGTCCCCTTTGGGGTGTTGAGGTGTTTGAACTTTTTTGGCTTGCTTCTGGTCAGTTCTTTTATTCCTGTGCTGCTTTACATATACCTCACAGGATGCTTTCGCCTTGAGAAGTTCTGATTAGGTACGGTTCTACTTGGTTGTCTTTTGCTATGCCCACAAACATTAGAGAGAAGCACTATAGTTGCATTCCCCCTTTTCGCTCCATGCATGTACACAGCGGGGAAGCAGGATTGTATCTTCTTCGCGACCTCGGCGGCGTCATTTATCTTAGTCTATCTTGGTCTATCTTGCTCGATAATTTAAGCGAGGGGCAGAGAGAGAGAAGTCAGGAGTTTGCTATGATCAATACGTGTGCTGGGTCGAGAATGGCATTGACATTCGTTGATCTTATCTACCTTGCATATATCTTTTGAACTTGGTTTTAGAATCAGAACTTAAACAATGTAATAGGTATAGGAAGTATTGATTTCTCGATATTTTAGAGTCCCGAAGGAGTGTCATCGACCCGGAGTCGTGGCATGAGTTAGTCTTCGTCGTCATGCGCGGTTACGGCGCACTCTGCCAACTCTACCAACACTCAGCCAACTTGCATTCCGTCTCACGTTGGGGTACAGTGACAACATGCAACCTCATTGATAAGTAGTCAAGTAGATTCAATAGATGATTACGTGTTCAAGCCATCAGGGAACGACTAGGGGACGTGGATGTTCACTTCCTCAGTATCAATATCTGCCATCCCTTACATCGACCTTTTTCAGATTCTAACATCCAGCTTCAGCAACCTTCAATCTAATCCCCATCCTCATCTTCGCCCATAGCAAATCACCAGCACCCTTTGTACCATCATGTCTGATCAACGAGAGTAGCAACAGAACCCATCCATTCACAAAGAGCTCGACTGGAGCCAGCTAGCTCCCCGAGAATGTCTTCGACTCCATAGAATCTCGCACCGCAACCAATAGCGCCGCGTTTCTCCTCCCAACCATCTAAGAGATGCGACAGTAGGGCACTCATATCAAGATAATCGACGTGGGCCCCGGCTCAAGGCCGATGACGCTTCATTTGCGCAGCTCGTCTGACACGACGGCCACGTTCCGGACGTCGACGTCAACCTCATTATATTGTCGCGCGCGAGCTAGGTCACGGCGGAAGGGGTGTGACGAATGTACTTTTGAGAAGGCTGATGGGTATAAGTTGCCGTAGTATGAGGATGGGACTTTAAGTATTGTGCATTGTCATCAGGTGTGTATTTCCCTTTGATATATTCTTCTCCCTTAATTATCTCTTCAAGACTTTCTGGCGGCCTGCTTTCGTCAGATTCGGTCTTCTCCTCGAGAAAAATAGCCAGACTTGTCACGTACTTGATCTACCAAAATATTGCGCAAAAAGAATAGTGATCTTATATACACGACGATTATCAGGTCCTCGTCAATAACAGAAAATACTCACAAAGATGCTCCATGTAACCAAACCTAGCGGTGTGGTCGCCACCCGTGAAGGTGATCTCGACACCGATCATATGGCCATCGCTCCCGGGCTTGCTTAAGTTCTACCACGAGTTAGTATATCTTGCTCATCACATTTTCTAAGAGTACTTGATGATGTTCTCCTGCTAACAGCAGTATACTACTTGCTCCTTATGCAGCCTGGAAGTGAAACCCATCTTCAGATGTGGTGGCTGTGCAACAGCAGGGCGACAGCTCCTCTTCTGGGCTCTCAAGACAGGTGTGAACCGAAGTCAGATCAGGATAAGTCTCAATACGTGGAACTATACTGAGTTTGAGGATGGGAAGCTTTGGGGTAAGTAGACTGGTCCTCTACCCCCTTTCTTTTCTTCTTCATGCCATCGTAGTTCAGTTATGCTAGGGTTGTTTGATGCTGGGCGCTCATTGTCCCCGTGTTGCACAGCTTCTGGAATGGTTAATGTTGCGCTTGGTTACATTATGCACAAGAAGAACACTGCGTCGGGAATCTTTGCTGGTCCATGGATGAGATGCATGCAGCATGGCTAGAATGGGTGGAGAGAGACGACGCTGTATTAATGCAGCTTAATTGGGAGATCATCATTCGGGAGGAACAGACTGAAGAGATAGATGATATCACCTCGATCAAAGCTCTCTCCTATGGTATTTTCTACATTGCTTACATTGTAGCAGCCTTTCAGAATGCTTTGTGATGAAACACCTGAAAGATGTTACCCAAGTGTGTAAAGGGGCAAACCAGTAGGGGAAAAAAAATAAAGAAAACCACGTATAGCGAAAAGATTACTTTTTTTAATTTTTTATCGGGGGGGGGACATAATGAGCTGGCGCGTCTCGAGAGGACCATATAGAAGAGCTCGGGGCATGCTCGAAAAGACACGCTTACGAAAGACGCTCCCCTGCCAGTTAAACCATTCGACCTGGGTGTGGCGGGCTGCTTGTTATTTGACATTATAAGGTCTGCCTGATGAAGTTTGTGCTGCCATCACCTGATGGGCCCCTAGTTGGAACAATGTAAACAATGGGCGGCAGGCTATTCCACCTTCTGTTGTGCGAGAATTCAATTTGCATTGAACGTCATTAAATAGCAGGAGCCAGGTTGTAATAAAGCCGCAACTGCTTGCCTGCCTGCTGATCTGCCTTACGTGCTTGCCCTTTCCCCAACTTGCACCTTCCTGTTTACCTACCAATCTTCCCTCTACCTGCCTTCCCACCACCCCTCTCAAACTGCCCCTCGTACTAACGATTGGGCTGCCCTATACTTTCTGCTTCAATCTACACGCCTCTTCCAGAAATCTGGGCCAACTCACTTTGGGGCCAACGTGAGGTTACACCTTCATCTCCGCCCATTTCCACCGCCTCCCCACAAACGCACCATTCGGCCCTCATGCGACCTTTCTCCCCCCAAGTTCTCCCCTCGAATCCGCACACCATGGCAAATAAAGAGGTCGAAAAGGACGAGCACAAGTCAGTAGAGACCGGAGAACATCTCACCTCGTCCCAAAATGGCTCCAATCACCATGCCCACAGCCAAACGAACAGCCAACTATTCCAGCTTCCTCAGGAACTTCGCGACGAGATCTACGCTTATCTGTTCTTTGATACTAGATTCACATCCGGCGTACGAATGCTCAAAGATCCTGACACAACTTATTACGTTCAAATGACATGTGCCAAAAACTCCCTTTCTCTTTTACGAACATGCCGTCCTGCAAACCTCGAGATCGGAGACAGCTGGATCGTCAAGTCTTGTTCAACTTTGAAGATCCCTGGACTATGCTGAACAAATTAACTGCTCTACATACGACAACACGTTCAAAGATCCGTCACCTGCGCATTCGAGAGAGGGCACCGCTTACTCCGTTGTCCGGCCTTGCTATAGTGCGAAATACCGTTCACGCCTTGAAGCTTCTCCCCGGATTGAAACTAGACATTCTTACGATTCTCGGCAAGTGGAGCGCCACATTTGACTACAATGAGGCGAAACACCTCATCAATCACGGCCAAGGATGGAAACAGTTGCAATTCATCTTAGTATCACTCCAGCAGTTGTGAGGGCAGCGATTGCGCTTGATCTGGCGTTTCCAACGCCGATGACGCTGCCCATTCATTGTACAGTTCATCAAGGTGGCGCTTGGTCCAACTGCATCCAATCCTTTCGTGAGCAGCCCTCCAGATTCTTCGTGCGGCGTGCGCGTCAGGCGAGTATGCAAAGTGCAGATACTGGGGTCCAGTAACTGAATCAAAGAGTTCTTTGATGTCTCTTGAGTCTTGATCCTCTGGCTCTATGTGCCCAACTTTCCATAGACCGACTTCATCAAGGTAATTTTCATCATCGGAGTCTTCCGCCCACCACCCTTTTGACCACAACCAAGCGGGCGGCGAGAATGCGATCACTGGTGGCGCAAAGTAGGCGTCATCCCAATCCAGAATGCCTGTGATATATGCTGTAGTGTCCTCTAAAATCTCTACCATGATATTGCGGGGGAAAAGGTCCCCGTGGCAAAAATAGTAGAAGCGCTCGTCAGGCGAGGTCTCGAATGTGCCGTTCACTCTGTGCATTTGTTGAACCATCTCGGCTGCGCGTTCCCAAGTTTCAGCGATATCATCGTACTGTTTAGTCCATCTAGAAAGCCGTCGGCACAACATCTCGTGAGGAGGAGATTCTTCAATGACTTTATGTGAACCGTCTTCATCGTCGATGAACGCATAGTCAATGGTACGCAGAGCGCCATCTGGGGCTAGGTCATGCAACATGTCCGGAATGCCACCTGAAGCATTTTGGATGTTCCTCAAGTCGACACAGAGTCGGGCTAAGTCAAGAGTGACTAACAGTCGCTGGGTGTGGTTCATCGTCAGCCACACTTCGTCTAGCCGCTTTCCTACGACTCGATGTTGTAGGATCCAAGGAGTGCCCAAAGGGTTTTCTTCTTCGGTGTCCATATCCATGTCAGAAAGAACAATAGCGGGAGTTCCAATAGAAATACGGCATTTAATAAAGCTGAGCATGGCTATCTCAGCTTTGCCAGTCTGTGCACCCGAACGAGGGACACGGAGAATGTACTCTCCTGCGGCCAAATAATGATTTTTCTCGATTTGCTGCATGCTTGAATCTGTTGGTTCATCCTCGTTTTCGGTGACGCTGATGCTTATGATTCGATTGCTTGACCCGCCTCTCATCCGTTCGATATGGACTTGGTCGTCTGAGTACGATGGCCAATAGATGCGGCAGAGCTGGCGGACTTTGTCTTTGAATGTTTCGAAGGGCTCGTGTTCACTGTACGCGTCTGTAGAAGTCCTGGATTGAGCATCGGTCACTCCATCATCGGTGTCGGTCGGGGAGTTTCCGGGGGACTGATGTCCTTTGACTTCAGACATGATGAGCAGTGCTGTGAAGCTGAGAGACCCCGTACTATGCGGCCAGAGAAGTGCCGATGTGTTGAGATGGCGAGCTGAAATGGTGGTAGAACTGGTGTTGCGGAAAAGAAATGCTTAATTGGTATCTGCCACTGATGACAGAGGTAAGGTACGGGCTGTATTTGAAGAGTACCGCTTGTGGACCATAAGACATCATGTACGACTTCGGCCTACCTAAGGCCCGACAGAAGAGGAAAGAAGGGAACGACGAAGCGTTACATATTATCCAAAGTGGATACAGAAAATCTAAGTAGATACTTTTTAGAATCGATTTGTGAGTGCAGACCGGACGAGGCATGTTTTTGCTACACACTGGCTTATCTGAATCTATATCTTGATATCAGGTTCCAGAGATGCCGACACTTGCAAAGGGCACAGGGCGAATGAGGAGTGAAATAAGAGAGCCTTCTTTCGCGTGTTCCAACCTTGAAGCAAGAAGCAACTGACATGAATCATCTTCCCCTCACTATGAAGCTCACAATAGGATATCCTTCAGAGTCATCAGAGAGCTTGAGAAAGAATCACATATTGCAGGGTAGAGGGAATGGACATCCAATTCAAGATGGACTAACAGCATATCAAAGACAAGAAAAGAGAATGCGAACCCTAGCAGTACGACGAAGAGAAGTTTGAAGCGGCAGCTTGTAAAGAGCTTATATTCTCTAAGCGTTAGGAAAAGAGACTAGACGTCACTTGGTGTCATACTAGACTATATTAGCCACGAAGGCGGAGTCATGCGAGCCATCGATACACAGTCATCAAGCCGAATGAGTTGCCTCTACTAATGACTATCCTTTCCATTCATCATACAGAATGTCAAGTCTCCTCTGGAAGAAATTATACGGTTCCGTATGGAAAACAGCCCTCCAGATCAGACGCGCGGCATAGCCGTATGGTGAATAAGCGAAGCGCAAGTAGTCTGGCCCCACGATTGAATCAAACAGCTCTTTCATCTCCCTAGACTCAGGATCTGCAGGCTCCTTGTGGCCGATATAATCGAGGTTTACCTCACTTAGATGAGTCTCACTGCGACGCTTCCAATAACCCTTCAGCCACAGCCAAGATGGTGGAGTGAACGCTACTACCGCTGGCGTAAAGTGCACATCATCCCAATCGATTATACTGGTAATGTGAACATCATCATTCTCCCTGGTATCCACCATGATGTTGCGAGGGAAAAGGTCTCCGTGATAGAGGAAGTACAGCTTCGCGCCTGGGAGAGTCTCGAACGTTCCTTTGGCTTGCATGTGCTTAACCAATTCGGCTGCATGCCCCCAGGTCTGACGGAGGTCAGAATGATGCTGGTTCCATCTTTCAAGTCGCCTGCAGAGCATTAAATCGGGCGATAACTCCTCTACGTATGTGAAGCCCCTTCTGTCAGGCCAGCAATCTTCGGCCCAAAGAGGGCTATCTACTGTAAAAAGAGTGTTATCAGGCCTGCGCCCACGCAGAAAACCCGGCTTGCCACCCGAAGTATTCTGAATTTTACTCAGATCGAGGTAGACTTGAGCTAAGTGCTTAGTGACTTGCAGCCGTTAGGTGTAGCTGAGGTTTCGCCATATGTGGCTCAGTGGCTTTCCTGGAATTCGCGATTGTAAGACACAAGGCGTTCCCAGAGTGTTCACTTCCCCGTCTGCGTGCTTGAAGTCTACGACAACGGGGACTCCTGCAGAGATGCGAGGTTGGAGGAACTCGAGCATTGCTTTTTCTTCTAGGCCGCCTGTCCTTCCTCCGCGATGAATGCGAAGGATATAGTCCCCCGGAGGTAATACTCTTGCCCCATCAGCTCGTGGTGTAGGAGCGTTTTCCTTTCCTTGGGATTCTCGTTTCCCTGGATCCTCAGTAACAGTGATAATCATGATTCGATTAAATCCTCCTCCCTTCATGTGTTCGATGGTGATCTCATCGTCCGAGCATTGCGGCCACCAAGAATGACATAGTAGACGGATCTTGTCCTTGTTGTCTTCAAAAAACTTACAGCAGCTGGCTAGGGACCCTAGGGAGCTCGCACTGCCATCATCGCTCAAAGAGCTTTGGGGCGCTTGATTGTCTTTAACTCCAGACATGATAGAAGTTGTCGTCGAAACGAAGAGGGGGAAATACACTATGAAGAAGAGAAGACAGAAGGAATGGGGAATGGCAAGGAGGAAATCGGGAGCAGAGGAAGGGGCTCACTTAGGAGAGGAATGTTGATCAAAGCGCACATGTGACTGTCGGTGGTACGAGTATCTCATCTAGAATTCCAAGCTGCGAAGATACAGTATCCCGTAAGTAGTGATCATTCCAGCTGGCGGTGACCTTGCTAAGTGAAAGACAGATGAACATAGTCACGGGTGGGAATAACTAAGATACATTCATCTGTAGAACTGGAAAACAAGACTTATCACTCACCTCAACAATTGGAAGAAGTTTTTGAAAGAAGAAGAAGAAATGCTATTTTCAAGATAAAAACAGATGAATTGATACTTAACAGCGCCTAATATTAGAAGCGACGCAGATTCCAGCCGAAGGGAAAGAACAAAGAAAAAATCTCATCCCAACGGATTGGGAACTACCGCCCCCGTCCCCCCTTTCCCAACCAACTCAGCACCCATTCCCCACACTAACATTCCCAGCTAAACTCCTAGGTCGATTTACATCAGTCAACCCAAACACCTTCGAGCCGGACCCAACTAACTCGAGGGAGGGAGGGGTGTAGGAACGCAAGTCTCGCTGATAGTAGAAGTACGAGTAGCGCATCCACCAGGGCACGAAGTCTGGCATCCTTCAACCTCAAGCAAAGTAGCAACATTGCAATCACAAGGGATGACGAAGTCATTCTCCAGGATACACGTAGGAATCGGGCAGGCAATAGCCGTGCATCCAGCCGGGCGAGTCGTCAAGGTCACCGTTGGGCAAGGCGTGGGATGAGGCAGCGTAGTGACGACAATGCTGATCGAGGACGTCGTCGACGAAGATGTCGTAGATGTCGACGACGTCGTAGATGATGAAATCGTAGATGAAGTCGTAGATGAAGTCGTAGATGAAGTCGTGGTGTGGTGGTGATGGTGGTGTGACGTTTTGCAGGCTGAGTCGCTGCTTGTGTGGTAGGTGACTGCGCAGCCGGCGGCGGGAGGACAGTTACTGCCGAGACAACCGGCGTAGGTCGTTGTGGTTGGCACGGCTTCGGGACAGCCGCAGGGGTTGGCGATGGTTGAGACTTGGATGCACTCGGCTGTGGGACAGGCTTTGCCGCCGCATGACTTGGCCCGGACAGTCTGCGTGATGGTTGGGCATGCCGCTTCGGTTGTGAGTGTGTCGGCTATGGCCAGGCTGGATTGCGGCTGTTAGTATTCATAATTCATTAGGCATAAGAGCCCTGAGATGACATAGCAGATCAGCCTACCCTGCTAATGCGGCCAAGTATGCAGCTAGGGAGAACTTCATGCTGACTTATGGGTAGGTAGGGATGCCTTCGGTACCTCATCAGCATAATAGTTATAAGCAGGAGCCTTTGTGCTGGTGTAACTTACAGGCTATTATACTAAAGCGTTGTATTTCAAAGGGAAGGGATAGATAATCTGCCACGCAGATGATGAAAGATGGTGATAGATGATTCGATGCCCAGAGGTTTGGGAAAGGAGACAGGTGCGTCATTGGGCACTCTTATACTCGTCAGAAGCAGTAAGAGACAATCTTGGCTACAACGTTGCAGGTGCGTCCTGGCTCGATATCGTATCAGCTCGCCAAATCTCACGACCCGTACGACGACAAGTTGAGGCTCGTCTTGGCTCGACCTGAGAAGAGTCTAGGCTGCAACTCCGGGCCTCAGTAAGGCGGTCTATAGATTAGCATGCCAGCTCTAGCCCTAACATGCCAGGTCCATATAGATATTTTTAGATTTTAATCTTCGCGTTCCTTGGTCATGTCTCACGGGTCGGAACATTATTTTTAGGCCTCATTTCCTGACCAAAAGCCAGCGGATTAATGTATTAGACTCACACTGAAACCCGGTCGAGAGGCGGAGGAGACTCAATTCACTGGAATGGGGAAAGGCATCTCCCCCTTCCCATTACTAGGTCAACATACATGCTACAGCCCTGATGATGTCTCACAGAACATTGTCTGTACGGAATCTGCGACACAACGTACGATGTTTATTTCAACAATAACAGGAGCTTGCCACTGCCGGCGGGGTAGGCTCATTGCTGCGTTCTAGACCCAGGTGAGGGGTGTATTGATCCGAGACAACTCCCTCAATTCGTAATAAGCTCTACTCACGATGCACGACTTCTATGTCATATCGTTCTGGGTTTGCCACAAGTGAACAACAGGAGATGTCTCGGACGATATGCATCGTGAAGCCCTCCACTCGGTTCGATACAGAGCTCTAGCCGACATCAGACTTGCTGGTCCGTCATATAAATTTCATGCTAGAGGCCACTTCCGCATGACGATGCTAAGGGCTATAGAGAAGGTTTGATAATACCTTTTCCGGATGCCAAGCAAGAATGTGACGATCCTATTGGTCCTCATCCTGATAGGGGTGATGTCGTATGCATGAAGTTTGGCAAGACTAACATTAATTGAGCCTCTTTAGCCTGTGGCCCTGTCCAATATGGGATAGTGATAGACTTCATATATCTTCATATGGAAACGGCCTAGATATGGAACAGCCTGCTCCAATCACCGCATTCGAAAACGGAGCACGATCTTTGAGCCGAGCGATAAGGGTTGATACGAGGGAGTCCCTCTCGTCAATCACATCTTGACTGGCTACGATTCCAGGAGTCAATTGTAAAGTTGACTGGAGTTTTAATCTTAACTTCAGACTCACGACCATCGCATTTATCGAAGGTCGATGCCATCGGGACCAGATTGTAAAGGGGGCCGGAATAGCTCGATCTCTGACACCGAGAATAGTAGATTTTGCTTCGCGCTCTTCGACACATGCTGCAATGTAGCAACTACTTTGTCAAAGAACCCTGTCAAATGGCATCAAAAATTTCAGGACTGAGTCGTCTCTTCAAGATGAGGAACGCAGGTAAGCTGTGAGGTGATGCTAAGTTTTGGTAACACTGCCCACTTAGGTCGAGCTATCAAGGCATTGACTTTAAGGAATATGTTCATCATGAAAAAACCACAATGATTGTTCCCTAAACCTTGAAAGTGATGTGAATTGGTATCTTGACTATGACTGGGGAAGTTAGATCTTTATGCAGAATAGTCCGACCACCCCATGGAACGACCATGCAGATGTACAGTACAGTATAGTAATAGCATACTTCTACTCTCAAATCGATCCTTTGCAAAGAATTTTCTGCTCCAGAAGAAAAGGGTAAAAATAAAAGAAAGATTAATTTGAAAGAAAGATAAGATAGATCTTATCTCCAGGCCCATCATCCGGTCTGAGAATTTCGGCGTCTTATCAGACAGAGGGTAAAGATGCTTGGATAGGTATTATTGAAGACCGCTCAGCGAACCGTGATGCATTGCAGGACTCAATCTATTCCATCACTCAGGACTATGCTTCAAAGTTCTCAATTGAACTCGAGATAATTTCTCGTGACTTTCATCATTTGAACACTACTCGTATTTTTTGTCATGGTAGAGAAGTTGCAATTAGATCGGGGAGTTCCCCGTGTCATCTGTAGGCAGACAGTACTCACTAAAACGTAATGGCTGTAGGGGTTCCCCCGCTGGCAGCAGTAGTGGCCCGGACTTGCCTGTGGGGCCACTAAGGCACAGGCACATTCAAGGGGCTCTGGACGCGGCAAGAGGGGCCGTACTCTACCCCACAAACCACCGCCGAATCTACATACATCTTCATCATCCTCAATCTCATCTTCGAACACCAAAAGCTTACTCTCAGTACAGTTGCGAAAGCTCCAATTTGTGTTTTACTCGAACCTGGCCAGCGCGAAGTGTGCTCTGTGAATCGATCAACTCGAAGAGCCGACAAAGATCAGGTGAATTCGCGCTTGCCAAAAATGACGACGCGATATCGGGTTGAATGTGTGTTATCCCTCGACTTGGAAGCTCCGCGTACCGACGACTTGACTGACTTTTGCAGATGCGTTGAAGACCCATAGGAGGGATCAGCTGATAGGTTGGTATTTCGTGTCTATATTTTCTGTCCCCATTAAATGCTTTCCATTCATGTCATCCCGCGGTGCTCAGCGTCGGCCCAACGGCACCTCGCCTGACGTGGAGGGGCGAGTTGGGGAAACTATAGCTCCCTTACTGGAAGTGCCCAATCACGGAAGACCAAATTCCAAGTCTCCGTTCCATTGACTTTTCTCCAAAACATAAAATTATTGGATGAATACTTCGTTCTGTTATGCTATGATAATGAGACATTGGTCTGTTAGCTAACTTGGATTCTATGCAGAATGGATCAAAGGATTGCTGGCAGTTCCGTTCGTGCTGTACTCGCAGCCGACAGGCATGTTTGACACCAATGGCTTCAGCATCACGCAGATGTCAGAGGAAGCTCATAGGCGCTATGCCGAGATTATGAGAGACGTCGAAACCATGCTTGATGATCACAGTATATGCCAACTGTCTCTACTTGTCTCTTGTTTACCACGTCACTCATTAACACATCACCAGTCGCCCACCAAGCAGACATAAACGCCGCCCCGTCCAAACTCAAGCTCTTGGTGCCGCCCATAGGCACTTTCTTCACACGCCTACCGCTAGAAGCAGCTTTCAAGTTCCAAGACCGCAAGCGATATATCTCATCGAGGCGGTTTGTTTCGCCATCTTTCAATGATGTACGTCTCATTCTGAATACAGCACAGCTCATGGCAGTCACAACATACGGCTCCCTGAAACTCGCCACCTTCGATGGTGATGTTACGCTCTACGACGATGGTTGTAGTCTCGAGCCGTCTAACCCAGTCATTCCGCGCATGCTAGACCTCCTTCGCAAAAACGTACGGGTAGGGATTGTTACTGCCGCCGGCTACACGACAGCCGACAGGTACTACGCTCGCCTTCACGGACTCTTAGACGCCATTGCACAGTCCAATGTCCTCACACCCCAACAACGGCAAAACATCATCATCATGGGCGGTGAAGCGAACTATCTCTTCGAGTTCAGCGCCTCGTCCCCTCACTTGCTTTCGCCAGTGCCCCGTGAACGCTGGCTCACAGCCGAGATGGCGGCATGGTCAGACAACAGTATCACAGCCCTGCTTGACCTTGCCGAAGCCGCTCTCCGGGATTGCGTCAAGACTTTAAATCTCCCCGCGACTCTGATGCGCAAGGACCGCGCCGTAGGCATCATCCCGACGGATCCCAAAGTGCGCATTCCGCGCGAGTCCCTCGAGGAGACTGTGCTCGTCGTGCAGAAAATCCTCGAGCTGAGCGTGGGAGGTACTGATCGCTCGAACAAAGCCGGGCTTCCCTTCTGTGCGTTCAACGGCGGTCGGGATGTCTTCGTCGATATCGGTGATAAGAGCTGGGGCGTCAGTGTCTGTCAGCAGTGGTTTGGGCTCGGCGAGAACGGGCACGGAGTTGCGATTCGGCCTGATGAGACACTGCATGTGGGCGATCAGTTCCTCAGCGCCGGTAGCAACGATTTCAAGGCGCGAAGTGTGGCGACTACGGCGTGGATTGCGAGCCCGGCTGAGACAGTCGAGTTGTTGGATGAGCTGGCGGATTTCATGACCAAGAAGCTGAGCTGAGCTGAGTTGAGATGATCTCAGACAATCGATGGCCTTTAAAGGTCATGGGCAAGTGTCAAGTCGCCATTGCACCCTGCCTTGTCGTTAGAAAAAGGAAGCTTCATTGAGATAGTATTTTTATGTAGCATCGAACTTGACTAATGAGGCTAATATTGATAGGTATTCGTTGAGACGTCGACGCTGGATGACCGTGAGTACTCTATCTCGGCAAAACTAGATTAAAGAGATAGACAGGGAAGAGACAGATATGAAGAGGCAGATTAAGACAGAAAAGCAACTCAACCAACAAAACACATACTTCCTACTGGTTGATATTATATTTAAGTCACCCTTCCGTTTCTCATAACCAGGGAAAACATCTCTTGTTACCATACCTGATACGCCGTGCGGAGGCGGGTAATAATAAGGAGATTCTAATCATGACATTCACGTGTGGGTTATCAAAGCACTCACTGTAAGCCCTTTCTATAATGTACATTGATGAGTTTTATATTAAAGAGTGTAATAAGTTGGATTCTATGTTAATGAGGGTAGAAGGCAGGGCCACTTTACTACTCGAAGCTCATTATAAGTACTTACATCTTCAGTGAGAGGTAGGCAACTAGGTGAAGTAAGCAGCTTCACTTCGGTCAAAAACGAAGTCAGAGCCAGAAGCTAGCTCTCGGTTAGCAATCTCATCTCTTTCAGCGGCTGTTCTGCTGTTTTCACGGGTCTCTTCAACGTCAACGAGGGTGTCGTCTTCATTATCGTCGTCATCTTTCTCTCCTAACTCGTGAAGATGTCCGATGACTACACCGCGGTACGTCACATGGGCAATGAGTCCAGGGCCGATACCTGGTCCATCGAAGCTCTGGTAAGTAGGCACCTCGTCCTCAACAGCCCAAGGCTTCGTCTTATTCTCGAGATCCAACCAGGCAATCTTTCCTTCGTCGTCGGGATGCTGGACACGGACGCAGAGAGACTTGCTTACCTCCTCGTCGTAGATGAACTTGAAGTCTTCCAACTTGGTCTCCCGAGGGTGCCATGGTGTCTGAGCGTAGGGTAGTATCTCAAATTTATTCACCAGTTCAATCCCGTCTTGGTAGCGATAGATGCAGCCAGTGGTCCATGGTCCGGGTGGAAACTTAGGAAGCGCTGAGAAGGGGATTGTATCATTCGGGATTCTGATCCATTTGATATCTCCGTCGCTGACGCGAGCGAAATACAAGCCTTCGGCTAGCTTGGCGACGATTTCTGCCTTCATGTGCTCTGACTCGGGGTAGATCTTTGGAACATAGGGATCGGAAGGGTCCCATAAGCTGATCCTGCTTCCCGGTGCCATTGAGGAGTCTGAGTTCGTATTCATGATGGTGTTTTAATGTGAATGTGTGTGTGTGAGAGAGAGAGGTATTTAGGAGTGAGTGGGTGCCTGTTGTTGTTGTTGTTTGTTGCGATGTCTGTGAGTTTGTATGTGGAATTGTTCCTGATGGTGAATTTATTTCAAGTTCCATGAGTCGTTCTTCATGGCAAATATATACTCACAATATCAGTATACTCGGACTGGAACAATTGTTTAGTCTTGGGGAAAACAATTGTATTGTTCTCTTGTTTGGAGAGAGAACATTGCCTTTGTGAGTTGCTGGTTTACCACTTCGGCTATTGTTATAGCCCACCTTGACTCTTTTCATTATAGAACAAACGATATCTTAGGTGCGAAACATAAAGTCTCAATAAAACACTAAAGTCTAAGAAAGGGGTTGTTTTGCTGCCCAGTCAGCCCCTTGAAGGGTTTTTGCTGGGCTCTGTTGACTTGACATCGGCCGCAACGGTACCCCTTGTAGGCAATCAAGTACTCCTACATCATTCAACTCACCGAAATTGATTTCTTTGTTAAGTCTGAGGTCAGTATAGAAGTTTAACATTTGAGCACCGCGCGATGTGGCCAAAGATACATCATAGATTTGCTTCGAATTATGCATAACTGATCTCAGAAAATGAATTTATACAAGTGCAAGATAAGGTAGATGGTTACCTCCGCTAAGTATATACAAGTCCGGCCAATATTCAACATATTAGTAAGTCCCTGCACAGCAGGTTCTCCAAGTAACCCCAACCCCTTTCTCCCATCTTCCCAACCTGCAGAAGAGGGAGGGTAGGAGGGGGCATAGGGGCGGATATTCTCCGAGCAGCCTAGTTGGAGTCTACACCCAAAACTTCCGAAAAGTGGGTGGTCAGCTTGACATGTTTAGCTCGACTGAATCCGAGCTGACAATGACCCATGGCGTCACACAGCATTCGCTCTGTCCGGTAGCTTGCATCTGACAAAAATACAATCTCACAGTCTGATTCAGGGGTTAATCTACGAACTAAGCAAACACCATCTTGATTACATGCAGGTAAGCTTTTGGTTTGCGTGTTTGTATGTACGCAGGTCCAAGCACAATAAGTCAGATAGCATACGCCGCTGCTTCCGGACGAGATGGGCAGTACCATACGGTATGATTGTGAATCGCTGTCAGCTGCTACTCCTCCTCAGATCAGAGGAAAGAGCAGCTCAGTCTCTCATTAATGTATGTACAAAAATACAGGCATAGCTACTGGCTTCCTCTGTCGTCCGCTTCTCACTCTCGCCCTCGCTCCCTACACCGTGACGCTCGCGACACTTAAGTGATGTTTTATGCTCCGTTTTGGGGATTATGACCGCAGGGGGTAAAATAAATGGATCAAAGTACATGAAATGTGTGTGCAAAAAAGTTGAGTCCGGCTGCGTGCCGGTGTTTCCTTTCCCTTTTATCTTCTTTGTTCAGATGCCCAATGTACAGTAAGCCGACCAATTCATCCACCATGAAAGAGTCCTATGTTAGGAATCGAATAATAGAAAGAAAACCGTGTGGCTTATGTCCTCTTAGAACAAACTCTTGTTGAGGAAAATGCGAGGATGCGCTATCCTCGGTTACATGAAATGCCGCCCTATGCACTGACCCTACACATCACTCCGTGAACACCGGTTGAGCCAAAGGGAAGATTCCGCTGGGGGTACTGATAAATGGAAAAGTAACAAGATGGGGTATTCAGTGTCGTGTCAATGCTAAAGTGGGACGAAAAACCCTCCCCAGGAATTGTTGGGGGGCTGAACAATATAACAAAGGGAAATTGTGAATGGACATTTTGAAGTAGGCTGGCGTGTCTAAAAAGGATAACGGCGCATCGACTTCAGCCATTGATTGGTGCCAATTCATGATCTAAGTCTTAGAAATTGGAAGAGGCCCCTAATTGTCCGAGTGGTTGACCAAAGTTGGTACTCTTCCTGAGTTTCAGGGGAATCTCCGGTTCGACATCTTCGATGTCGCTCCCACGACTGTCTTCTGGTGCCTGAGTGCTGGAATCGGGAAGAGCCGCTTCCGGCATGGATAGGGATCTCGCGTCATTGAGAACAGAGGGCCGTACATCGTTAGCCTTGACTTCCTCAAGCTTATCTGAGAGTCGTCTAAGAAACACCTCGTCGGCTGCAGGGCGGTTCCGGAGCATCAGAGGCCCCTTCAGAGCAGGATCTTCTTCGCTGGGCTCAAGGGCTGCTTCCTCTTTTTCTCTCTCATATCGTTGCGTGTCTGGAAGTCCATGGGCCTCGGAATCTGGTGCGTGCACGTCTCGCTGTGAAGCTTGGTCTTGCTCCTGTAGGTTCTTTGGCGTCGAGGCGCCGGAACTACCAGCGGTATTCGGCGCGGCAGTCGAGTCGATCGTCGGCAGGTGAGAAAAAGACAGGGAATGGTTAGGGGTGTGGCCAGCGTGCATGGTGAGTCGGTGATGTTCTGGTGCGCGCAGGGCCTCTTTGGTGGCTTGATGCTTCTCTAGAGGTTTGGCGGAGTCCTCGCTCGGCGACGACGCACCCTTTTCTGGGCTCCGTGGCGGGGATGACGATGTACCGTCCATGAATGTTGGTTTTTGAATGGCAGGGGCCTTCAAGCGGATGCCCTCAAGCTCAGGGATAATCTCCTTGACATCGATGACATTAATTAAGGGCATCTGTCCCGGTTCTTGACTGGGAGAACCAGACCCTGAAGAGCCGCCCTGCATGCGTGGATCGAGTGGGACAAAGGGTTTGGACTCGGGCATGGTGACACCTCTCCCGGGCAGGAGGCTGCCTGGCGGGATGTCATCTGATGGACTTCGGAATTTCGAGCCAGCGCCAGAACTACCGGCACTATTTGATCGAAAAGGCGATAACGTGGAGTCAACTGATCCATCCAGAGTGCGACCGGGGCCGGTTGCACTATTGTGTAAGTTTCTCAGCAGAATATTTAGTCTAGCCACTTCGGCCTCTGCTGTCTCAGCCCTTTGTTTCCAGTCGCCGACTTCCTTTTCTAGCGTTTGTTTCTGCTCAACCCAAAGAAGACGCTCTTCATCCATTAACGTCCGTTCCTCTTGAAACATCTCTTCGGCACGTGCACGATTGGCCTCCAAGTGAGCGCGCTCAGCTTGCCAGTTTTCTAAAGCTCTCCGATTGTGCTCCTCTCTCCGTTGAAGCAGAGTCGCAGCGGCCGCTGTTGCCTGTGGGCTAAGGTGCTCGAAAGGCGACATGGTGCCGCTATCACCGATTGGAGCCATTGATGGTGATGTGACGCCGGAACCGTTCGCGTATCTTGGAGGCGACAACTTGGCTTGTCGGGGGTCGAGTGTAGAAGACTGGTTGGAGCGCGAACTGGGGCCACCTAAAGGAGAGGGAGAATGGACGTAATTGGGGTGTTGTAATTTGTTGTTCAGTGTCGGGTGGTCGAAATAAGAGTGTTGCTGTTGTTGTAATGAACGCGGTAGAGATAGCGGTGATATTACCGATGGCGAATGTTGGTTGTTTGGGCGGATGAAGGAGGGCGAGGAGTGATTAATTGAGTCGACGGCGCCGGAGGGCAGGAAAGAGTCGGGCGGGAGCCTCGTCATTGTGAGCATTGTCGGGAAAGTTACAGAACAGCAGTCTGGTTGTAGTGGCAGGAGCTGCAGTTTATGAGGGAGACAAGGTTTCCGTTTGCCGGGCGCATCAGGCAGATCTGGGTGGAGATTTGGGGCCTGGAAAGTAAGAGTAGGTAGGTGCTGCTAATAAAAGGGGTGCGAGTGTGTTGAGTGAGTGCAACCTGCAATCTTCGTTGAGCGAGCGGACAGATGTTGGTAAGATGCTTATATCTGGGACGAATGGGATTCGCAGACAGAAGCAGGTACTGGTTTCAGATTGTATCTTTGCTCTGTCAATTCTTTAATTGGGAAGCGACAGCTGGCTTTTCCCTGATTATATGGTGAGTTGGCCGAGGTAGTAGGGTAAGTATTTAAGCGGGAGTGACGTATTTTCGGGGGTCTCCAGGTTCTTTTCAGCAGTCCCTCTGAGAGCGGTAGTTTGTATTTAAAATCACGGAAGTTGCTTTTCTCTAAGACCAGATATACACACGAGTATCTTTATCAGCAAGATCAACTGCTAGTAAGTCGGCAATGATGTGTGGGTGAAGATGTGGTGTTGGTAGGTAGGGGAAGCAGCGAGGGTAATAGGAAACGGGGAGATCGGAAAGAGAGAAAGAGATGGGATGCATATGATCGTGGGCAGGTACGGTTCGGTACCATGGGAAGGTTTCTGGAAGGAGCCCGGGTCTTTAATTGGTGCCAAGACTTGGGGGTCGTGCGTGGTCCTCTTGAACCAGGGGCTGCAGGGGATGGGTGTCTTGCTGTCAAAAGAATTGGGGATCTATGACTTGGCACGCCTCATTGGCACCACCCCCAATGAAGTATCTCTTTTACCCTCTTTTGATTTATCCCCCCTCTTTCTCTACCTACCAGGTACGGAGTGGGCGGTAAGTATTCATCAGCATTGTACATCTTACTACAGCCGTCTTCCTCTAGGATCGGCTTCAAAAAGGGATCAACAATCATTTCCCGTTTCAAGAATCCTGCTCGAGGAAAATTAGGTCAGATCTTAATATATTCCCATCTTCTTTCTTCTTCGTGCTGCCTCCCCATCAATCAGCCCTGAAGTTGAGAACTCTGAGTCCATCCAACATGCTTCTGGGCGCTGCGGAGTATCATCAGCTACGAGGACACTAGCAATGCCTTATAACATTGCAGAGAAATATTGGTTCTTGTTATCATTCAGCTCGTCAATAGAGGTAGTTCATGGCCCATTCCGTCAATACCCCTTTTGATTGAGTCAGCCAGCCCAGCCCAGCGAGGAAGGAAAAAGAAACTTGTATTGTGCCAGCGTGGCAGCGAGACCCCAGCCCTCGCTCAGTTTGACTGGCTGTGAATCACTGACATGCAGGGGCCTGTTTCTGTTTTTGGCCTGAATAGGGACGGCCCGCAAAGCCTTTCGTGCTTCAGACTGCTGGAATTGCCCAAAGATGTCCATACACGTAGGCTGAATTGTCAACCTGGGCGACGTTTGCCTCCCCCTGGTAGTTTGTTATTTACCAATCACTACCCCCATGCATTCATGGAAATGGGGAAATTCTGGAAAGCAACATTGCGAATCGGTTCGCGCCAGAATTCCCGATATTCCGTCGGTCTAGATTCAAGCAGTAGCACACCGATCATTTGAATCATCTTGGGGCCGACTACGTGGAATTCTTTGCTCCATGCTGCCAGACAGACTTTCACAGAATAATCGCCACATCATCTACCTCAACGTCAACTGCAACCAGACAGGCTTGACTCTGCAGCATGCTATACAAGTTTCACTAGTTTCTAGATTAACAAGCAAAAAAAAAAAAGTCTCGGGCTTTTTTCCCACGCCAATTCTGTCCGGTGACCATCAATCTGCAGGGCTCCTCCACACTCGTTCCACTCACACCAAGGTACCCCAAATTTCCCAAGATCTTGCCAAAATTTGGAGTGCACGTTTGAGCCACGAGTCACCAACGCAAATGCCTGCCTGTCATCTTAGAAATGTGGGAATCAAGGGTCCTCCTAGGAAGACCCTGATCGTCATTTGTGCACTTTGGGGGGTCCCTACCTCTCAAACATGGGGATGCCAATGCCCTCTAGTCTAGCATATATCTGGATATGGATGTCCCGAGTCAAACGCAAAGCCCTCTGACACTCTTCAGAGGAGGTTAAAAAAAAAAAGGTTGGGCCAGGCATTGGGATTCTTGTTCAGGCTCCAGAACTTTGCGCCGCGCCGCCTCCTCACGAGTCACGATACCTTCATTCCCTACGCAAATTGTTTTTTTCAGCAAACCTCTACTGGGAAACCCCATGCTTGTGCAAGTGCCGCATAGTACCAATGCATGCAAAGAGACATATTATTTAACGTAATCGTACGACTGCATCGTGAACAAAGGGCACCGCCTTCGTCCTCCAATCCTTCAAACCGGCCAACAGTCGGCGGTTCCCCAAAACTGCAGCATCGTGAACAAGTCACGCGCGCCAATACGGCAGCTATGAAACATCCGCAATCGCTCCACGCCTCGCAGGAGCAGAAAGGTTCGTTCCATTCAGTTAGCGCAGCCGTAGGTCTTGTAGTATACATATCCGTAATGCATGTAACCTAACTTAATTATTCTATGTATCGTGAGTTGCGGCATCGGATTGCCTACACAAATAGCGCTGGCTGGGAAAAGGTCATGCGGGTTATCGTCTCGGAAGCGAAGCCGGCGTGGAGGAAATGAGGACACTTTCGGCGGTCTTGGCCGAGACTACACCGACCTTGGGAAACCGGTCACAAGACTTCTAAGTCTTTTCTTTTCTTTTTACGCCCACACTACCCCAGATATGTAGGAACAGTACAGGGTGAAACCTGGTAACGTGGTAGACTTTGGTAGTTATTAGATTGCCCTGAACTCACCGCTTTCGGCCATGAGGCTTGCTTTGACAAATGTACTGCAGGCCTATAGCGCGCCCAGTGAGAGAAATATTACCTAATTCACGAGACTATAATCTAATGGCCTGGTCACGATCCTCTACTGGCACTTACGAGATGAAGTTAAAAACCTATTTCGCCGCGGGCCGAATGCAAAAAAATAAAAAATAAAATTTAAAAAAAATAGGTAAGTCGGGTGACGGGTGTTGCCGTGGAGTGCAACTACGGAATCCTATTTGCTGCAAGATGACACAGATATAATGATACTACTAGTAAATACCAAAGCGATATCGATTTATATGACTCTCGGTCTGAATAGTAACTGACCAACTCAACAGAAGCACGATTCGAACAGTCGCCGCATGGGTTCTGGGCGTGCGTCGTGTCATATTCTCTACACCCCGTTCCACGGCACGGTGTCTATCCCTCACCATAACCGGTGACAAAAGTATCACGAAGGGAGGTTACTCATATCAACATGGGATGAGCCGGCTCCTTAGCGTCCAAATCCATCCAGTTGCGTGTACAAAAGGCAAAGGCTATCAGAAGGTGAGACCACCAAAGAGATTGCTTTCGCGGCGACCCGTACACGGTGGTGACTGGCACAATGTGACCACACGAGTCAATGCCGAAGCCCAAAGTGCAACAGCGATATGATAGATCTCGATTAAGCATCCTCCTCTCATACGAGAAGCCTACGTCCGACGCGAAGAAAGCCGTCGGCCAGGTACTATCCTCGTCGAGACGGGTTGCTGCTTCAGCTAATGCTCAGAGGACGATGCACACTCAGATACGGAATAGACTGGGAACATATCGCCTTTGCAGCTTGGACATTGGATGTTGTATGAGCACTCAAGTGACTCTATCGAAGAGAGCTCTGCATCTTCTCTTGCAATTTCACCCATTACACAAAGACAGTTTCAAACAGAGGGGCCGTATCAAATCGTGACGTACTCGCAGGCGCACACACATGAAAGACGTATGAATAATGTCGTACCAATCACTAATTCTAGGGATGAGCACTCAAGAAAGACCTGTGTGTCGTAGTGTTGATTGGAATGGATCACCCATCCATCGCACTCGCCCCCAAGGTAACCTTAATGGTCAAAAGAACCAACGAATTTCCAATCTATTTGAGGCGTCTCAAGGAGTTGGATTTCTCTACATCTAATTTTAGATATCCCTTCATTCAGATATTCAGATAAAAACCATATAATCGAGCCTAGAGTAGCTTCCTCTGCTTCAAAAGATCTCATAGTGCCACAAACGGCGAGGCTCACCAATTCAAATATGCACTTCCTATCTATTATCTCGTTGACAACGGTCCTGACTGCAGGACTTCTCCACGCCAAGCCGGTAGGGCGATACCTGAGACACTAAGTGGCACATGGGAACAGATTCATCGCTGACATCGAGCAGTACAGTCAAGATACCAGCGATGGTGCGGAATTACACGGGCCGCGAGCGCTTGAAGACAGTGCTGTGTCGTCGATCGAGCGTAGAACGGTTGTGAGTCTCCTCGTTTCGATGCGACATTCCAATATCCTCATTTTGTTGCTACCGGCAAACACTAGGCTCTTTTCCTTCTCTCGTAGAACCTAGCCTCATAGAAGCCACCTCTACCATCCACCTCCACGCCTCTCCTGAGCCTGCTAAGCTAACAAACCCTCTCCAACCTCCCAGACCGGCCAATTCTGCAACGTTCAAGGCTGGCCTCCCGCCCCTGTCCCTCCACTCCGGGAGTTCGCCTACCCACAGTTTTACGGGAACAATAACATGATTTCGATCTCGGCGCAAAAGTGCAGGCAAGCATGGTGCGGTTATAGTGCGGCCGTGTTCATTTGCAACAACAATTTAGGCTTTGTAGAGGTCAACGCTGAAGTCGCTGCCGATCACATGAATATGCTGCTCGATGGGAACACGGGCTGTTTGGAACCTTATAACAACAGTCTGGCGCAGGGACAGGTCTTCAATGCTGAGGGATGGAACCTCATCGTTAGAGGCGACGATGAATGCCCTTTGGGCGAGACCAACATTTAGTCTGCGAGCTGAGGTGGTGTTGTTGAGAGGAGAGGCGATGTCAGCTGGTAACTAGGCGGATGATCTGGTGAACTTTAAGGATATGATGCTGTCTATGACCTGGCTAGGTGGCAGTGACAGCGATAGGTCATAGTTACAATGCACTAAGCTATTTGTTCAGTGTAAGGTCTCTAAGTCTTTTAAATCACTGTGCGTCTTCTCTCTCCTAAATGATTTAACGTAACTCGATAAATAACTATTCCTAGCACCTATACTTTTCCAAATTTCTTTCTCCCAGCGACCCTTTTCTCTATAGTACACAAGAAACCATTCTTTTATCATTCTTCCTCTTATCTTACTCTCTTCCTTGTTTCTCTCCCTCTCCCATGACCCGAAATAAAACATATGGGATCTGAAACCGGAAAGAAATCTCTACCTGTACTTGTCAACTCGCCTCGGCCATAGTTCCGACCCCCTGACTTATGGGTAAAGTCACATAGGTCCCAAATCTGACTTCACCCAGGAAGGAGACTTAACGTCAGCATTCGATAATCCAACCTCCTTCTTTCCAAAAAATAGCGGAACCATATTCAAATTGTCTCAATTAAAGTCTGGCGGGTCGCTAACACCAGTGCTTGTGTCTCAAGTCGACACAGCCGGTCAACCTTATCCAGTCCTGAAGTTAAGCGGGCATATGCACGATTGACCTGGGCGAGACAAATAGACGAGGTCTTGGACATGGTAGGGGCCTACCAGTGAGTGGTTTGCCGTTGCCAGCCCGTTTTGTACGGTGGTTCGCGCGTTGGTTCATGCCAGCCTGGGGTCAGCCATTTGGTGGGGTGGGGATGGTACCAGCTGGTCCAACCGGACCAATATGGAGTCGTGGTTGTGGTTGTGCTTGTCCATACTTCTGGGGTCGTGGTCGTGAACGATGTCGTGGACGAGCTGGTCGTGGATGACCAAGTCGTAGTCGGAGTTGTGGATGAATGCGCGTCAGGAACATGCCATGTCAGTGATTTTTCTGAGGCTTATCAGAGGTGAGGAGGCGGGCGAAACCGATGTGATGTTTCCCCAGGCCAAACTTCTACCCAGAGAAACAATCGTATCGTTCTGAAAATATGATGCATTGTTTTACTTACTAAAGTGACGTTAGTGAACTTGACAACATTGCTCGCAAGGGGTTTCTTAATACTGGCCCGAAGTGGTCGACGAGATTAAAGACGATGCTGAAGACGAGCTCAAAGACGAACTTAAGGATGATGCCGAGGACGATGCTGAGGACGCGGAGGAGATTGTTGTAGATGATGATGTTGTTGATGATGAAGGAACTCCTCTACCACACAGAAACATCCCGTGTTAATAAATTTTCTCTGGTCTGTCATATCTCCCCAGGTCCTGCTCGGGAAAATGGTACATCATTTTACTTATTAAAAGAATGTTAACACGTCTGACAAACAGCAAAGGAAAAAAAAGAAAAAAACTGACAAAGGATGTTTCTACACTAGCCTGAGAGATGGCTGGGCTAATCAGCAGTGCAAAGGCACATGCTAGAGTAAGAAAGCGCATGCTGTGATATCGCGCTCGATCAACGGATAGCACGAGAAGAAGAAGAAGAAGGATATGAAGCTTCTAATCCAGCGGGAAGAAGTGTAGAGACTCAAGTGAGGCAATTTAATCCACTTGAAGATTGCTGGTAGGTCCGGAGCTAGTTGTCTGGCTTGGTGAGAACCCTCGTGTTTATCCAGACGATCTCAAGTAGTAAGGCTAAAGCGACAGACATTTGAATTTCTCGTAAGCGCAGATATTGTCAACCACGATGGAATAAAATAAATATAAGCTAATGAAGTATGGACCCCATACACTATAACAATCCGTATCCACCGTCTCACTTCACTGATCAGGATAACACGATATCTCCAAGCTCACTAGTCTCCTGCAAATATACTGGCATACACGAGAGTCCCGTTTGCCGCGGCTATCCTTCAACTCACGACATTCTGAACTTAATCGTGTGTATGAGAATCAACGACATACTACAGTCGTTTTTGGCCTTCTCACCATCAACATATTGAGCCTCATTACCCTCGGTTCGTTCTTACGTTTCCCACCCTCGAAGGTAAAATCCCCTAGCCCAGCGACATCACCGTTCCTATACCTGCACACACATGAATGAAGTAGCCATTCATAATGCTCAAGAGTCCTCGTGATCCTGTTGAGTTTCTAGGCGCTCACGGTACGATTCAATGCTTAAAGCCATCAGTCAAGATCGGTGCATTAGTTCCGCTCCGTCACGATTAGTCGTGCCATATAGTGTGAAGCTGGTGAGTATATTGGTACTATGATGGATCCTGGTCGAAATCTTGCCGGCTGATGTTTTACCCGCTCTCGTTACCACTCTCCTATACTCTTAAGCTCCCATACTGTATCTGCGGATAGGAAACCCTGAGACGTTTCTTCTTTACATGTCTCTTCGCTGACAGATTGTTACCGGTTACTGAAGGCACTTGAAGCTGTTCACTTCGATTCCTGGATGACATCCACGCGCCTGGTCCTGGTCGATCTGCCAGATGGAATAGTCCCCCGTGCAGTTGGAAGCCTTCCACTTCAAGTTTCCATCACCAAAGAATTAGTCTATTTCGTGCTAAATGTCTTCTCAAAGGGCTGGGCAAGTCGGTACAGTAATGTGAAGTAAACGTGCGGATCAGAAATGGGAATCGAAACTTACGACAACGCAAGCTTCCACATCAGGGGACATCAGAGCGGATCGCGCTGTCATCGGGGACGGGCACTGTCGTGACAAATTAGCGATCACTCATAAATTTCAATTTTCTCTGAGTAGCCCGGAGTTACTACGAAACGGTTATGGCCATTTGTTCCCAAATTTGGGCAGGATCGAGGAGGCTCTAGCAACTGAATGCTGTGTAGCTTCTATCAAATGCCCAACAGGAGAAAATCATGACGGCAGACATAATAAAACAAACAGGAATGAGCAAAGAAAATTCGAGAGTAAACATAGGAGGAGTACATACTGGGAGGGCAGTGTCTGTTCCATTGGAATAGCCGCAGGTGATATTGGTATCCCAGATAGGCGGCGTGCCGATGTTGATACACTCTATAGTCCAGTCGATCTCGCGGACTGTCGATGGGGGACCCGTGTAGTTCAGAAGAGTTGTCCAGTTTATTGGGCTTGCAGCGCAGCCGAGCTCATCCACCCAGAGATTCATCTGCCAAGCGGCCACTAGGTTGTGGCCGAGGAGGGCGAGGAGCAGCAGTAGTGGCATTTGAAGTGAGTGCTTCATGGTGATGGTGGCTTCCTTGTGTTGGTTTCGTAGAAAAACAAAGAATAAGTTCTTAATTGATTATTCTGAGTTGAGCCTCGCGCAGTTTAAGAGGAGACGCAGATGCTGCTGAGAGAAGGCCCGGAGAAACCATCATATATCTGGCATTCAACAATGTATATTCATGAGGAAGCTGACTATGAGCAGCGCGACTATCTGCTACCATTCATTCGATCCCGCAGCTTGGTCAATACCCATTGATTCATTAAGTCCAGGCTGGATGAAAGTCGGATCATGAGAGCCATTGGATGTGAAGAAGATTTAGACACAGAGCAATTTCGCACTCATCAGACAATATCACACTCATCCCGTCAAAGGTTAGCAAATGGTTCTATAGATCATGCATCCTTCATTGTTCTGCCCCCGCTCTTGTATTACAATGACCAAACGCTCGTGACTATCAGGCAAATGGAATGGGTTTGTAGATGATTGCGAATATGAGCTCACAATACAGCCTTCAGCATAAAAGCTAGATGTCTATTATTAACACAAATTTTTGATTAAAATCTCTCCACATCTAGGATCTAGTAAGTTCCAGACAACAAGAAATGTTGATGAGTTGCAGGGAGTGGAAGCTCTCTATCACGTCGGCCGAATACTTCTTCTCAGCTAGTATCAAACACATCAGCCAATGCAGCTACATTCAGATTTTCCCAGCTATCGAATAACCATGTGTAGAAAACATTGTTCTAGGAGTTTCAGTTTATAACCACTAAATCATGCACAATTCGCAGAATGGAATCGTACGGCGGTTGTCGCAGATCATAGCTCCCACGAGCTGAGCCAACAGCCCCTCTGAAACGTACGCGCATATGGATGTGGCTAGCTAATTCTATAGATCACGGGCCACTCCATAAGAGAAAAGGGATGATCGAGATCGAGACAGAACACGCCACACGCATATGGTACGCCGGGGGGCCGGCCTCGACCAAATATCCCGTCCTTTTTTGTCGCTTTGGTGGAAGGGGAGTGGCGTGAGGGAGTGACGTCTGGTTCTGCGAGGGTAGAATAATACTGCGAGCATCTAAATCTCTTGTGTGGCTGCGTGCCAATATATTTCGTGGTATCATGGGGGTTGCTGATCGATTGCCATATACCTTGTGATCCGGGGATTGTAGCGGAGTATGACCACAGAACACCAAGACGGACTATGCCGCGCAAAGCGAGTTTCTAGACCGCTGAACAAAGTTTATACGAAGTTCTGAGATTACATGATTCTCTGTTTCCTACAGCAGGTCTCATTATCATTTGTCTTCAATGAAGAGGAGGAAAGCGGAGGTGATGCTTTTGAAGGATACTAGATGCACCCGCTTTACGAGCCCAATATGATATTCTCTCACAACTCCTCTGAGTTTTGCAGTGCATTGCAGTCTTCTCAAGGCATGACCCTTTTACTCACCATTTAGAAAGGCTTCACAAATCAAAATAATTCAGACCCTCGAAAACATCAGGCAAAAATCGGCGAACAGGACCAGCAGCAGCATGATTCTTGCCGGCCGAGACGAAATGGCGGGGTTCATGGCGGGGTTGAAACGCAACGGCTCATGCACCATCCTGGGACCATACCCTGCCACTCTCACAGGGTCGGCCGGCATATGCTGTTGGTTGACAATGAGAACAAAAGCAGCAGCAGTGGTCCAAGGGTCTCCCATAGTCTGGGCTTTGGGAGCTAACGGGGAAGGGGATCTCCTTCTTGCAGTCCCGGTGGTGTCCGGTACCTTTTGTGGGATCAAGCAAATAATAGTCAGTACTGGGTTTATTACAGCTAATGACAAGGCTCCTGGGAGTAGCCATACGGGAAGTGGGAGGTACGGCTGAAAGTAGGGTACCATTGATGCTAAGTAGTGCATGTCATCATGTCCCGGCGCAGAGAAACCTGGGGAAACAAGCATTTTGGTGCCTCAGACTGATGCAATGGTATCACCTGAATTTTCGAGGGCCATGTTCAGCGGTGGAGAAGACATGGCAAAGCGACAGGCTCATCAAGCTTGAGATGTTTCATTGATAATCCTATAATTCGCCTGTAGAAGGTGATAACTAAAGATATAGACACTGAACGGCCTATTCAAAGACGTCTGATGCCGCCTGTTCCGGCAGTGTGGGAGAGACTCACGATACCTCACAAGGGTTCTGCGGTTCACTCTATCAACAATGTCTTCCCAAGCTAAAATACGGACTAGAGTAGAGGGGACTCTCCGCCCCCCACGGATTTTAGATTCAACCGCAATCCTGCCCACCTGACGAACGACCACACCCAACGGGGTAAGCCGAACGAAAGAACAAGCAATAGACTACGGACGACTTCGGCATGTCCATGCGTCAGTAATAAGGATTCAAGTGGAGGGCCCTGCTAGATTAGCCATCGTCACATTCCCTTTATCCCACTGCACACGTCGTAACGTATGCGATTATTAGATGTTCAACTGCGCACATACGAAGTGATGGAGAGTTTTAGCTTTTAGGACCTCCGAAAGCGCGCAATCAAAATGATTACTGGTGAGGGGTTCAACAGCATCTGCGTACTACGGAGTATAGGGGGGATGATCAGAAGGTTGATCTGTAGAGCTGCATAAGAGAAAGATGGGAATTCCAACAAAAATTACAAATCGTGATGATTTGGTTCTCTTTCAAGGAGGAGAACGCCGACTTCTCGTTCAAGCGGACTGTTGTTTTTGGTGTGTTCTAACTGCTAATAACTAAATCGGAACCACAATGGGATCACGCCTTATTATGAATGCAGCAACTCCGGGACCGAAGGTGGTGGATGGTGGGGCCTCTATGGATACATAACGGAGCTGAACCGGTAACAGATTGTTACGGACTTTTGTTACCAGGCCTTCACGTAGTATTAGTCCTTCCCAGCCGTCCGGATAATTCAGACTCACAACCAGAAGACGGATAACAAGCTTGCCGAGCTCACGAGAGCGACCACTGTGACGAAAATAGTTCCAATGGCAAGTTTCCACTCACAAATTAGCTCACTCTTAACCTGTATCAGCCAAGTGCAACGTGAAATGGGCAGCGTTGACTTAACACATGTCACTCATAGGTGGTTTAGAATCACCATATCTCATGTAAATAGATGTGAATGTATCTAGGACTATAAAGACATAATTAGTTAATCACAAATATCAGTAAGACACATCCGGTTTTCCGTTCTATACAATCCCCCCAAAGTGACGACCCTCCGATTATCCGTGGCGCCATAGAGAAATTATCACGACCTAAAGCATAAAATCCACTCACCCATACTGAGTAATGCTATGCTAGTATTGTACTATAGGACCATATACACTATGAACACACCAAACTCGCTTGCTAATCAGTATATCAAGTCCGCCACAGACTATTACTAGTGGCCCCCTTCAGCTCATAAAAATCCAGTGCAGCGTCATCAAACCTACTATTAGCGATGGGCTCTCCTCTCGCGGCGCCGCATAACCTCGTCTCGGTGCTCGGCACTTAATGATTCGCCGTTTTTAGCGACGTCTATATCCAATTAATCTTCTGATCGCTGGAGCACTAGTAAAAAAAGCCTCACAGAGTATTAACCACGTAGACAATAGTGAAATCAACATGAATCATCAGCATTGAGTATTGCCGATTCAGTTATGTGCTTCACCATATGAAGTACCTCAACTTTCAGAAGACAAGGGTCAAGTGGAAAGGACCCCTCGTTATGACCTGTAAAGAGAGCGCCACGGGGTGCCAGCAGCAAACCCGGCAACTCAGCAACATGAACGCCACAGCTCCCAGCCTACCCTCCTTGAAGTGACCAAGGGATCCGTGTGGGTGGTTAAGCATTCCGGGACGTCATATCACGTAAACTCAGATAGTAATGCACCTATCACACGGCACTACCAGTGATGTGACGGTTCGTCACTTCACATCACTACATGTTAAGAAATAACGACAAGAAATAACGATGGAAGGTTGGTCATACACTAAATGTTACTGTCAATCTCAACATTCTTTTTATTCTTAGAGTACCTTCTAGTACAATCAGGGCATATTCTTTCTTCATCCTCTGTCTCGCCTAGTCTCTCTTCCTGACAGTGAAAGCAAGAGTGTATCCTCGTTCTCCTTTTTTGCAGGGGTATAGTATCCCGATGTGAAACTGGATACACGACCACGCAGTAGTGACGGATTATATAAGGAAGTGTATATGCGGTACTGGCAAGTAAAGTTGAGCTACGGGCATCTTTGCTCAGCAGAATGCAATAGCCCCGCTTCCGTCCCGTCCAAGATGCAAGCTTGTGCTATGGTATAATATGTATCCTGCCTGAACGCCGTGTCTGAAAATGAAGTTCAAACAAAATATTGAATAATAAAGGAATGCAAAATATGTGTTTCCAACGAGGACGGATGTTGATAATCAAGGGCACAGAAATCAATAGCCTGCTTTACCTGGCATGGGAGGTAAGCCATGCGAAGTCGCGACTGGGGGCAGGTGGTTGTGGCAGAAAAGTCTTCCCATGCAACCTTTAACACTGCCCTTCTTCGAGGCGTCAATGAACTTCACTGGATCGTCGTATGTTTCTGGCTGGCAGCATTCCACGCCTTTCATCCATCTACCGCTGACGACGTCGTTCATTTTCGGACGCTTGTTCGGGTTGGGGTGCAACATGTTCAAGAGGAGACGTCGAAGCGCGACAGGCTTGACGGCCCATTCAAATGGTTCCAACTTCGGATATAGATCCTTGGCGTGGCCCTCTGGGTCTGCAGCCCTCTTCACCTCGATCCTGTCCCAGCCGGAAGTCAGATCATTGTACCATTTCTGCGATGGCGAGTTGAGTCCTGGTTCGGCCTTCTCCCATAGATTAGCACCAAAGATGAGGTAGATCATAACTACGGCGGAGCTCCAAACATCCAAGGCGCGGGGATCGTAATCTTCTTTCTTGTTCAGAACCTCGGGTGCAATATAAGGCAGACTACCGCAGATAGCCGGCTTGCACAATCGGATGTCTCCCATGTTTATACCGCATTGTCCACCTGCCTCTCTGAGGCCTGGATGTATACCCGTAAATACTTCCGACACGCCGAAATCGGTGATCTTAAGTTTGCTGTCCTTTGTAATCAGGAGGTTCTCTAGCTTGATATCGCGATGAGCAACACCGTGCGAATGAAGATAATTGATGCCTTGGCACAGTTGCTTGAAAAGGCACAGTCTGTCGGAGTCCCGGTTCTCGGGCAAAAGATGCTTCTTGGAGACCAGGTTGAAGAGGTCGCCTTCTGAGCAGTATTCCATCACGTGATTCCATCGTCCGTGATCATTGCACAATCGGATTGTCTCGACAATATTGGGGTGGTGTAAACTCTTGGCGATGCTGTATTCCGATTTGATTTTCTTCTCATATTCTTCGGCCGTTTCAGACGAGCCCTTGGAACGGAACTCCTTCACGGCGTAAAGCTCACCAGGGCAGCCCTTGCGAACCATGAGGGTGACTTTGGAAGTTGCACCCTTGCCCAGATGCTTACCGTGTCGACCCAGAAGTTTGTGCTGGTATTCAAATTCTTTAAGCAGCTCAGCAACATCGACGAAGAAATCATCCGGAAGACTAAGACTTAATCGACGAGCTTTGACACCAGCTCCAGCTTCCGGAGCTATGGCCCACGGGTTCCCTGTAAGATTGCTTGGCAAGTGTGCTGGTTCCGCCTTCTTCTTACGTTCTAAGCTCTTGGTGCGGCGCGGTGTGTGGTCTTTAAGCCCTCCTACAAAATTGATCCTCTGGCGAAGAGATAATCCTGTATGTGCTCTATTCTTCTTGGCATTATTATCAAAGAAGTCATTTGACGTGGGCATTTGCGCATCGCCCGTCTTCCCATTCGGAGGCAAAGCCATCTCAAGGGGAGAGCCTGGAGATGGGGGCGAGTTGGATCTTGTCGTTGCGACGGATCGATGATAGGAGAAACGTCGTCGGGTCATATTAGCACTCGAGTTCGTTTTACCAACCGCGGCTAGATTGGTCTCGGACGTTCCTGTGCTGTAACTGGGTTCCTTAAACGTCGGTGTTGAACTGGACGCGCCATTATCCAATAAGTGAGAATTACTACGTCTAAATATTGAAGACATGGTTCGAGACAGAACAGATGATGAACGACGTGACGGAGGTCGTGATGTAGCAGGTGAAAGAGGGTTCTGTTCAGTGTTGGTTGCGACAGGTTTAGTGGGAGTTGTAAAGTCACCAATCGCAAGCTTGAGAGGTGCCCTTGGGGTCTGAGCTGTTGGCGACTGCGGCCGAAAGGCGAGGGTTGTGGGAGCCAAAGACGCTTCCAAATAGTCCTTGTCGGTCGGGTTCAAAGAGACATCGGCATGCTCTGGTGGACCGTGTGACGCAGCAACAGAACCATTGGAACCAGAATCCCGATGATTAAGCAGCTCGTTGTTCTCGACAACACGGAAATCTCGGGACTGGCGGCCACTGATGGGTGTAACAGGCTCGTTAGGAAAGGATTCACTGCAGGTTTCCTCGTCGCATTCCTCGGGAATCGGTGTGGTCAGATCAGTAGGATGGCGACGAAGGGATTCTATAGGTGACTGAATAGAGCTGCTATATGACGAAGCGTTCACTGAAGAAGACACAGAAGGCGACGTCGAGAACTGATCTATAGGTAAAACAATTAGTTCAACGCTAAGAGTGCGCGAATTTGCCGTGGTCCTGAATTACCTGTGACATGAGTCGGCTTGGAGGTTGTGACCGGAATGGGCCGAGGGTTTGAGGACGTGACGGTTGTTGTTGTTTTTGTAGAAGGGGAAAGGGGTATTATGTTTTCGGAGGAAGACGAATCAGGTTTGGGCGAAGTCGGAGTAGGATTTTGTTTGAAAGAATGACTGGAATTCGAGACATTGGTGGTTGGCGGAATGTCCGAAGAGGAGGGAGAGGTGGTAGTAGTGTCAGAATAGGAAGGGGAAAAAGAAGGCGTGGGGACGGATGATGACATCGCTAGCTTTGGCTCTAGCATAGGCGTCGCCGGTTTTGGCACTGGTTGTTGGACCAGTGGTGGGGCTTCGCTAGTCATCGGGAATTATGTGAGAGCGAGAGCGTGCGCGTGCGTGGTTCAGGTTCCAGGTTCTTTGTGTGTGTATGTGTGCGTCTAAGTCCACGTTCCAGGATTCAGGTTGCGTGATAGGTGCAGTGCAATGCTGTACCAAGTATGTAAGGTAGTATGTTATGCTCAATAACAAATACTGTTCTTAGGTAAAGAAAGCGACGTCTCTTTATAGTAAAACTGCCCAATTCTCCAGTAAGGCAAGAGGTGCGGCGTGTAAGTGATGTGAGGTGTGTAAGACGGACGTCGGCACAGGGGAAGAAGTGTTCCGTTGGTGTGAGGAATACGAAACCTAACACACCGTAAAGCAACAATAGGAAAAAAGAAAAAAAAGACAAATTGAAAGAGAAGAATCGCCAACGACTGTGGGGGATAACAATAACAATAAGTAAAGTAATAATCAACTAGGAGGGGACGTAACCGTCGTGTGGGTGCCAAGTGCTATGGTCTTATAACAATGGGCGGATGGATCATCGGAAATGCTAGTGACAGTAGCCTATCGTGTGTCTGAAGGTACTCCGTAAAAGAAGCTGAGCGGGCGGCTCTCAAGCCCTAATGCACCCTGCCAAATGGGGCGCTAAACACCTAGGTATGGGGCGATCGTCTGGTACAGCGACTACTTTGTCTGCAACCTGGTAACGTTGGTGGGGGGTGGATTGGAACGTTTCCGCTGCACTGCACTCCCCTTTTCGCGATTGGTCCTCGGATAACGGGACGACAGTCGGCCAAATATTGTCGTCTTCTTCGTCGATCTGCTGGCCCATTTCACTCCAGTCCCAAGAGTAGGAATGACTTTTCTCTCTGATAGTAGAAGAAAGAGCTCCTAGTTGAGTTTCTTTCTCAGACTTCTGTTTTGTGCCCGGACCTCCAGCATTCAATGGAAACTTTCAGACGATGATAAGGAGAGTCTAATCGTAGCCCATGAAGAGATGCTTTGGTATGATGGGATGTTGGAAGGCTTTATACGCATCCAATTGTCAAGGCTCACCCCCCAAAAGAAGCGGTGGAGAGATGTCGAATAGAAGGTTGCACAATCTCCTGGGAGGGGGGTGTTCATAGAGATGGAAGGGGAAGCTGTCACAACGTACAGAAGCGGACCTTGGCCTTTCTTTCGAATATTCGATGCGGTATACTTGCTCAGGTCGCGTGACTCCGGTTGCTCTCGAATGCTGGTGGAGGGTTGCACGACGGCACGTCCTAGGATGTCGAGATCTGGGTAGGCCCTGTTGCTAAAGCAAGAGAAGCAAGGCAAGAAGGTGTGAAAGGATATAGCGGGTTAAATATAATAACACAGTCGAGCTCCCCGGAGCCGTCGTGGCGACAACAGCTTCTCAACATGCGTGGGAAGGGGGGGTTTAGTGCATGCACGTCTACTACAGCAGATACGCGGAACCAGCACTCAAGAAGCCTTTTCGTAGATCCTTGTCCTGAATGGACGGACATACATACACCTACATCGCAGCCCTAGGCTATTATGGATACCTCAGGTGCGTCCTGTCGTATGGGATTATCGCCGGTAGTGCTACATGTAGCACCAAGACGAATCGAAACATGTGTGATGTTGCAGATGAGCAACGAACCTGGGGCAATCCCATGCCGGAGGTACCTGTGTACGAAATCAACCCGAGGCATTGCAATTTGAGAGGGTTAGAGTAGCAGCTTGGCAACCTCTCAAATGTCTTTGGTACGTTGCTCAGACAGATGATGATATACGATACCAATAACTGATGGACCGAAGCCAAGAGCTGGGCATCCGTCCGGCCGTCTAACCGAACCAAAACCTCATATTATCTGTACGCCTGCTTATATTCCGCTGAGACCTCTTTTACTTGGCTACGTGTGCGACGTCTCTGCCAAGCAGTAGTAATTACAGCTGCGCCTCGGTTTATGAGATGAAGTCAAATATTATCGCTCTTTGGCACGTCATACTTGGTTTGTAGGATGCCCAGTGCTTTGTCCTATTGATGCCAAGCTGTCCAGGAGGGCATGTTACCAAAATGCCCGGGGCGAAACACATCCCCGATACACTGTATACCGTGGCCCAAATTTAAAGTTAAGAAATACAGATCTGCAAGAAAATGGTGAAGCCACTAAACCAATGCCAAGTCGCATAAGAGGTAGAAAATGTCATTGCCTTTCGCCGGAGAATATTACAAGAAAATGCCTCGCGTCCACCCTTGAATCCGCATTGAACTTCTGACGCTAACCTAGTGGAGTCACTTATCCAAACGCCGCATACGTCTCTGTTGCGCGCATTGGGAAACTCGGCCAAATATTGCCCGGGAGAATTTCATTTGTTGCTGTGTCGTCACGAGACGAGACTGTCATTTGCTTACTTTCGTGTTCTTAGACAGTTGAATAATAATCACTCGGCGAAAGCATCGTGATGGGGGCTTCGTGTACTCAACAAGCAGAAGTCGGCCTATACTCCGTATCGGACTGACTATATTCCCTACAAAGACTTAACCCACATTACCAACCTAAAATCCTACCCGGATCGGCGGAGCCGTTTGGTGTATTTACTTTTCACAGTAGAAAGTGTGGGACGGTGGCAATATGCCACCAAAGGCTCTATACTCATCCTTACTAACGCAGGAAAATAAAGGTAGCAAGTAATTGGATAGACACTGTTTCGGAAGACACACAAGAATTTCGTATCTATAGGTCTCATCTATTTATTAAGAGCTCTTTATTAATGGTAGGAAGGTACGGCATGACTCCTCTGTTTCGGTCATCGGTGGAGCAAAGAACAACACGTACCTGCAGAGAAGCATTGACATCGAGAAAGGAGGGGGAAAGAAGATTCCATTCTTCTGCCATTTACATGCAGCTGTTCAAAATAGAGATGCCGATATATGCAAGATGCCTTGACTACGTGTGACTGCGTAACAGGCCGCCTGGAGCAGCCTAGGATGTAGGTTGACGACATTATTGGGATTCGAGACGGGAATATCGCGAGCCGTAGCAAGCGGAAGGATGAATTACCAAACCAATTTACTCATGTTCGTGGGGGCTCTCTTTCGCTCTTTTGAGGTGGGACTCACGATGCATACTTCGTAGCCGCTCGTCGAGACATGCTCGCGCATCTTAATTTGTAGAAGACTGGCTTTAAAAAATAGTATATTACCGCTCCCCAGATCTACAGAATCCTTCGAGATCGTTTATTATTCTCATTACAGAAGTAGCAGTGCAAATGTCATGATGTTCAGAACCGGCCAAGTTTTTGTTGAGTTCTTATTACGGTTCATCGGCTTCCTGCGACCGATGCTGTCTAAACCCCATTGGTCCGCATGGCACCGTAACAGAAGCGACATGTCCACTGCCTCTAGCTGATCTGGGAAGTCATCGTATTCTGCTTTCTATTTTCGACGCATGACAGAGTGATGTCGATCGAATGCATACATGTAACTAAGGGTTAGTATTGACAACTGATGGAAGATATAAAAATCATGAATCCCAAAAATATCATATAATTCTTGGAAGCTAACATATTGTCTTTTTTAAAGAAGAGCTCCAAGACATTGACGTTTGGATGATCCGGATAGTCCAAAATGGCAAGCCGCAAAAGCGCCGTCTTGTACGGCAGCAAAAGTTGGGGGTTCCAAGTCGGCAGCGGCAGGGGACCTAGGGAATGGGGAAAAGGGAACAACAGGAAAATACCCCTGATGCAAAGTTGGCCCGCTTCGATCTCACTTGATCATGCATTTGTCCGAATACTGCAAGGAAAAGGTGCGGCGTCCTCGTTTTGCGCCATTGGGGAGAGCCCTTACCCCTTTCTCTCTTCGTGACCTATCGACTACGGATGCATTCTTGTCTACTGCATTATTTAGTCATTTAAACGACGCCTGCCACGACGTACAGTCACGATCCCAGTATATTCATAGAGACGCAGGGGATGGTTAAGGAGAAACGCCACGCAGCAACTAGCTAACACATTTTCAGTTATATCCATAATCCGACGGAACCGATGGTGCCGATGAATCCCGGCTACTCACTCGGCCTGGGGATTTGGAGGCTGTGGATATTCGGAGGCCATTCTGTCACGATGATGCACCTCTGCCCGTTGCCCGCTTGCACCGAGATTCTGTGAGTCCAAATACGTCGTAGCTTTTCGATCCTAGTTTTTCCAACTGATGAGCGCCTCAACATCATGAATATGCACCCAGCAACTGCCATGATCGGCAGAGTATGTATGTCGCCCAAACTGTGCAAAATATGCATGCGATCCAGGCCAGTAAATGATTCATCTATCGCGTTTTCATCCCGGGCTCCTTGGTGCGACTCTGGATGAATCGACTCAATCAAGTCAGTACACACTGAATCGGTGGGGTTCTGCATCAGCTTCTACCCTTGCAGCCCCGTTGCCCTGACTTGAACGAACACCATTGTCTGAAGGCTTGGTCAGGCACAGGTTGCTGCAGGCTGCAGAGTCACAGAAAGCAGTTTCATACACCTGTCGGGGCGAAAAAAAAACGGGACTCGCGGTGTGATAAAACTACATATTCCACAAGTTTGTTGGTCTCCCAGTCGAAAACAAAGATCGAAGATCGCAGCGGGCTGGCTTGCATGGTCAATTACTGCGGAAACAGAAGAAAAGAAAGGATGATCGTACTGCATAGCATCCCCGCATTCCGCGCGACGGATACTGCCTTTGTACACCGTACGTAGACCTCTCGTCCCCGCCTTTCCCCAGGTTTCATTCCGTTGCATTGCCATCAACTCACCGTCAGTCGTGTGCCCCCTTACCCTGTCCGTCCAATGGCTTGCTGCTGGCGAGCTGATTGGACACATACCCTGTCCTGAGAGCTTGACCGCTCACACGACAGCAATAACGAAAGCAAAAATATATATAATGAAATCACGTCAGACAGAACGGGCGAAGGCGGTCCCCTACATGATACACTGACACCGACCCGTGCGTGTCTGCGCAGCTTTCTTTTTGCCCGGAGGTCCCCCCTTCGGTCGGTGAGGATAGACCACCAAATGACCAGGGCACCAGCCATTGAAGGATCATCCCGCATCCGCATATGTCGGCGCGCCGCTCAAGCCAATGTGAAGCTTAAAAGGCATGCAGAAAACTTTTCCTGTCGCCCGCGCCAAGCATCGTGGCTGGTCTCTACTGTACTCCGACTGCTCAGTACGAAATACAGCACCGGGGCATTGAGATCTTCCTTGATGTGAATCACAATTGAAATGAGACGCTGTTCATGATTGGGTTCAGTCAGGATACCAATCTTTATTAACTCTGTGATCGAAGTGCTGTTACTATTTCAATCGGGGTATCTCTAGCGTTTGTGGCTTCAATGACGCGAAACCTGCCTTTGCAGGAAAGATCTAGGTGTGGTGTACAACACGTACAACCTGCATACCCATGTGGCCGAAAAATCCCTCACCGAAGAAGAGAATCATGATGAGATCCGTCAATTTCCACCAGTCCGTAGGTATTACTCTACATACTGGAAGTGAGATTCTAGATTGATGCATATGACAGTCAGATGTAACTACCGAGGCGGATTCGGACAGCCATTGGCATTCTTCTCGTTCGACCTAAATGGTGTTTGTGTGGTGTCGTGTTACAGGTTACTTGCCACTTGTGACCAACCCATGATAAATTTACCGCTTTGATCTTTTACTTCATCATACTCCAACGCTCCAGATTATCTGTCAGATTGCGTCGCCCTGCCAAGAGGAAGATCCCGATCTCTTGGTATAAAGAATGCCCGTCGCCATTTGATACAACGGAGCGCCCGGCCCCTTGGCGACAGCGGGCATTAGCACGACGGCCGTGTTGGCCTCCTTGGCGTCTCGGCGTTGCGGGACAGGGAAAACACACGTCTGTCGTACTGCGTCGTCAGTCTTTGTATGATGGATTTATGGCTTTCGTCCTGATGGTAGTCTTGTCTGTAGCTCTAGTATACATTTGCTGAGGCCGTATTGGCACATCCTCTCTTACTGTCTGACCAAGACAGCTCTTGGCCGCCGGTGCTAAGTGTGAACAGCATCAATCACTGAGAATATCATCAGCTCAATGTCGGCTCTTACAAACTTTTACGTTCTTCTCGGCTATGTAACAACAGCTTACTTATCTCGCTCTTCGACGTCCGGCTTGGCACTTCAACCCTGTGGGACCTTTCAGAGTCACTGAATAGAAGGTAAATAACGCATGCGTATTACAATCATGTAATGTTCCTATGTTTGTCGTAGGCATCGAAGGTTGCCAAGTTATGCCCAGATAGGACAGTCGTGGCCAGACAAGATCGAAGATACGCAGCACTGGGCATAGTCTCACATCATGGACAATCAAGAGTATAAGAGCCGAGAGCATGACAGTCAAGCTCGTCGCTCGGGTTTCTTTAACTTGTATTAGTTTTCGTTATTCATTCGCACCTAGCGGAGGAATTCCGGATGCGATATTTTTCGGACGCCTTTCGGCCGTTTTGTCACTCCCTCACTCAACATCTCTTCATAATGTATCAAAGAAAGCAAGCCATGAGAACACGTATTCCATAGATTGAGGACAGAGATACGCAGCCCAGACAACAGTCACTGTCCCTGTCCTTGCTTGTGAAATGGCCGGACACCTCCATGGAAAGGGCGCTTGTGTGAGCAGTTCCACTCATTATTGCGACCTATCACGTGCTTACTGAGACTTTGACGATAGTCTTCTAACTCCGTATGTACGATTCATCAATGTCCTATTGCCGGGTAACATATATAAAATATAAATGATGATCCGCGCTTTATTAAAAACAGCACTAGAAGAAATTGAAGGAGGGTTAAACTCCGTTCTATACCATCTAGACCCCCCCACTCGGACACCCCCCCCACCCGGACAGGCTAATTTCCGTAGCCATACCTAAAAGTCATCCCTTTCACTTATACGAATTTTGGCAACTATTAAGGCTATCTATATATATCTGATATAAATCGGTACAAAATTGAAAGACATACATATAGATACCAGATTTAGCTAGTCTTCCCGTAATTAGCGGCCGGAACTGGAGTGCAGAAGTGAGTCAATGCGGGAGGGAATCGGCGATTTTTGCCCTAGAATTTATTGTAATGTAACAACCCGTATACCCTATTTTTTCACCAACCCTATTAAATTTTCGCCTAAAACTTAAAATGCCGAATTATATAGAAAACTAGATGGCAAATATATACCTAGATATATTAAATAATAAAATATTAATAAAAAAAACCGCCTAGAAATATAGGATCCCTCGCCAGATATTCTTCGACCGTCTTAATAGTATAATAGCAAAAGAAGAAATTGTAATACCTGACTAAAAGCTATTATTAGTTTAAAAAGCCCGTTTTGTTATATAGATTACTTATTAAAAATCTTTGGGCTTTACGCCGAGTTATTTTGCTATATAATTAATAACATCTACGATATTATAAAAAGACGGCAAAAACATTTATTTTAAAACCTATTAAATTAAGCGTTTTATTAAGCAAAACTTAGTAATTAAGCGCAAAATTAGGTAATATTAAAAATTTGCTTACTTTAATAGATTTATTCCTAAAGCTATTAATTAATATTTTAATTATAAAAAAGACTATAAATAAATTAAACCGGAATTTATATATAATATCGATAAAAATGGCATTATGGCAAATTTCGGTAGATTAATTTATTAATATTATTATAAATAATCGAATAACTATTTTAAATTTTAACGGCTTAGTTTTGGATATTTCCGAGTTCTAAAAAGTTTTTTTTAAAAACTTATAAATATATAGCTAAACTAGCTTTATTAAAATAGTTTTAATAACTAGAAAAACCTTTAAACCAGATATTATTTTTAAAAGTAAAAATTTCCAAATTTAATAATTTTTTAAAAAGTTTAAAAATATAGCCAATTAATATTATATATATTTAAATAAAAATTGGACCAATAATAATATTACTATTAAATAGTTTAAAAACGTCTACCTCCTTAAATAACAATATTTTAAAAGAATAAAAATAATATTCGGCTATTTATTTTAAATAAGCACAAGTTTTATATAAATATAAATATATTAATAAAAACTCTATTATATTTAGAATTTATATTTAAAATTAACTATAAAATATATAAAACAAATTTATAATTTTCTGTTTTCTAGAAAACGTCTATTTTTTATTTTTGCTTACCTATATAAACTACAATTTATAACTATTTAATAATAGTATTTTTAATATAATTAAAGCCGCCTATCGTCAATTTTTTTTAAAATTAGCAGCAATAACTAATATTATACCTATTAATAAGATTAACTTTATTTAATATTATAGCAAAACCCGTAAAGCTAAAATAACGTCGAAAAATATTAAGTTTAAGTTTTGAACGACTAGAAATTAGCCTATTAATAGGACAAAAGTATTAAAACATTTAGAAATACAACAAAACTGCGAGAAAACACCAGAACTAGAGGATATTAAATCTTCTAAACTAGAAGCTATTTATATTCTAACTACAAGCCGTCAAATCGCAGATTTCGGCAAAAATCGCGATGCCCTTACTCGCCTATAATTCAGGAAGTTAGCCAAAGCCTACGCAACTTAATCTGCCGAAATAGCTATTATAAAACAACGCATTATAGCATTAGAAGCAGAACTTAAGCGTTATCGACCTAAGAGGCGTAGAAAGGTGCTAAATCTAAACAAGAAGTTTATAGATATTAGTGAGATACTTGCTGCTGGACCTAATCCTAATGAGGAAGATTCTAACGAAGGCGAGGCTTTAGAAAGTGAGGAGAGTAGCAGTGAATAGGAGGTGGTGGAAATAGGGGCAGAAGAGCCTGAGGACCCTGAACTTCCAGCCCAGCGCGTAACACGTTCCGGGCGCCAAACTCAGAGGCCAAGTCGATACAATGACTAATTAACCTACGAGCTATATATCTATGAAAGTTGCAGGTCGATTGCTTCAGGGGTTGTTGAACTCCGTATAAGTGAAAGGGATGACTTTTGGGTGTGACCACGGAAATTAGCCTGTCCGGGTGGGGGGGGTGTCCGAGTGGGGGGGTCTAGATGGTATGCTTTTATCAATTCCAGATATCGCAGTGTTTCCTAGAGGAGGCTCACCAAGATATCTATAACGCAGATACATAATATTTTACAATATATCGATCTTAATAGAACAGAACTTTATCAATAAGGTGGATGAGGTCTACTCCAATAGGCCACTTCTCATGCCTCTAAGTCTATCGTTGTGATGAGTTCAGCCTGTTCGACTAGATTGACAACTAAGCAAACGATTACAGACATCTACATCATAACCTCTAAGCTCATCACTAAAACTTCAGTTCAATGAATAAATGCGTATTTATAATCTCGTACCAGAGGCGCGCTATCAGTTCACCACTCGAACTTCTCACCGACCAACTTCTCCGATAATGGCCACAACTTCTCAGCCTCAGAGCTTGACACACCAAGCGGGTTCGCCTCATTCGAGACTTGGCAATCCATTAACCATGCACCGAAATTTTCTTTCCCATCCTTCATCTCTCCGGGTCCCATAGCCGGATCCAGCGCAGCGACCAAGCTGGTCGAGGCGCCGGCGCCCAGTGTCTTCTTATGCATCTTTAACTTCTCAAGCATTGCAAGGATAGCAGTCATGTTCTCTTGTGGGAAGTTGCGGGGCAACTCCGTCATAATGATGCCGGGATGCACGGCGAGGGAAAGGATTCCGTACTTCTCGTACAAGCGGTGTGTCACGCCAATGCTGAACAACACGTTTGCGACTTTGCTTTGGCAGTAACCTTGTATTCCCGTATATGCCAGATTCGCCACATCCTTGTAGCCCCATAGTTCGGGGAGCGCGTAGTCAGGCCGTTCGGCCTCAGGAATGTCCTTGTTCGGCGTGCCGAAGTTGATATCGCTCCAGCGGATAACACCCGTCCGGCGGGCGTCGGCCGACACATTGACGATGCGCGTGGCCCCCTTGGGCTTCCCCTCGGCGGCCTTGATGATCTTCGGCATGATCAGGCAGGTGAGCAGGAAATGCCCGATGTGGTTTGTAGCAAAATGCTTTTCGATGCCATCTTCGGTGATCGTGCGCTCGGGAATACCCATCACGGCTGCGTTGTTGACGACAATGTCCAGAGTGGGCACATCCGCCCATGACATAAACTCTGCGGCTGCTGAGTGAACTGACTTTTGGCTCGAAAGGTCTACGATAAGAGTCTTATAATCGACTGAGGGGTAGTCGACTTTCATGAGCTTGATGGATTCATCGAGCTTGGCCTGAGACCGCCCAGCAACTATAAGGTGGGCAGGCGATTGAGATGCCTGTGCATGATTAGCGACTAGTGAAGATATGGCATGAAAGCCTGAGCGGGTGGAAAGACCTACGAAAGCCTGGACCGTTGTGAATCCAATGCCAGCGGGGTTGACCCCTGTGACCAGGATGTTTTTGCCGTGTATTTCATTTTGAAAAGCCTTTGCGACTTCGAGTCCTTCGGTGTCCGCGTTGAATTCAGGGTGTGTTGCAGTTGGCATTGTGGCGACGGGCAAAATCTTACGTTCTAAGGTTGTCGTTATTGCTTAATGGTCTTTTCCTTTGTCGAGTTTGAAGGTGGTTGTGGCGAGATGGGTTGTGTGGGTAAAGAATGTTGGGCAGCCTCTACTTATAATTCAGCCTCAAGCCAGTGTCTCAATTTGACTTCATTGATATGTCTGCTCAATTTCTGTAAAACGTCAACATAACTGTCGCGGACTTAACGGACTTGTAAGCTAAGTCCAACAATACGATCTTTTGGAATCAGGGTGCTCAGAAGCAACGAATCTAGTGTTGGTGCTTCATTGCTACGAAAACAAAGGTGTGAGAGGAGCAAGATACCTAATTGGGATCGGATCATTTGAAACAGCCAATTAGGTAAAAGCAGAATCCCAGTCCTGTGCCAGAGATCTGTTATATCCATAAAAGAGGGGCACGCTTCATTCTGCATCATAGCTCGGACATAGGATTTAGGGATCAGTCTCGAAAGACCTCGGGTCAGACGGGTTCCTCGGACAGTGGGGCACCTAATGAGAGAAACTACAAAGAAAGTCTCAATAGACAAGGACGCATCCTAGAAGACCTGATAGCAACATCAATGCATTTTTGTGGCATCGATATCCCTTGTTGCGATTCAACGTTGTCACTCAATGCTGCAATTCGGCATTGCAGGTATATACCTGTGGATACCTGCGGCCCTGTGCGCTCTGATATTACCTTCAATAATTACTTGTTTGGGTAGTTTGATTCCATCTTTGAAAAGCTACTGAGTATTTTAGGTAACTACCTAGGTTATCGAAACTACCGTAGACTATGATTGGCGTTACTACTTCTTTATCTCATAATGCCGATAACATGCGTGCATCAGTGATATGTGAGAGAATTGTTCTTAAACAAAAGGTCTTTTTAAACAATTCATTGTTATGAGACAAGGAATTACCTTAAACAGAATCAAAAAGATGTCAAAGGGGACACATTTAAAAGACAGCTGTCTTCTTTTCTTTATCAGCATTATCCCTATAGCAGGTCGGTCCGGAACCATATTCTGCACGAATCACTCGCTAACCAAAACGAAACAATTACTTATCTCCAACGTCATCGGAATTATACAGTCGGTAAGTCTAAAATGGCTGCTAAAGATTTTCTGATCTTCGTGTTAGGGGGGCACTCTGGCGCAAAAATCAAGAAAGGTCCTGACGGCAGATGCTATTTCTCAAAGCCCACATCAAGGCCGGCGAAGGTCGTAAAGGGCTATGAGAACAGGTCTCAGGTCTCAATGCCCATATCAACCCAGAGGAAACAAAGCAAAGAGCCAACCGTAGTCACAACCCCAAAGCCGGGCAAAATAGGTAGCAAAAAATCGAGCAGGAGATCCGGTGCAAAACGAACAAATTATGCCCCTTCATCAGCATATACATACTCTGTCGCAACGATGTCAGACATTTGGGGAGATGATGACAGATCGCTCGCTCCTTCGGATTCTCTGTCGACGGCGGGCCGAAAGAAATAACTTGTCTTTATAAGTCGACAATCACTAAGCATAGCATCACGTAGGAAGGCCGGCTAGCTGGCTGGCTTGTATTCGTCTTAGGTAAGGGCCAATATCCTTAAGTCTTATTAATAGATTAGAACAATATGGTATTTTGGTATATCTTATCAAGAGGTAATTTAAGCACACCGTATTTATTTTCCCACATAATTCTTGGCTATAAGTATACAAGCGTTCACAGCCTATATCGTTATGTTTATACTTATTCATATACGGCATATGCGGATCTATCTATAGAAACGGTCCTCATCTTAGCTAGTGTGCTGTGGCCAACACTTTGTTCTCTGACTGCCAGTCAGCTTGTAGAAAGGAGCCACCAAAATGACATCACAAGCTGCAGATATCATAAAGTTAAATACAAAAGTTCCATGATAAATGAGCTTATCCCCTTGCCACCACCAGCCTGTCAAAAGAACAGCAAATCATTGCATATACATGCAAGTTGATGTGTTTGTTCGTCCAATCTAAATTGAGAGTAAGCAGGCTGACCAAATCCGGAGTTTAAAATTAGACTGTACGCCCGGAAACGAGGAAAGGGCGCCTTTATGCTAATAGACATTGTCAAAAGTAGGTTGTATTGAATAACCTGTTTTGTGAATTTAAACCTCTAACCAAACATATTCTAAAATGAGCATGATGGCCTCCAAAATAGTTAGATGAACGAAGGAAATCTGGGCCTCAAGGCCGAGAAAAAATAAAAGGAAAAACAAAAACGGATAGAAATTAGCGAAAATTTCAAGTGAAGACTTGCTCGACATCGAGAAAGTGTTGAGCAGAACCATAAGAGATAACGGCAATACCATGAAGTAGGATTCCAAAAAGGGGCAGGTGAATGGAGAATGAACGACATTCCGCCTGAATCTCAGCAAACTAGGGATCATGTGAAGAAGACTGGAGTAGACCGGAGTAAAACTCGACCCCAACAACAAATTGAGGTGGAAAAGAGAGTAATAGCCGCCACCGAGAATGTCATCTCGTCAGAATATGATTGTGCACGCTGGTGAGTATCTTGATGATATCCTTACCCTGGCGCGGGCTGCTGAATAAAGACAGATGTGCACGACGGCAGCCTCGGTCTTGCTCTTCCCGACTTTGGCCTGGACAGATCTGAACAAGAAGTTCTCGACGCGTTGGAACTTGAAAAACCCGAAGATGCCCAATACCCTTTCGACTTTGGTTGGGCGCTGATTAACCTCGACGCTGTACCAAAACCCGAAAAGTCCCAGATAAAGATCTTTGACTTTGGGAAGGGTGAGTTATACTAGCTTTCTTGCGCTGGGTAGCCTCGTGTCTCGATTCTTCGATCGCTAAAGCCTGAGTTTTGATAGCTTATCAAACTGAGGTTGGCCATCTCCCACAGAACCTCCCTGGAAAGAGACCTTGCATTTATTGCCCCCCTGAAGTTCTGATTTACAAGCTCATCAATGGCAAAGCCGGAGCTGTTTGGGAATAGAAGCTGACGCGTAGGCTGTTGGATGTTATGTAAGTGCTGAACAGTTCTGGCCCAACACTGGCTCTTGTTTTATGATGTTGCGGCCATTTTCATTGACTTTTGCAGCTTTATAGAATCAGGACCTCATGTATAGTAGTACTTGGAGGGTATGAGTGGCCCCTCTATGACTGCTATCGTCCCGGGGGCAGCCCTCCCGCCTTATGGAACGAATACTGGGATCTTAAAGACTTTATAAGTCGATTTCTTGCCAGCAATGGTAGAGATCACCGTCTCCTTCTGCCAAACCCTTTCGTGTTGAGTCGAGAACAGGCATGGTCCGAGACTATAAGAGCACATACTCGCCGCAGTGGCGTAAGCAGTGATCAGGGTTTAGAATTTCTAGATATGATGAAAAAGATCATCGTTACAAACCCGTCCCGCCGTCTGACTATGCGTCAGGTACTGGACTATCCTTGCTGGGCTAGCGGCTTGTAGGAGATAGAAGAACCAGTGTTTGGGTCCCCTCTCCTCTGAATCATCAGAACACCAATTTTAAGACTTGTGATGTTTTGCTTTCGGCCACTGTCGGCGGGCGCTATTTACTATATCAATAAAGACACACTGCTTGCTCAACTGGAGTAGCCTCTTGTCTGCTAAGAATCTCGCCCTCCATGATCCCTTGCATGTGACAAGCACCCACGAAATCCTTCTCGCAGTCATACCTAGACTAATGAGGATGGACTATGAAAGGGCTATAACCTCCTCTAAAGACCCAAACCTCATCGCCGACCTGAGTGTCGAGATGGCCTGAGTCCATTAGGCCGGTCTGCGTAAACAACAACATCCCATTTGCCAGCATACCGTTTGTCGTAATTTGTAACGAGTTTCCTACGTCCCAATTCCGCTGACTCTTTGCTCAACACGCTTGATGGCCTCCGGAGTCGCTCGCCCTACTACGCGTTGCTGGTCATCCCAAATCCCGTCGCCAAGTATTAATCTGCAAAACGTCCCCAACCAAGAGGAGCCTTTTCCCGAATAACAAGGATTGAGCCTGACTATCGGTTTTAGTATCATTATTCGCGCCATCTGCGATGTGAAACTATCGTTGCATTACGTCTGTTCCCGAAGTCCATATATCACTCTCTACTCCTCTAGTTCTATAGCTTTCATGACAACTCACGACCTTACCGACTCATACTCCGTCCACAATAAGCTGGCCTTGTGAATGGCAGGCTCGTACTAGGTACAAGTTAAGTGGGTTCATGCCCCGACAAGCATTGTAGATATCTAGGCTATGAAGGTGATAGGACCAATCTGTGCGAAATGTCGACGGGGCTGAGATATCGAATACCCGTCGAGTAACTCTAGGGTAACTCCAGGGGTCGCCACAGTGGGCTCAAGTCGTTGTATCGATGATGGGTGTTGATATTTAATGTATCTTGTGTTTGGCCCTTTAGTACATGGCAGCCAGCACCTCTAGAATCTCCCCGTAAGCTTCATAGGTGCAGGAAAGTCCGATCCAAATAAGAGAAAATAAGAGATTACCACTCTAAGTTCTAGTTGATGATAACATTTAGCCTTCTCAGTTGGTATCAAAAGTTGCACAGCGGCAAGTATAAACTAAGGCTTAAGCTTTAGAGAGAATTTTAAAGTCTAATTTTTTGGTCACTAAGCAACTCATTCACAATCCACATTAGCAGAAAAGAAGTCTTATTCCTAGACCAATATCTGCTGGTATCGGGAATCGATTATCAGAGATGGCTCAAATATCCTCTTCACGAGAAAGTAAACAGCCGTAAACCACACCTCGCGCCATCCAGTATCTACCGCAAGCTCCCCCATGTATCTCACCCTAGCTACCAGGCGAGTGTCTGACCGGCCCATGAGCTCTACATATCTTTCATCGAAGACGAGAAAAGTTCACATAAACAAATAGATTGAGGAACCGGAAGCTGGGCGGGAGAGTAGACGATCTATTCGGTCTAAGCGGCGTTGTGCATGGTGACCTTCTCCATCTGCGAGTTATAGTACTCAATGGTACCATCCTCGGCGACGTCGACAGCGAGAGCGCAGCAAGTGTTGAACTAGACATCGAAAGGAAGTGAGAGTTAGTTACTGTGATGGTGAAACATGGAGAAAGGAGTCTCCGTGGTGATATCTCATGAATTATGGCAGTAGATATAGTAGATAGATGAAGTAAGATGGACAGGCTAGGTAAACGATGTGGTTAACGTAGTCGAAATATAAGCTTACGAGAACAGATTCTGTACATCCATCGCTGGGATCACAGAGTCCGCCACAGGCAACGCAGCCTGGGACGCAGCAATATTGGACCTCGGGTGGCGGGGCCACGGGCGTAGCGAGAGCTGGGACGAGGCTCATGATGAGGACGGCCGCAGCCGCGAGGGAGCCGGTAGAGAACTGCATGGTGGATGGAAGGGTGAGTGCGAGAGCGAGGTAACAGAAATTGAGTATTGGTGAAGATTGGCTGTTATCTCTCGGTGATGGTCTGGAAGCTCTGACAGTCTGGGACTGATGAGTCTCGAGACTCTCCGAGTGGAAGAGGTTGCCTCTACTTATAGATACAGGGAGATCGCTTCCTCGCCATTGAATCGATTTGGCCCTGTTCATTGCTCTATTGCCTACCGATCTAACAATTATCATTTTTTTTTCTATCTTCCGAAATTCCAATGGGGTCACAAGTTGTTTGCTCTGATCTAAAAGCTTACTATTGTTTTACACAATGTTTGATTGAGCCCTTGCCTCAATATCTCATTATTTATTGATGATCAGATCAACACCGGTCATCCCTTTGATGAATGTACGTTAGGGTCAAGGTTTGTTTGCTCCGATATAGAACCTTCACCATTGATATCTATGTTGCTTGATTGTGACGAGATGAAAGATGTCTTATTGAACAAGTAAGGTCAAGATGGAAATGAGCGAGGAGTATCACGTCCCAAATGTGAACCAATGCTGGTAAATGGCTAACATTCTTCTTGAGACCTTTCATTGCCCATTTCTGCTATTCATCATCACAGCTAGATGTACCGTATTACTTTCTATCGGCTGTACTCCCTTACTCAGTGGCAAAGCATGAGCTCCCAGTTTGTATTGGAGTTGGCTAAATTATCATCAGCCCCCCTAGCCTACTATAATCTTTCGCCAGACATCTACCCAGATAGAGGGACTATATTGCTTTTCATCACCCGCTTCCTCGCGCTCAGGGACAGGATATTGTCTCATTTCATCTCTGCACCCATGGGCTGGGTCAGGTACCATCACAATAGCGCAGGATGCGAAAATGGTTGATCCGATGATCTCTGACAAAGCTCGTGGCAGGACGTTCCAAATTCAAAGTTCCGTTGAGGATAGAATCAACTTCGAAATCGTTTGTAGTGGTTGTGATACCCGTGCCCCAAGATAAGATAAAATGATAGATACGTGAGCGTTTAGATGTGGTGGATTGTGACTCCGGCAATGCCCCTAGGTAAGAGAGTAAATGGTGGAAGGGAGATGAATGCTACCCAGGAACACCGAACAATATCTTCAACATAGCAAGGAACGGAGAGCTAAGCTGGCAACTTCCAATAACACATCTTATTCAGTCAGTAATAGAGCGTGTGAGGATTAGAAGCAGGTGCTGTGTCTAATTACCCTTGCATGATGCAAGGTTGGAACCTGGTTGTCTTTTTGGAGATTCTACGCCGCCCAGCACTTCGGTACATAGATGTGTTGAGACCTTTGCACGTCCAATCACTGTGGGTAAGGCTTGAGTCTTACCTTGTACCTGCATCCGTCTTTGCCAGTGAGCTCAAACTCATCAAACTTCAAAACCACCTGTTCAAAGATAACAATATTGAGACCACTCCCGAATGTAGCACTTCAATGTACGTGTTCACGCAACATCAATAAGTCAGAATCTCAATTAGGTAGCTCATTGTTTTGGTAAGATAGTTTTAGACAAGAGCCCAATGCTGTCTTCAGCATCAGGAAGGAACGGCAATGAAAGACAAGTATTCAAGATCGCGATGATACAGATCAACCATCATGGTCCGTCCCAGGACAGAAATCCATCGCGCTCAATGACCCCTTGCACTCCTTCCAATTGATTATCCTCCTTTGTAAATCTCAACTACCGGCCATTCCATATACATATGCTCAGGAAGAGAGAAAAATACCCCTGCACTGAAGGATCACGACGGGCAGCAACAGCTATCATAAGAGAAAAAACAGTAGTAGCCCGGATCATTCATAAGGGCCACTGGTTGTCAGAGACAGTTAGTATTGGATCTGAATAACCAACGACTTGAAGATATATCTCGAAGCAGCAACATAAACTTACCGCAAGTACATCTGTTTTCAGAACAGTAAGTGTTGCAAGTGTCGAGGTCACCAATCCTTGCATGGGTACGCGCCTGCGAGACATGTGCGCGCGAGAAGCATCGTCGCAAACGCTACGGGAACGGCGGTGAATCTCATCGTAAAAGAGGGAGACGGAGACGGATGAAAACGCTGGAGAAAGAGACAATAAAGGATGCTCGGTATGATTTGATCGTTTGCTGCGTCTTTTCCGAATGATGAATGAATGTTAGAGAGGAAATTGATTCTCTCTGCGACATATTAACGTCTATTATATCTATTTTCCAGTCAGATACATACATCGCACACAAGAGCTTTTCCTCAATGCACATTTTATATTCCGAGCATCAATGTGACACTACATCCCTTGCGTCACGTCATGAACGGTCCTGCGTAATCTCAACAATCTCATTAACCTTTCGTGACGCATGTTGATCGTCTCCGTTATTAGGATCTTCGTTGGTACTAAGTTGCACGGACGTTTTGACGTCGTGTTCTTGGTAACCAATGAGAACGACGGCTGCAGACGGGTAGGCTGTGAAATTTGGTTGGCAAGTTAGAGTAAGTTCGAATCTCTGACCCAAAGCAGAAGATATAGCATGTTGGCAGAAGCGAAATCTAGTGTTACAACGTGTCTTTTTACTGTCTAATCTGCAAGTAGGTAGCTACGAATATCCCCAGGGTTTCCGATAACGCATCCCAGCAAAGTAGAACCTCCTATCCTTTTAGTCTATTAGCTCGCATTACTAGGGTTCCAGTCACTACTCCATATAAACGTGCCACAACGCCACTGTGTCCCTTTCTCCTTCTCACCCGTAGGTCCTATAGGCCGCGGACATATAAAGAAGGATCTCCCTAGAACGAGAAATCAGCTTTCATCAAGTAAAAGCACATTGGAAACATTACACAACCACTTACCACGATTCATCCCAGGCTTCTTCGTCACAAGACTGATGCATTCCTCCTCATGTTCGCACCTCGGAACTATTCGCTTTCCTAGGAGTTTGGACCAGGATTCCTTCGCCTGGATGGGATCGAATACCTTCTCGGACTCAGCCATCATCGAGTTGATCTTATCCTCGGTGACTTCCAGTTGAGCAGGTTCAAGTGTTGATTGACTAGGTCCATCAATCTCGAAGGTTCCATCAAGACTGTCGGGTGGCTGTGACTGGCTCTTGTCATTTGTTTTCTTTGGAGAATTCCCAGAAGCTGTAGACTTGAAGAACCCCATTAGATTGCTTTGTCCTTTCATAGACGCCGATGTTTCTTTAGCTAGAGTTCCCTTCATCTTCTTGGAAGGCTTGCTCGATGAGACAGGGATAGAGGGGGTGCGTTTAAGCGCCCTAGATGTAGGTTTTGCCGCCGGTATAGAAGGCAATGGCTCTGACGTGGTCTCTAATTTAGTCTCTTTTGAAGTCTCTGATGAAGCGGCTTCTGTTGTTTCATCATTCTGAACGACCGGAGATTCTTGAGAAGGGGTGGCAGGAGTGGTCTTCGGAGTAAGGGGTTTCTTGAAGAACATGTCTTTGATATTCCGCCGACGGTCGAACTCGGGTATAAGCTTGGCGGATAGGGGAAGCAGATCTTTTGGTGACCAGTCTCTTAGTCGTATGCCATTCTTGAATATCCCAGGCGCATTTATGACATCCCTCGTGTGTACCTCTTCTCCATCAATTTGAATTTTATCCTTCAGCATGGCGAACACTGGGCAGTGATCCGAACCCATCAAGCCTTCCTGGATGTTGGAATCAGAGAACCAATCTTTCATGTCTTCACTACAGAGAACGTAGTCGATCCGGCTACCGAAATTTCCCGGTCGGTGGTTCTTCTTTGTTTCCCAGCAGGTAAACATGCCTTGTCTTGTCGGATTAAAGAATCGACCCAAATCCCACAAGACAGGGTTCTCCCTATCTTCGTCTCTCGGTCCATATACTGTTCCTTCGAAAACAAGGTGATTGAAGATCCGCCGAACAGGCGTCGAGAAGAACTGCTCCATCGTCAAGCCCTCCTTTCTAAGGCGATCAGGTAGATGGGCTGAGTCTAACTCATCTCTGATGACATTCAGATCGCCGGTTAACACGACTCGTTTCCCCATAGCGACGAGGTTGCGAATACGGACGTCTACTGCAGTGTTGTAGCCCAGTCGAAAGTCGTCTCTTGTCTCATCTCGAGTGGCCGGGCTGTAAGTGCCGATAAGCACGAAGGCCGGAAATTCCAAGATGACGCAACGACCCTCGGAATCAAGAGCAGTGTCGTCTATTGGGCCATCGAGTTGCCCAGGTCGGGGATATCCTCCTATCTGCTGATCCTCGGGAAGATCCCTGAAAGAGGTTGATGAATTGGGGGGACACAAGACACCAGTGATACCTTCTTCGGCGCGGATTGGCGAGCAGACCGAGTTTCGAGTGTAGATGGCCACGCCAGCGTAACCTATTTGGCATTAGAACAGGGCTATATGATCAACAGACACGATGCCTACCTTTCTTGTGTTTTGGGAGGCTAAAGAAGACATCCCATCCGGGAACTAAAACCATATCATCTTGAAGGTCTTTGCGTTGAATCTTGGTCTCTTGCATGACGACGATATCTGCTTCTAAGATATCGAACATAGCCTCGAAGGTCTTCTTTGAGCTCCATGGCTGGTAGCCGAAAGGATTGCTACGCCAAGAATATCAGCTGACGGAAAGAACGTTAGAGCGGTCCTCCGTGTTCGAGACATACCGGATACCATTCACTAGATGATTGTGAGCAGCTTTTGCAACAACATGGGTTGAAGGGCAGAGACATACCATTCCACGATGTGATGCGCACACCCATTTTCGCTCGAAATGCACTACACCAGTCGAAATCAAGTCGCGTCAAATGAAGTATCGCCACAAATCGCCTCCCGTAAGGTCATCCTCAGTAGCTGACAATGCGGGCGGAAGTAGATCATGCTCAGAGGGTGGAGTTCGATGGCGTTTCGACTCAGGATTTCATTAAAGAGTGCAGAGTGTCGAAACGCTATGAGTGGACAGAGAGCAGCCCATTCACACCACCTTGGGCTCAGCAGTCGCGATGGTAGACCTTTGCGTCACCAAACTGACCCGTAACCATGTGACTTCCATTTCACACCCCACTCTCCACCTACCCGCTGTCACAGGGCCACATTACCTACACTGACTTGACCGAATTGAGTTATATCCGCCACAAGCATCAGCCACAGCAACCGAGAAATACCCGAACCAGGACCAAGCTATGGAAACCTGCCTGGCCTGACCTCATCCCAAATCGAACGACCTCATTCTCCCTCAATCGCCATCCACCCTCCGAAACTCAACTTAATATCCACAGAAATCTCCCCTCCAAAACATGTCCTTCCAGCGACAGACTCTCCGCGCCACGTCGCGATTGGCCGCCCAGATGCGCGCCTCCCCCGTCGCCCGCTCGACTCTGCAGCGCCGTCTCGCTTCGTCTTCCGACAACGCCTTCATCCGCGAGCGCGAGGCCGTCAAGCACCACGCTGAGTCTAGTACTGGTGAGTTCAACTGGATAGATGTATTGGATACACGTTATGCTGATTGATTTTGGCAGAGCTCTGGCGCAAGATCTCCATCTAGTAAGCGAAATCTTTCTTTCTTTCTTTCCTTCCTTACCTACTTCACCCGGACCGACGACATGAGCAATTTTCCCACCTTCGAGAATCGGGAAGCTGCAAGACATTCCATCTGCTATCACGAGATCATACCGACCATTTCCGCCGAATATCAAATATCTACCCTCATCACGAACCCATCCACCCGATCCAAATAAGCCGCATTCAAACAAAGAACCCCCCCCCCTGCGAAGGACAAGACGAAAAAAGAGGAAGAAGAAAGCTAACCTGACACTTTTCAAAATAACAGCGCCGTCATCCCCTGCCTAGCCATCGCCGGCTACAATGCCTACAACCTCTGGAACGAGCATTGGGAGCACTGGAGCCACATGCCCCCGTTGGAGGAGCGCGTCGAGTACCCCTACCAGAACATCCGATCCAAGAACTATCCCTGGGGTGACGGTGACAAGACCTTGTTGTACGTTTCCACTGTCTCCTTCCCTCCCTTTTTCTTCGAGAACCTTTCACCACTTCAGAAGACTACATACACGATCTCTCCCAAAGCGAAAACGAAACTTTAGTTGCTGACAATCCTCCCAGCTGGAACGACAAGGTTAACTACCACAACAAGGACAAGACGACCTAAGCTCCCACTCCCCGCTCCCACTCGTCACCACCAACCATCTATCTATCTATCTCTCTCTCTTTTCGCTTCTCCCGGAACACAAAAGCACCGTCATGTATTCCGGACCGTAAGATGATCGAGCGAAGGAACAGACTTTAAGGGAGGGGGATAATGAAAACATCAAAAAAACCTATATCAGTAGATCGAGTGGTTGGCTCACGGCTTCACCGTCAACATTGTAGATAATCTAACCTAAACTCTTCTTTTCCCTTTGTCGAACCAATACATGAAACATTACATTTACCTTTACCTTACCTTACCTGATCTGGTGCTACTCACATGCTACTACTTCGTCTTCATCTGAGTGTTTTATAGCACAATTCACTGAATGATTTAACGCCACTGTCTAAACTTGTTATAGATGCCCTTAAGGTCAGATCAGCATGGTAAGGAATGAATGCTGTCGCCCTGTCGCCCTCACAGAAGCCACAGAAGTCAAGATTTGGCTCATATCATTAGCCGAAAACGAAAGACAAGAAACACATGCTATCAAGATTATCAAACACTCAACCCTCACTTATACAAGGTCCAACCAGGTTACAGCATCAATACACTACATACATATCTACGAAGAAGCCATGCACCATGCCATATCACAGATGGCAAAGGTGCTGGGGTTAATTACATAATCTACCTTCCCTCCCCTCCACCCATAGCAAATCACCAGGACAATTTATCCTCGCCATAGTATTGCTACAAGCAAGCCAACGAAAAAAAAAAATATAGCCTGTTGGCTGTGTCATGACGACCTTACTCTTCCTGGTACGAGATCTTACGCATCTCGCCCAGACGATGTCGCGCAGCATTAAGCGCATTCTCAAGCTGGAGAATTTCAACCTGTATTTTCGCGTACACGCAGTCAGCCTCTCAATCTTATCCGCGGAAATTAGGGGGCAGGGAAAGGAATTCTCACCTGCTGCTCCATCTCCCTCACTTTAAACTCATGGTGTCCCAACTTGGAATAATCCACAGCTTCATCCTCCTGGTTGCGGTCCTTGATCATAGCTTGGACCTGTCTAACCAGACTCCTGCATGCACTTCCGACAGCCTTGCTAGCCGTCTCGAGATTTTCCTGGCTCTTGCTCATGAAGCCCGCCTTCACGCGACTAGCAGCCACAAGCTGTGCTGTGGAGGCAGCAACGTCATTCGATGCGACGATGAGCTGCTCGGGGCTGTTCCGGTTGGAAATGACGCCGTCCGCTGTCTCGATGAGCGTGTTGGTTGAGGATGCGACTGCCTTGGCCGCGGAGATGAGACCCTCGGTCCAGCGGTTGTTTTTCTTGTAGAAGGCTGTACGCGACGAGGATCCACGACCAGCTTGTACAATTTCTTGTTGCGTTGCTGTGGCAGCTTTGATAAGTTGTTGGATGGCGTTTGTAATGGCCGTAGCAGCGTCCAAGATAGTGTCGCTGACTTTGAGTTCATAGGTGGAATATCCATCACGAGGTTTGTTCTTGAGCTTGGCTAGACGAGCAGCGGCAGCAGCAATGGCATCTGCGGCTTTGCTCAGCTCATTATCGACAAGATCGCCAAGGTCACCCTTGTTGTTCGCCAGACGACCGAACCCAGGAGCGAAAGTCTCAACTAGCTTGTTCAACTTCTGCAGGTTCATTTGAACGTCGTTATTACTATTGATAACGACATCCGTCTTCTGGATGGGGTCCATGCCCTCTAGTCGGAAGCTTTGAAGCCCTCGGAAGAACTTGACAGCTGACTGGGCAGCAACACGGGCGCCATTCATCAACTGATCACCCTTCTTCTCGTCCGTAGCCAGACGGGTCAAACCTTTCGTGTTGCTGCAAACATCTGCCGCAGATCCTGAAAAGACATTGATAGCTTTGATAAGATCGGCATGAGAGGCATTGGGGCCATCAGCAATAAAGTTATTAAAAGCCGTGGCAAATTCCATAGCACTTGCAGATGCCTTTTCGATCTGAGACAACACGTAAGTCGGCGAGGCATTCTGGTTACCTGCCTGCATGGTTGAATCCAGTTCATACAAAGCATCATCAACTCGGGCAACACCAGCTTGCAGCACTGAGTCAATGATGTCGTTGATCTTATCCAGATTAGCCATAATCAAAGCATCAATCTGGCCATCGAGAGCAACGTCGGTGTCACCTTGGTTGAGCTTGAGATCATTCAACTCAATCAAGGTCTGGTCCATGCCAGCTTTATAGACCTCAAGCTCTTCTTCCTTCTCACGAAGTAGCTGTTCAAGATCCGAGCTCCCATCCCGCAACTTAGAGTGGGCGTCATCCAGAGCGCGAGACTTGGTGCGTAAAGCTTCCTCGAGATCGGCCATCTCGCGGTTGTACTTGGCAAGCATGGAAGAAAGCTCATTGCCTTTGCTGCGCTCGAGATTATCAGCGCGGTCGTTGGCCATTCGCAATTCTCGTCGAAGTTTCTCGAGCTCTTCCTTGTTGTTGCCCGTAAGTCTGTCTCGGTCATGTAATGCACGGTCTCGTTCTCGAATCATATCGGCCAATTCCAAATTCTTCGTCTTGATCTCGCGCTCCAACTTCTCACGCCTCTCGATGGCTTCTTGGGCAGAGGCGGCTTTCAATTGAACTGATTTGAACTTCTGAAGTAGATCGAGATGCTCATGTCGCAGCTGTGAATAAAGCTTGGCCAATGCCTCATATTTCGTGCGCCACGTGTTGACTTGTTCCTGAAGTGCCCGAATCTGATCATCCTTGCTTCCCAGTTGTTGATTGAAGTTATTCTGGATCTGACCCAACTCTCCTTCAAGTGCTTTCACTCTTTGATCGTACTGTTGCAGCATCAGCTGGTCACGTTCATACTGCGCCCTCGCATTGAAATTCTCCTGCTCAAGCTCGGCCAGTCTTCCTTGTGTCTGCATTTGGAACTGTTGATTCATGAGAGCCTCCTGTTCTCTCCGCTGCTGTTCAGCCAATTGACGTTGTTGCTCCTCGAAGTCTCGTTGAGCTTGCATCTGGGCATTCTGCTGAGCCAATAGAGCTGCTTGCTGTCGCTCCTGCAGCACTCTCTGTTGCTCTTCATATTCTCGGTTCTGCCGTTCGATCTCGCTTTGCCAGAACTCGGCGATCTGATCAGGTTCTTCCGTTTTAGGTTCTCTGACGGGTGAAGGGGCACGTTCGATTTCGAGCTTGGGACGAGCTGGTAAGGAGGGTGCGCTCTCATCTTCGGCAAGTAGATTCGGAGGGTCTTGTGGTAGTTTCGGAATGGGAATCAAGCTTGTGAGGTATCGCAGGTTTGAGCATTCGTAGTAGAACTTGACTAATCGGTAATGTTGGGCGTTGTAGCGTTCGCGCAAGGGTTCCAATGCGTCGTTGTCACCAGTTGCTGTGATACGTCAGTACACACACTCGAAGCTATTTGCCTCTTTCGTTGACTGACTTGAATGCATAGCGCGGAGCATGCTCGTGATGAATTTGTAAATGCCATAACTCTCTAATACTAAGGGCACAATAGCGGAGATCCTGCACTCGTTGTTCCCAGTGTTCCTAAAGTGGGAGAATATGAGCTTCTGGAACTGCTCGATCTTATCTTGCAGAGCCATAAGATCAGTGATGGTCTCGTAGCCCTCGTTGGGGTCATTGATCGCTTTCAAGCTGATGTATTCTTCGTATTCGAATGTGCCGTTGAATTCGGGGTGCTGCTGGTGGAAAGAGAGCTTGGCGAGTAAGAAGTAAACGTATTCGCGAATCAGCGGACCATAGCCCCTCATGCCCTCGCCGGCCATGCCCCTATTAAGGCCGTCGACCCAGTTTCGGTTCTGTAAGGCATCTCGTAGGGTCGAGGGGTGTCCTTCTTGCAGGACTCGGTGGATGGTGATCAAGGCTTTGAAGGTTTGGACCTCATCGGCGAGGAAGGGTTGCACTTTCATGCCTCCCCAGAAGGCTTGGGAGGACTTGTGGTCCCAGGTATAGACGATACAGGCGCGGACATGTTTACGTTTCGGGGCGGTCTCGTCGGTACTGGTAGCCTTCTTGATAGCGACGGCAAGGTCGGCCTCAGATCTGGAAAGGTATGCATAAGTAAAGTTTCCATAGGCAGCTATGGTTTGGGCCATTATGCCTTCGGACATCCTTTCCAGTGCTCGAACTGCAAGACAGACAGGTGGGAGCAGAAGCAGACAAGAAACAGCAGAGAAGCACAGCTACGAATGAACAAAAGAGACAGGCAGAGAGATTGATCAAGTACATACTTGGTATGATCCAAACTGCGCGTGGTGGCCATGGTCGTTATTCAATACTGGGTGTCTTGGAGATTGAGATGGATGGTGACTATTGACGGAGGATAGTGTCGTACGTGACACAATAGCAATGGAAGCTCGAAGCTCTCGTTCAGCAGCGACAAGAGCAATAGCAACACATCCCACCTCTTTACACACTGTACACAGGCAGTCTCAGGTGACGGACGATGCGGGAGAAACAAGGTGCGACGTTTTGTAATAATTAAAATCAATCAATTAATCTCTTGTTCGGAGTATTCTGTCTTAAAAGAGACAGATACAGAGAGAGAGAGAGGAAGACGTCGTCAGGCAATAAGAGTCGGAGGGGAAATGTTGGCGCCTAAAGCAAAATAATATTCAATGGTGTTTGCGCAACGACGAATCGCCAACAACGGCAACGTCAGCTGTACTCCAAAGTATGGGGTGAGCAAGGGGGGGGGGGGGGGGAGCTCCAGCCTCTGACGGAGAGGTATTGTCCAATGCCAATCTTAGTTGAAACTTGAAAGAGGCTGTGGTAATGGCGACCGGGTGTGGGCATTGCGTAATGAACTGTGGCACTCTTTTGTTAGCGGAGTGCCACAGTGGACGACACCACCACTAATAATCTGTACAGCTCCCGCATCTATACCAACGCCGAGAGCTTCAATTTTAGTGCCGACAAACTGATCTAATCGTCACGACGACGATGACCAGCGATTGATAACCGACACCCAATTCGAAACGCCAATATACCATCTGCCAATATCGAGTAGTCTTCAATTGCTAATGCCAAAAGCCATCGACGGAGCCGTAGCGCTCTCGCGCGCATACTTCTGAACCTAAGTCCACCCTCACCTTCAGACAACCGAAACTACATCCTCCCCCTCTCTATCGAACCCGCCAAGATGCGCCCAACAACGGTCCGCCTCTCCAAAGGGTTCTTCTCCCGAAGTCTAGACGAATTCAAGCGTCAAGCCGCCTTCGGTATGTTTTTGCCTTGAATAGCAAAGAACTCCAACGCAGAAGAATGAGAGCTAAGCTAACCAACTCTTCCCCCCGTACGCAGCTTTCAGCGCAGAAGGCATAAAGGGCCCATCAGGACCTCTCCCCCTCTTCGATTTCCATAATGCCGACTCTATAAAAGACTGCAAAGCCATGTGCGACGAATCAATCGGTGGATTCTCCAAGGTTTCATTGGTCTGGGTTCCCGGCAGCTCTTCTTCTCCTTCCTCCCCCTCCCCCTCTTCAACACCACAGACAAACACACCACCACCAGTAGTCCAACCCTCCTCCTTACAACAAAAAGGCCATGCCCGCTTCCACGGCACCATCTCCACCGCCCTCCCGCAAAACAATCCAACCATCCGCCGCTCCGGCTTCGCCGCCTTCCGGACGCACGACCGGCCCCCGACGCTCTTCGGCCGCGCCCTCTACAACATCGACATGTACACTTACCTCGCCTTACGCATCCGCTCCGACGGGCGCTCCTATCTAGTAAACATCCAAACCGAATCCGTCGTCCCCGAAGACCTGCACCAGCACCGGCTCTTCGCCAAAAGGCCCGGGGAATGGGAGACCGTCTTAATCAAATGGAATGATTTCGTGCGCACAAACCATGGTAGTGTCGTCGAGCCGCAGACCGAGATGTTAAGACAGAAAGTAAGAACCTTGGGGATCGGGTTGACGGATAGGGTGCCGGGCCCCTTTGAGCTTTGCATTGAGAGGATTTGGGCTACGAATGATATCAATGAGACGGGTGAGGGCGTGGGCGTGGATCCACAGGAGGAGGGCCTTTTGAGGAATAAGCAGGGGAAGCATATAAATTGGAAATAATCCATCAGCTACTACCCCTCGAAAGGAGAAGGAAAGGATGGTGCGAGTGATGTGTGAGAACGTGTATAACATGTTGATGTGCATCAAGTACGGCGTACATATGGGGAAATGATATTTCAATTAGGTATCTCTACATACGGTACGGTATCTAGGATGCAAAATCTCAAAGCAGTCCTTGATTCCTGTCCCAAGCCTCCTATGCCCTGTGAGAAGACTCCAGCTCACTCCTTAAGAAGCCGAACGAGCAGCAGCATCCCTCCTCAAAGAAAGATACGCCCCAGCATAATCATTCGCCAACTTATCATCGCCCGCAACCCTCATGATCGTCGCTTTCTTGGCCATCATCTCGCACTGCTTGCCTGTATCTTCAATACTCGAATAATGATCAAAAGCATTCTCGATCGCCTCGAGACCTTTCATCAGAAACTCTCTCCGCTTGTGCGACTTGGGCGGCATCGTGCCCGCCATTCCGACATTCGCGTCCCCGAGATAGGAATAGAGTCGAGCTGTCATGGCTGAGTTATCGCATTCGAGACTCCGCGGGAGCACCGCCCGGAGAAGTTGGATGGCGGGCTGGAATTCCCCTAGGGACGAGAGGATGTTCGCTATGCCGCCTATCGCGGGCCATAAGTACGGTATGAACCTTGCCCGCCACGCGACGTTGGCGGCGCGGACGGCGATCGTAAAGCCCTTCTGGGGCCGGCCGCATTTATCAAGTAATTCGGCCTTGAGGAGCAACAACCGTACGCGGAGGGCGACGTCTTTATTATCTTCCCGCAGATCTGCCACCATCCTTTCCACTTTCGCAAAGGCCTCTTCGAGATTGCCGCGGCGCACGAGACATTCAATGTGTAAAGTGTCAACAACGAAACTCAAGTCGGGTTCTAGGTCCTCGTTTTTAGATTGTAGGAGTTGCGAGAGGAGGAGCTCGGCGCCATCGAGTTCGTTGTGGTGCAGGTCTCGCCGGAGCTTGACGATACCCCGAAATTTGTGCCAGTATTGGCTTGTTTTCCAGGCGCGGAGGGAGTCGGCGTCGAGACTTTCAAGACGCTCTAGGGCTTCGTCGTATTTCCCTGTCATGGCCAGTGTTGATGCCCTGCGACTTGTGATCTTCAATTCGTCGTCGAAGATCGAGTTGCGGGCGTGGCACTGCAGGAAAACTTCGCAGGTCGTGGCTGACAGATATCCGATTCCTAGTCTGTCCCAGAGAGCAATACTGATCTGGAGTTGGGGGCCCATCATGTTCTTCATATTTCGCTCCACTAGGATTTGGGAACTCCGAACCATGTGTTCGAGAGCGGTAGCTACGCTTTCGCCATTACCAAGGCAAACCAAGGCCTCGCTCATCAGAGCTGAGCTCCATAATGACCATGCACCTGTTTCTTTGGCTTTGCTTCGGAGAAAGGCGAGTGATTCTTTGCCAGTCCCCAACATGCTCTTTGACTCCAGCTCTTGCGTGATTTCAGGATGTGCACGTCCGAAGTGGAAAAGCCAATTTAAGGCGAAATTTAGACAGGTCATGTCGCGGTTCTCTCGAGCTGTAGAGACAGTCTCTAACATGGCGGCGATAGCTTCTTTGTAGCATCCGAAATCAGCTTGCAAGACAGCCAAGTTCATCAAGGCGTATTGATAGAATGATCTATCCCGGTTCTGCATTGTATAATCAAAATATCGATGCAGGTACTCGAATGACGTCGCGTAGTCGCCTGCTCGCCACGCATCGAGGTAGCTGAGATAGTGCGATAGACTAGGGATCATGTGGCTATCCCCAAGGAGATTGAGGAACTGTTGGCGTATCTCTAGAGGTACCCTGTCGCCGTATTTCTGTATATGGTCGATCTGAAACTCGAGCAATTTTTCAATATCGTCCGTGCTCACAGATAGAGACTGATTGGGACCATCCGGGGATGTGAGCACATCGCCACCGTAAGCTACGGAGGCTATTCCTTCTACCCCTTGACCCCATTCTGATTCTCCCACAAGTAACACATCATCAAAACTCAATCGCTGGAAAGACGGTGTCTTCTTCTTGTAGTAGGCCGCTGTAGTCTGGCGATATCTCACAAAATCTCGCCACAGCTCAATAGAGTCGTGGAAACGCAGCCGCGTAAATTCAAGTTGAGATCTCCGAACAAAGGCGCCAAAGGGGGAATTGCGTGAGAGCTTAATTACTTCTGGTTCAGGAGGAGGGGTGCCAGCTTCCGCCTCTCGTCGAAGCTCTTCTTTAGTCTTCGCGAGAAGATCCGAACACCGGGCGAAGAATTCATGAAGGGTGTGGAGCGAACTGATCTTCCATAGTTTGTCGATGAAAATATACCAAAGGTTGCGCCCAGGCATGCCCGAGGCGGCAGTATGTGGTGATAAGATCTTCTCGAAATCTGCGATGCTAGTGACGAGTCTGACTGTGTTGTCGGCTCGTTGCCATTTTCTGTCCGGGCCTGCAGTGGGGCTGGAGATGTCATGGTCTATCAAGTGGGATGTGATGAAGGATAGAACTTCTACCATTGCTGACGTGGGGACGGTCTTGTCTGTATAGAGCTCGATGAGAGCGAGAAGGCCAATTTTGGCCGGATTGAGAAATCGTGACATTTTGTGGTTTAGGTCTTAATCTGGAAAAGTCAAGACCAGATCGATTTGGTATGAAGTGTTATGACCATCATTGGTTTGTGGTGCGGCGGTCCAACGATAAATGTTGCCATGATTTGTGCAAGGTAGAAGCACTGAGCATTGTCGGTGACTCCCAGGACAGAGATGCCCCAAGAACACGTAATAAGTTCTAATCGTGCCGCTGTTATGGCAGGAGGCAACTGTATGTTTTTGAAATCATTCGAAGTTGCAGTGAACCTTCATCTCACTGTGAGTATGTACTGTTTCTTAGACGCGCCTGCTCTCCCCACCAATATGCATCTATTGAATATACACGGTTACTTGTATATTTAGCTGCAGAGTGTCTGTACATGTAACATCTGATGCACTTCAAGTTCCAAATCTCATTGAGCTTTCAAGTAAGTGTATTCCTCTCTATGAGGCTAAATAAACAGTAATATGGCAATACCTTTTGGTAATCGATTCAGCAAACGGCTTAATCATCTTCCCATCTCTCTCCACCTCGCCATCCCTAACATTCACAACCTGCGTAAGTTCCGCCGTAAATGGAGGCGGCGGGTTCAAGTAGATCTTAACGACAGCCTCGTTGATAATCGGTACCTCTATCCTCTTGAAGCCTCTCGCATGAGCATCGCGCGTCACGAAGCAAGCCATCAATTTCATCAGTCCTTGCCCTCCGTAGTCTCTCTTCGTCGTGGTTCCGCAGCGCATCAGAACCTCGCCCGGTTTGATCAGGTCCTTTGTTGTTTCCTCCTCGTCTTGAGGTTTCGATGCTGGCTTTTTGATTACTCCAAAGTCCGCATACTCCGGTAAGAATGCTATGTCTGCAGCGATTGCTTCTGCAGATTGAACATGTGTCTTGTCATGACTCAGACTGAGTGCCGCAAGCGGGAAGTCCATCGCGTCGAGTAGTCTCTGTGGCCCTGCCACTTCAAGGTCCGGGTCTTCTGGGTCGATCTCATCCCAATATACCGCGCCTCCAGTAGCTGCAGACTCTGGTCTTTTCCATTGGTACTCCTTGTCGAAAAGGCCGTATGATAGACCGCTTTCAAGAGCATGTGTGAGAGTAGGTCTCTCGAGGTTCTTTGCGGTGAGCAATTTCCGGCACGGGTGACGATTCTTGTATATCGGACCAAATAGCGGTGTCTCTATAATCACTACGTAGCGAGAGAAGTCGTGAAGCCAGAGTCCTATTTCTGGGGACAGTCTCCGGATCTCATATCGAGGTGGAAACTCAATACCATAAGTGTTGGTTACCACTTCAGACTTCATGTCGTTCGATCTTCTTTTTCTCGCGCACTATAATATCAATGTGTATATACAAAAAACGAAGAAAATATAAGTCAACAAGTTTCATTGTGTATGAGTCAGGCTACCTCATATTATAGATGCAGACGGTATTGATACTAATAATATAAAATCCTCTGTGCCGGGGTAGAGCTGACTTCAACGGCATTGCTAGTCGCATTTGCTTCCGCGCCGAATGATAACATTCACGGAAGGGCGTATAGACATGTGTGGGCCATTCAGAAATAACAATTTATTTCGGCCAGGGGTCCAATGTCGAGGGGAGGTATATTACGTCACTCAATTGGCAATCTTTTTTGTCGTCTGAAATCTAGTTGACTACGCATCTCGATGCGGAATATTCAAGACGCGTGGCGTCAATATTGAAAGCTAGAGGTGAGTTGATAGGTTTCGACTACTAAGCAAGACATCTCACGTTCCAAAATTAAGCGAAATCAATCATTTTGACCGATACATCGGAGCAGGATTGCGTATTGACTGATAATGAGCCACCTGATGATTCCAAGCGCCGATAACCAAGCGCGCGCATGTGAAAGAGAAATGAAGCAATTGACAGAGTTACTAGGCCACATTGCTTTAACCCGATGCCGATTGTACAACTCCGACATAGCCGAAAGTCATGGTCTATATCATTAAAGCCATTAACATCAGATGTCATTTTATACATGTATAGCTGCGCAGCTTCAACATCTCTCCCACCCTGACAGATGGGGAGTAGATGCTAGCAGGATATCCATCCGCTCACTTAGTCACAACTTGAACAAGCTTACGTCACACGGATCACGGAGCCATCGATACCGGATTGTTTCAAAAGGTTTCAATCTGGAATGCAACACTTGATCCGATGGGCTGGATCTAATATTGAATCAATGACAATTAAAACAGCCGCCTTTCCAGTATGACGACACACAGTAAAGATGAATATAATAGCCGAGTGAAAATCGCACCATTGTGGTCAATCTTGTATCTTAGCACCTGACTGGTGTGAGTTTCGCTTATGAATAGACCCTGTCGTGATTTTAGAGTCAGCCGCGGTTCATTGTCATGTCTATGTGATCAAGAACCGTGAGGTCTCATCATGCGCGGGTAGGCTCGCCTCGAGGGAATCTTCTACTGCCGACAGCCGATAGGGGGAGGTGTAGATAGTTTCACCTGAAATGATTTCCACCATAAGCTTCTTTATCTTGACTGAATATCATGTGCAACAAGCATTGTACCTAGTGACAAGACCATATTCATAGAAGTCGCGTCTTCTTAGTCCACAGAGAGTGTAGATCGTTGCCGTTGCCGCTGGGCATTTTTCTCAGGTGGAGTAGACGACGGCTACCTCCCGAAGTCCAAGAGCCGAGAGCCAATCAACAGTACAGTGGAATCCCTTAGTCCAACTGTAGGGGCTCAGATTTGTACCTGCAATGCTGAGCGTCAAATCTAGAAATAATCGGACAGAGATATGAACATAATAGTCAATAAATCTCTGCTTTGATCTCCGTTGTTTCACAGAAAATCTCAAGTGCACCAACAGTAGAGAACATAGATGCGGATTGTCGGAATTTGAAAAGGGCGACTATAGAATCCCTAGAGTCTGTTCGAGTTAAACTGATGTCAAAGGCTGGATCTTTAGCGGTGAGAGCTGGAGGTCGGTACCTGAGAGCCCTAGAAAAACATACCACCAATCAGAGATAATGTTTCACAGGTTACAGGGGTACCATGAGATCGCCGCTAGCCCCTGTCTTCTCGGTATGTAAGGGTCGACCGCCAGTCAATCTGTTCTAGACTTTGGCAACGACGACTCATGCCTCAAAAAAGATCATTGTGCATTTTGTTCATTGGACCTTATACCTGATACTCCCTATATCCCTCAAGTAGGGATACCTGGCTTGTAGCAGAGAGTTGTGTGAAGATAAGCAGATGGAGCAATAAGTTACATCCCCAGCGATTCAACCTGTCACCCAGATATCAGTGCAGAAGAAATGGATGATGGCTGGACATGCCGAACTGGAGCTTGAGTACGTCGTAAAGGAATGTGGAACTTTTTCGAGATGCAGAAAGAAAATCCGGGTACGGGATAGGGAGCACAAGCCACAGGAGACATTCGGTGCCTTTGTTTAGCAAGTATTGGCGCGTGTATCAGTGACTCGTTGGCAGGTCTCTATTTGGGTCTGTATTGATGGGGCTACCCTCTCCTAATATACAAGTACTTACACTCTTCCTCGTCTGACTCTAAAAGAGACACTTGCCTGTTTTCCTGTCCTCATTTGCTGACCTTGTTGAATTTTTTTTCTTCTCGGGACGACTCTAGAAGAGTATTGTTTTTCACTTCTTTCACTTCTTCCATTCTTGGTCTGTGATCCCATACCCACGGTACTAAATACATACAAACAGGGGGTCTTTTTCCGAACAGCAAAGATATCGTCATTCGCACACCCAAGACCGATCATCACAATCTGCCTCACTCAACGCTAATCAAGACCACCTGGCCGAAAACCATTTTGAACCTCTAAATTGCCGCTGGTCGCGCTTCTTTCTCTAATCCACTTGCCGGTCGACAAGTACTTTCATTTGCGAGCGACGCAGATCTTGCCGGTACTTGCACCCTTGGTCGTTTTCCCTCATATCCAGAACAACAATGTCTGACCTTATAACTACCGACAGAGTCTCGATCCGTCGGTCCGGACAATATAATAATACGGCTGACCACACGCGCATCTTTAACCCCATATTGTTGTTTTCAGGGTTTCTTCACCAGGTAGTCACACCTTATCAAGGTGTAGACCCAGACAAAGCAGGCTTTGGTCTAAGGGTAGGAAGATTGCTGTGCAACAAAGGAAGCCGTCATTTCTCCCCAGAGAATAGAATCCCCGAGCTCTTCTCCTTGGCTCCAAAGGGACAAAGACTGCAGACCTGCCGTCTTGTCAACAAACAACCTTAACCTCGGTCACAAAGATTTGACCCGTCTCAAGCTTACTGTCATTATCTCGACAACAATGCTTTCATGATCAGAGCGATTCGTTGAAGCCTTCGTCCTTTGCTATCGAGGATTCTGGGCCCTTGTTCGACCCCCATCGCTCGCTATAGATTCGCTCTTGTTTCCCCTGTCCCTCACTTCTCCTAGGCAAACTGCATCATCACTCCTGCGTCATAATCAATTATATCGGAACACGGAACCACAAAAGACATTCGACAGCATCATGTCTTTCGTGCGGCGCCGGCTCGCCGCTATGGGATCGCTTGCATCAGCACCAATACTAGCAACTCGAGATGTGGATACATCACCAACAAATACAACGGGTGCCTCTACTGGAACGACCAACTCGACCGACGATCCAGCTGCAACCATTGCTCCTTATGCCTCTGGCCTTACTGGGGTTACTGTGACGCAGAATTTGGAGTTCACAGATGCAGTCTGGTGGTCACTCGGTATCCTGGCCTTGATCATTCTCACCATCAGGATTTTGGAACTAGGATGGAGTAAGCTGCGACATGTCTCTGCAATGTCACAGTCAGTTGAGAAGCAGGGATATTGGAAAACCGCACAGTGGAGTTGGATGCCTAGCATAAAGAAAAATATCACATATGCTCCCTTGGGGAAGAAACGCCATAATCGAGAGATACGACTATCGTCAGCAGGCAATGTCGGAACACTACCCTCGCGACTTCATTTCCTCGTTCTTGGATTCTACCTAATCAGCAACTTCGTCTACATGTTCGACCTACACTACAGCATCTCTAATAAGTACTCTTTGGCTGCCGAAATTCGAGGTCGATCAGGAACTCTTGCCGTCGTTAATATGGTCCCCCTTATCATTCTGGCCGGTCGAAACAATCCTCTCATTCCCCTTTTGAAAATCAGCTTCGATACCTATAATCTTCTCCACCGTTGGATGGGTCGAATGATTGTGCTTGAGGTTCTCGTTCACACATTCGCTTGGGCATTCGTTCAGGTTGCCGCAGCTGGATGGAACAGCTTGAATCAAAGGATACTCCACGAAACCTTCATCGCCTCCGGTTTCACGGGCGCTATCGCCATGTCCATTCTTGTTGTCCTCTCCCTTTCACCAGTCCGACATGCGTTCTATGAAACGTTTCTTAACACTCATATCCTCCTTGCCCTCATGATCTTCATTTTGACTTTAGTTCACTGTGCTTCTGCCAGCGTTGCTGGTGGTTTACCCCAGCTCCCTTACATAATAGCAATTATTCTAATATGGTTTTTTGAACGTCTTTCTCGGATGTTCCGCTTGGTCGTCAACAACTGGACTGCCAAAAACGGATTTACCGAAGCCGTAGTAGAGGCCCTTCCCGGTGAATGCAGTCGCGTTACGATGCATTTACCTCGCTATCTCGACGTCAAACCAGGAACACACGCATGCATCCGATTCATGGGTGTTAGCCCCTGGGAAAACCACCCATTCTCCATCGCCTGGGTTGAACACCATCCACTAGTCGACCGGGACGGCCTCGTAGAAGAAAAGCCAAAGACTCATAGCTCAGCCGAACTACAGAAAGGAACGACATCCGTCTCATTCGTCATCGGTGCTCAGACTGGATTTACTCGACAACTCTTCCGACACGCCAGCCGAGGGACGTCTCACTCTATCCGGGTTAAGGCTGCCATGGAAGGTCCATACGCTGGTCATCACTGTCTCGACTCCTACGGCCATGTAGTCCTCATTGCTGGTTCCACCGGTATCACACATCAACTCTCGTACCTCAAGCCCCTGATCGAAGGATTCAACGAAGGCACCGTCGCTACCCGACGTATCACTCTCATCTGGGTAATGCGTGACACCGAAGCTCTCGAGTGGGTTCGTCCTTGGATGGATGAAGTACTTAAGCTACCCCGACGACGAGAAATCCTCAACATGCGACTCTTCATCACGAGACCGAAGAACTCGAAAGAAATCGTGTCTGCTTCCACGACCGTCCAGATGTTTCCCGGTCGCCCTAACATCTCAACTACCCTACAAAGAGAAGTCGAACAACAAGTCGGAGCTATGGTCGTCACTTGCTGTGGTCCTGGTGCCCTTCAAGATGATGTGCGACAAGCTGTACGTCAAGTCCAGGACGAGGGGAACGTTATAGATTTCCATGAAGAGAGCTTTACATGGTAATAAATATTCCTGAGGACTCTTTGCCAAGCTCGCGCTCGAGGAGGTTTAGAATTAGCATTAAAATCGGCGTTTTACGGAAATGATGTTGTACACCGTGTTGTTAGAAAGGATATCCCCTCTTGTTGTTCTAAGCTATAGATAGCAGCAGACTTGATTCTTGATGATTTGGCGCTGGTACACAAAGCAGCTCGACAGCCTGTAATTTGATTTAGTTTGATCCTCTCTACGGGAGAGTCTTGTCCAATACAAAATGAAATCCGCTATAATCATGCGCATCATCTCATCTGACTTATCGTTCCCACGTCGTATGTGACATGGCAACACGGTAGGGGCTATTGTGCTGAGGTAGACCGTTGGCGCTTTACTGGCTGTAGACAAATCGGAATCTGCCTGTCACGAATTCACCAGATCTACCAATATCCGTCGACCACGTGCTATTCCCAGACTTTTCTGTGACTACGGCAAGATGAGACAGTCGGATGTTACTGTTACGGACAGACGGAAGAGCGAATTATGAAAGTGTCACCATAAACACGAGGTGTTTTGTTTACACAAGAGACGACTGTGGTGGTAGTATTCTCGGCTACCTGCTTTACATATGGCATTTCATTATGTAAGGTACGCGTACCACTTACATGTGAACTGTCAGGACGACATGAGATGCCGGCACAATCAAATTCTTGTCGGCATAGGATTGAGCTTCTCCGATCTATCCAGAGATTCCTGTGATGCCCACCAATAAACGTGGGGTATTTCCCTATTCAAACAATTGGCATAGATTCGCGAGGATGCAATACTTCCAGGGTCCCCTACGATATCGGGGGTTCTCCAACATTATTCGTGAGTCAGTGCAAGGTAGTGGCAACAGGGCGCGCAAGATTGGGTGCTAGAAAGTACATGTACCTAAGTAGATTGAAGAGGCGTCGGCGATTTGGCCCTTACGACTGACTCCCAGGAACCTTGAACTACCAACCTGAAAAAATCATCTCAAGGTATATGGTGAATCGACTTTCTCCAAACCCCCCTCTTCTCTCTTGAGGTATTGATTTGCCAACAAGACCATTGACTTGAAAGACACGTGTATTCGATATTGTAATTTGTCCGATACGAGGATCACCCCAGATCAAAACGGTACATGGGTATGGTTGGCATATTAAAACCAAAAAATTGCCCCTCATAGCTTGAACTTTTCTACCCGCACCTTTTTTCGTGCCCCGCGTCGTCCTTCGTCAGGTCTACCCAAAATTCGACTTTCACCATGCCGATGTATGCTGTCTAGTACTCCCTTCCGTTTTGGTGATTTTTCTTTTTCTTGTCTTGATACTCATTTGGGAATGTTTCTAATGCCCAATTGGTTTTCTTCAGGCTCAAGGACCCCTCCACGAAGTACAAGAAGTTTGCGCCGTTGAACTTGCCAAATCGCCAATGGCCCAATAGGACGATCAACAAACCTCCAAGATGGCTCGCCACCGATCTGAGAGATGGCAATCAGAGCTTGGTTGACCCTATGGTCTGTCGATTGACTGCTCTGATACTTCTATCAAACTATTAACAAAGATTGTGTTGTTATAGAACGGAGATGAAAAATGGAGGTACTTCAAAATGTTAGTCGACCTCGGCTATAAGGAGATCGAAGTCTCCTTCCCCTCCGCCTCGCAAACCGACTTCGACTTCACAAGACGTCTTGTCGAAACTCCCGGTGTCGTACCCGACGATGTCTGGCTCCAAGTCTTGGCTCCTTGCCGCGAGGACCTCATCCGCCGTACTGTCGATTCCCTCAAGGGATCCAAGAAAGCCCTTTTGCATATCTACTTAGCTACGAGTGAATGCTTCCGACGAATTGTATTCAACTACTCCGAAGAAGAGACGATTGAACGCGCCGTCGCTTGCACGAGATACGCGAGGTCTATTACGAAAGATGATCCCGAGCAGGCGGGGACGGAATGGGCTTTCGAGTTCAGCCCAGAGACCTTCTCTGACACAAGCCCAGAATATGCCATTCGGGTATGTGAGGCTGTCAAGGCTGCTTGGGAACCTTCGGTCGAGAATCCCATTATTTTCAACTTGCCAGGTAGGCGCCCGTCCTATAAGAAATGCGAGGTATCAATTATTTACCCTTTCTGTAGCCACGGTTGAGATGTCTACGCCGAACGTATACGCCGACCAGATTGAGTACTTCTGCACGAACATCAGCGAGCGCGAGAAGATATGCGTTTCCCTCCACCCTCACAACGACCGAGGTTGCGCAGTAGCTGCTGCCGAGCTCGCTCAAATGGCAGGCGCCGACCGTGTTGAGGGATGTCTTTTCGGCAATGGCGAGCGAACAGGTAATGTAGACTTAGTGACCCTAGGCTTGAATCTTTATACTCAGGGTATCCACCCCGGTATCGACTTCTCCGACCTCAATCGGGTCATCGATACCGTCGAGATCTGCAACAAGATTCCCGTTCACCCACGCGCTCCATATGGTGGTTCCTTGGTCGTTTGCGCTTTCAGTGGCTCCCATCAAGACGCTATCAAGAAGGGATTTGTGCAGCGAGAAAAGGACGGCAGGGCCTACGAGGATTACTGGCAGCTGCCGTACCTCCCTCTGGATCCGCAGGATATTGGTCGCACTTACGAGGCCATCATCCGGGTCAACTCTCAGAGCGGCAAGGGCGGCGCTGCTTGGATCATCCTTCGCAAGCTGGAGCTCGATCTCCCCCGTGGCTTGCAGATAGCCTTCAGCAAGGTTGTACAAAAAAGAGCCGACGAACTCGGGAGAGAGCTTCTTTCAGCCGAAATCACCGACCTTTTCGAGAACACATATTTCTTGCGTGATCACCCTCGATTCAATATCATCGACTATTCGATCTCGATAGATCGCTCAAGGTCACCAGCACCACCTGTCCCGGGTAAAACGCAGGATACCCGGAATCTAGGTCGTGTCTTCGAGGGCATCATTGCTATTGACGGCAAGGAGTATACGCTATCAGGCCGTGGCAACGGTCCCATCTCGTCTCTCGCTAATGCGCTCAAGGGTGTAGGCATCCACCTCGATGTCGCCGACTACAAGGAGCACTCGATTGGAAAAGGTTCGCAGGTCAAGGCCGCTACGTACATAGAATGTACAGCGACAGGTACTTCGCAGAAGCTGTGGGGTATCGGGATACATGAGGATGTGGTCCAGAGTTCTTTGATTGCGCTGCTTGGAGCGGCCAGTAATGTAAGTTGTGTTCGCTTCCCCGCCATCTGCTTCTCAAGATACGGTCCGCGTGTTCTTATCTCAGGCATGTCCATACTGACCCATTGGCTGTACAGTTCGTCTTGAGCCGGCCGGGCAGCCCTGTTCTCTCCAAAAACAGCCCTACTCGCAAGGTTAGCCAAGAGATTAGTATCGGCGGTAATGGCAGTGCTGCAGCCCATGATGCGCCTTCCTGTACGGTTCAGATCTTGGAGCAGAAAGTGAGTGAGACTTAAGAAATGGGAAAGATTAATGAGGAAATTAGGGACGAGTGGGTTGCATCGTTCACATTAAATTGATGGATGTAAAAAGTCGCTCTTTCACTCAGCATCATCTATCGCATGGTCATGGTGGTTGGGTGGTACCAATCTCTGTTTATTCTTATTCTTTTCATATGAGCACAAGATCACACACAAAATGGGGATGGGGGCATGCATGCATTTCTCTGGGATTTGGGAGCATTCGTCATCCTCTCGAGTATGCATGTTTTCTGTCACTTGTCATATTAGCTCTCTATCTGGGAAGCCACGAACGGTAGACAGCTAGGCTGGGTACATAAGATGCGGAATGGAAATAGGCGTTTATCGTCTACTTGGTAGTTAAACTTGCTGAAGTTTCGTACCGTATGCATGGTTGCCTTATAATGAGTGTAGGGGTATCCCCGGATGTCAGCAGAACTTGAAAGGACCCTGATGCTTTCAGAGGCAGCATCAAGACAAGACCATATGTCATAATTCCATCCGAAGCCGGCGATTTACCCTATCCGTTGGAGGCAGGAATGGGTAAGCCAGGCGATGCTTTCAGTTGGCTGACAGCTGGAGCCGGCCTGTGGGGGGCATGTTGTGGGAGAGATTGTTCAGTATCAAGAGGCTGAAAAGCGTGTGCAAAGGGCACCAATTGATCTACGCTGTACATATTGACTCGTGCAGTGTGTGTTATTAATGAGGCTAGAGCTTTGGTGTAAATATCTACGTGGGGTTGTTCTTTTCATGTTCATGCTGAAACCTGTCAGTAAACAGACAATATATTCCCCAGACCCCTCCAATACATCGGCATCAAGTTTTTTGACTGACTAGAATAGGGAGAAGAAGCCCAAAGGGTTACACAGGGTTGCAAGAGGAATAAAAGTCGACGTTAGGAGGAGGAGGAAGAGATTTCAGCTGAGCGCCAAGGGTAATAGGGAAATGACTTTGATTTGTACTATTCGATGCAATAGAAGAGAAAAATAAGAAATGAAAGTGTTGGCTTGTGATTGACAATGAAATCAAACTATTATAGTACATAAGGAGGTAGAGACCCGCACCTTTCGCCTACTCGAATGCATGTGCGTAGTATTCCGTATGGGGCACTGTATCTCTGTCATTGCAAAATACCACCGTTAAATATTACCCCTCTCGGCGGGACACTGTGCAAATACTCACAGCTCCTTGTCAACCGGGTGACGAAACCTTCTGCACCATTCTTCTAGGTTACCGCCCTCCTTTCTACCTACTTTCCATACCACAATCTTCTTTCCACATTCACCATATCACTCTTTGCAAAGGACTGCAGTCGAGACTGATCTCCTTTTAATACCTTTCGTTCCCTCCTTTACTACCAGCTTGACTCTCTACATCCTCTAAATAATAAGTTGGGGGACCTGCGGCGCGCACGTACAACACCACCCATTGCACCCCCTCTTGTTGATCGACTGGCGTCCGTCATTTTTCCTTGCCTTGAAAACGAATTCCCAGAAAAGTGTCGACCACCCTGGATCTCCATTCTCCATAGCCGACACTGTAGAAGCCAGCCACGAGACAAGTCATCATGGCTGATAACAGTGGTATCAACACAGTCCTCAGCAATTCGCTGTCAAATGGTATGCATGCAGTCACCCTCGCCAAACAACACCCCGCTGTAGCCTTGTCTAACGGCGCGTCTTTTACTCTTTCCGACCGCGACTAACTCATCATTTCCCTCTTCAGATGCGGCAACGCGAAATGGCGCCGAGCAACAGCTCAACCAGGCCGCCGATGAAAACTTTGTATGTCCTACACCGCCATCCCTCGCTAAATAGCTAGGCAGAGAAACAGCTAGAAAGAGAGATTGACCAACAAACTAACCATTCAATCTACCCAACAGCCCCTCTATCTCGCAACCTTAGTCCAGACCCTCGCCGAAGAAACGGCCGAAGCCCAAATCAGAGTCGCTGCTGGTTTGGCCCTGAAGAACTCCTTCACCGCTCGTGACTTCGCCCGCGGACAAGAATTACAGGCCAAATGGCTACAGCAGACAGACGATGACACCAAGAAGCGCGTCAAGGAGCTTGCCCTGCAAACCCTGTCCTCCACCAACACGCAGGCTGGTACTGCTGCTGCCCAAGTCATCGCCTCCATCGCAACCATCGAGCTACCCCGCGAACAATGGCAAGACCTCATGGGAGCCCTTGTCCAGAATGTCAGCTCTGGTGCTCCTCACCAGAAGCAGTCTTCCCTGACATGTATTGGTTACATTTGCGACAGCCCAGATGCCGAGTTGCGAGCCGCCCTCATTGCCCACTCCAACGCCATCTTGACAGCTGTCGTCCAAGGTGCTCGTAAAGAGGAGACCAACGCCGAGATCCGTCTATCCGCTATTTCCGCCCTCGGAGACTCCCTCGAGTTCGTGGGCAATAACTTCAAGCATGAGGGAGAGAGAAACTATATCATGCAAGTCGTCTGTGAAGCTACACAAGCAGAGGACTCACGGATACAGCAGAGCGCATTCGGCTGCCTGAACCGTATCATGGGTCTATATTATGAGAACATGCGCTTTTACATGGAGAAGGCCTTGTTCGGTCTAACGATTCTCGGCATGAAGAATGAGGATGAGGATGTCGCCAAGCTTGCTGTCGAATTCTGGAGCACCGTCTGCGAAGAGGAGATCAACATCGAGGAGGACAACGCTCAGGTATGTTGGATGCCAAGATATTCATAATTTCTGACGAGTATGATACTAATCATAACAACAATAGGTCGAGAACTCCGATCAGATGAGACCATTCTACAACTTCGCCCGCGTCGCCACAGGAGAAGTTGTCCCTACACTCCTCAGTCTACTTACGAAGCAGGATGAGGATGCCGCTGATGATGAATACAACTTGGCTCGTGCTGCATACCAATGCCTTCAGCTCTACGCACAGGCCGTCGGTCCCAACATTATCCCTCCCGTTATCCAATTCGTCGAGGCGCATCTCCGATCCGAAGATTGGCATTTCCGAGAGGCTGCTGTTGCGGCATTCGGCGCTATCATGGAGGGTCCTGAAGAGAAGACATTGGAGCCTATCGTTCAGCAGGCTTTACCTGTCTTGATTAGTATGATGGAGGACAGCTCTATCTTCGTCAAGGACTCGACGGCATATGCCCTCGGCCGAATCACCGAGGCTTGTTCCGAGGCCATCAACCCCGAGACGCATCTCGATCCCTTGATCCGATCTTTGTTTGCTGGAGTTCACGACTCCAAGATGGCGGCTTCCTGCTGCTGGGCTCTTATGAACTTGGCTGAGCGTTTCTCTGGCGATTTCGATGCTTCGTCAAACCCATTGACACCTCATTTCAACCAGAGTGTGCAGACACTACTGACAGTGACCTCACAAGCTGGTGCAGAGACATCTGTGCGAACCACCTCATATGAGGTGCTCAGCGCTCTTGTTCAACATGCCGCCACCGATAGCTTCCCGGCCATTGCTCAGCTTTCCGATGTAATCATCAAACGCCTCGAAGAGACTATCCCACTTCAAAACCAGGTCGTCAGCATTGAGGACAAGATTGCTCTTGAGGAAATGCAGACCAGTTTGTGCACGGTTCTTCAAGCCATCATCCAGCGTCTCGAGAAGGAGATCGCTCCTCAAGGTGATCATATCATGCAGGTCGCCCTTTCGATCCTCAACATTGTCGGCGCTAAGTCCAGTGTTCCCGAGGCCATCTTCGCTACCATCAGTGGTCTTGCCAACGCAATTGAGGAGGACTTCATCAAGTATATGGAGGCATTCTCTCCTTTCCTCTACAATGCTCTAGGCAACCAGGAAGAGCCCAGTCTTTGCTCCATGGCTATTGGCCTGGTCAGTGACATTACTCGTTCCATGGGCGAACGCAGTCAGCCGTTCTGTGACAACTTCATGAACTACTTGTTGAACAACCTCCGAGTAAGTCTTTCCGTTCCCGCTCATCTTACTGTGAATGAAACCTAACGCCATACAGAGTGCTGCCTTGTCCAATCAATTCAAGCCTGCCATTCTCCAGTGTTTTGGCGATATAGCAAACGCCATTACTGGCCACTTCGAGACCTACTTGTCCGTCGTTGCGCAGGTTCTACAGCAGGCTGCTACAGTGACTGCTTCGCCTGATGGATCTTATGAGATGTATGACTACGTCATTTCTCTGCGAGAGGGTATCATGGACGCGTGGGGTGGCATTATTGGTGCCATGAAGCTCAGCGGCAAGACTCAAGCTCTCCAGCCTTATGTGCAGTCCATTTTCCAATTGCTCAACATCATCTCACAAGATATGAACCGAAGCGAGTCACTGATGCGATCCTCTATGGGAGTCATCGGGTAAGTCTTTTGCCCTTGATATTTGGGGGTATCATTCTGATTCGTGTATAGTGACCTAGCTGAGGCATACCCTAATGGCGAGCTTGCCGACGCTTTCCGTCAAGATTGGTTGAATGCTATGATCAAAGAGACCAAGACGAACCGTGAATTCCAAGCTCGTACTATCGACACTGCACGATGGGCTCGCGAGCAGGTCAAACGCCAACTTGGCGGGACCACATCTGTCATGCAACAGACGTGAAAACATTCGCAACACAACAATTTCATCCCCCCAGCAGCAAAAATGTCACAACACAAGACGCGGCTTCCACCGACAAGCCAGCTCGATGCTAGTGCAGCATAACTCAAAATGCATGCCAAAAACGAGTCGGAAGAAACCCAGCAGTCCCCCTCCCTTCCCCTCCCCTTACCCCCTCCCAGTACAAGCCCCAAATGTCGACACACCCTTCAACAAGGACACTTGTATATACCCCTTCCACTGCCTTAGTACTCCAATGCCCCCTGATAGCACAATACCCCTTGGAACACCGCCCTCGCCCCACGTCACAACACCCCCTCAAATGTACCCGCTTTTGCTGAGTTTCTATCCGGTTTTGCGCACGACCAGCACGGAGATATGTCATTAGAGAGTAGATTACCTCATGTACGCCCCTGTCGCCACGGCACTTGGGCCACGAAGTCATGTAAGACGAATGTCGGAATAGCAACCCCCAAAAGGATTCTTCGTGTGGAAGAAAAAAGGAAGGAAGACTAAACACATTATACACATGTCTTTAGATGGGCTATAGGTTTTTGTTCAAGTGAACAGAATACCCAAGAACTTTTAGTGACAAGAGGTTACTTGAGCCCAACGTAGACATTTGGAGAGGAAGGATATGGGACGCCAGATGTTTGTTTGTCGGACAGTTTCTTTCTCTAGAAAGATGGCGACTCTGTTAACATCCTCCTCCCATCTGCGACCCCGCCCGTCGTGTTCGTTTTGCTTGGACGACACGATTAGGTACATCGATAGATAAGTGCTGATATTTACAATAGAGGCCTATGTCTGCTTGACTTGATTGTGTCCACGTGTGTGTACTGTGTGCTTGTTGCCATGCTTGGTGGGTGAAGTGTACGAAGGTAAGCCCGTGTTGCTATGGTTGTCGTAGCATTGAAGACGTTTAATCTTTTCCTTAGATACTGGGTGTGTCTGTGAGACTTTGGCTTTATTGTCTGGGCAGTGTGATCGTGCAGATAGTCTGTCTGCAGTTCTGACATGCCAATCTATACCTGCTTGCGTGAGGTAATGTCTATGGAGATTCTTCGATCCAGATCCCATCGCTGATCGTGAAGCTGGATCTGGGGATCAGTGACTGAAATGGAAGATTACCTCAAAGCTTTTCGTACAAGAGCAGATGGTCGAGCAGGCTTGATTGAAGAAGCACTGTGGACGATAGTAGGTATTTTGATACACTGTTTGGGAAAGTGGCTGGCTCACCCTTGGGTGTTGTCTCGAGCTCTCCTACGTGCGCCTGGGATTGCATCATTGCCCGGAGCCGGCAAGGATTGTAGAGTGCTCTAAGGTTGGTTGGTACGCCCCCTGTTGGTTTTTTTTTGCCTTCATTTCCTTACTTTGGCCTCTGGGTTCGGACCGGTATTGCGTTATCCGTAATGTTCATGTTGGGGGTGCCTTTGGATGTAGCTCTGCTCGTTTTATCGTCTCCTTTTCAGCGGTATATGTAGCATTCATAGGGGAGACTGCTATCTGTTCTGAACCTCCCTCTTTCAGAGTAACTTCCCTATATTTCTATTACACAGCGTTTGCAAGCCATAACACCCACACACACTGGAGTGTAGTTGGTGCTGTGATACGGACATTTCAAACACAACGTGCATGTACGGTCCCGGCTCTCGACCCACCTTACCCCAGATCTTCTGAATTCTGAGTCCATTCATTAGGTATAAAGGATCTATCAATATTGGTACCGCGCTTCTCGGCCTATTTCTTCACAAGGGTGAGTAGCAGGGTGATTGGCAAAAATAGGCAGAGGAGGAGATGTGATGGGCTAATTACTATCGCTCTGGACAAGGTTGATGGCAAAATTAGCCCTGAGACTTGTTTCTCACACATAACTGCTGCAGTAGACGGAGATCAAAGGATCGTAATTAGATTCAGGATCTGAAGGATGGTCTTATAGCCATTTGTTCAATTGTGGCAATGATGTTAACGTGGAGGTCATTATTCTAGTACCTCGGATTTACAGGAGGAGCCCAAATCTACTAGCGCAACTAATAACTAGTACAAGCCCAGAGCGTTCGACACGGTTATAGTTGCGGGATGTAGTATGTTTTTTTCTTCTCCCACCCAGCGTCCGCTGTCTATGTGGCTTGACCTAGTGCACGGGCGCCGACGACGATCCAGTTCTACGATTTTCGACTCCTTTTCAGCAAACAAGCTTGGTACGAAATCAAATAGATACTGAGTAGGTAATTGTTATGGTCTTGGGGGATTGCCCTTGACCAAGTTGAGCTGGATTGGAGGATTATCTCAGCTATTCCTACTACGTAATCATGAATGGTGATCCATAATCCCGTATCCCGTAGAAAATGTACGAGCTTATTATTATTACAGTACATATTCATTATTGGAGCAAAAATGCATGTTGACAAGCATGGCATGTTCATAGAGGGAGATACGGCGAGATACGGTACGGGTACGGCACGGCGATTCTACTTATGACCACCATGCTGTCTTGGAATGAAACGGAAGAGTTTGTATTCGGTCCAGAGGTACATGTATGAGTATCCGTAGTGAAGATGCATACCGGAAATCGCAGAATTCTTTGAGGCTCGCCATCCCAGTCGCCGGAGAACCATGTCTATGGAGTGGCGATTACTGGTCAAGAATAAAGAGACTCTCGGAGGCTCTATCGTTCAGATCATATAAGCTTATACCGTATAGGAATGCGCACTAGTTTTTATAGTAAAACCTGGAGACGTCTAACATGCCTACGGCAACAAAAAGGATGCGGGTGAGACTGGAGCTGGAGCTGGGCAGGCGTCTCGGGGCAGGCAAAACAAATTGATGAGGGGAGCGGCACGGCGATCGACAACCAAGATTATCCACCGCCAATCCTTCCCAAGCAGAGATGTGCATGGTTAATCAGCATGGCATTTCTTTCCAAAGATAGCAACATGTCCAGTGATTCCGCTCATTACGCGGGTTCTCCGGAGTACCCTGCATACAGCTGATGGCTTATAAGGACAGCAGATGCGACAGCAGACCCACGTGAGTCGAATAGCAAAACGACGTTGCGAAGATGAAGAATGAAATGGCTTGTGAATGGATGATGAGATATGATGGTGGCTGAACGGGATTGAGCGGTTTTTGTTCTCTGCCAGGGACATTTGCGCCGGCAGCATAAATTACTGACGGTACAACCAGAGAGATCCTCGAGCGAGCCCGCCTCGTTTCTCTGCTTTTGTAATTTTTTTTAATCAGGGTCTACTTGTCGAGCTACATGGTCACTAGCGGGGGCTAATTATTTATAGTCGCCTTTGCAAGCTGGTGAGATTGATCTGTCTGCCGTACCCCCTACCTCGAGCCAGGTAACACCAGATTTTAGAATCTAGAAGGCTTAGTCATACTCGATTGCTCAGATTGATTGAATCGTTTCCCCAGTCACAAATTGGTCACAAAACTCTAGCGAATCTAATTACCAGGCACTGCATCACCAACGAATAAGACCCGCTTGCTAGAGAATCCTTCAGAGTCGGGCGTAACGAGATATAGGCCTCTTCTAGAAGCTCATTACATATGCACATCATCCTCGCGGCAAAGCGATCCGAGAAACAGGGCTGTTATTAATAGTCCTGTACGTACGTACGAACAGATTCAATACACTGTTAGTTATCTTGAAGATTTGATTCGTCGATGTTGTCGTTGTGATAGAAATTTGCTCTTATTGGCCTCATCCACCGGTCCGCTTCAGTCCTATGAATTGAGGTTACACTCTCATCGGCCACCGGCCCCGGGCCCAACGATAATCCCTGCTCGGATCGTTTCGTAAATTCAAAAAAATCACATCCTTCGCCACAGTACAATCGATTGAAGCCGGGACAGGATTTTGGTCTTCTGAATGGCATGTTGTGATGTTACACTATCGTCTCATCTTGCGATGATACTACCAACAAATGCTGACTTTTTCAACCTCGACGCCATATCTTCTCTAAACAGAACAGACCTTGTCAGGCGACTCATCATTCGAGTCCTAGGGTCCCCAGGAATCCATCAGCCACGTTGTCTCTTTTTCGCTTAGCTCGAGAGAGAGCCTAGGCGCCTCTATTGCTGGGCAGAGAGGTTTTGGAAGGAATAGTAATACTTTTAGTAGGCGGAGCCTGCAGATTACGGGCTTGCCCATATCAACCCCCAGTTCGCCCTGACGCGTCGTTTCGTAGGTGTGATGGTGGTCTCGTTTTCTGTGACGCTAGGAATTTCCTCGATTGTGATTGTTTTGTCTGTTAGGCAGGAGGGACAGCAGACCGGAAAATAAAGGGTGACATTAGTCTTTTTGCACGCTTGACCCTCGGTGAGAAAAAGATTGGGCGAGGCTACATTGGACAGCGTCAAGCTGTACCTACATTACTATTTACTCTACCTTTACTTTCCTTTTCTCTTTGACTACACACCACCCGATCGAATTACTCTTATCCATATGAGCTTGGAGGCTGCTGATGCAGCGACTTGGCATCGCATCGCCACTGCGAGTGAATGCTAGGTCCCACTGCCGGACCCTTCGACCTCGACCTTGTTACTGCCGCCTGCCATCTTTTCGGCATCGTCAATATCCCTTTGACGCAGATTATTCCCCAGATTTCACGCATCGCGATTGTTTAATCCACCTCATCTCTCTAACTATCTAGTCTCTCCACCCGTGCACGCCTGTTGTTGCTATCGTTTCTGTTGCTGTTGCCGCCACTGGACTGGCCTTGTTGTTTGTTGTGGAATCGAACCGGCACAGCCAGCATCTGAATGATAAAATCGTGAAGCCATGAGCATGTCCCCTGGTATGGGCGATATGCCGCCTCAAGATGCCGCCGCTTCTTCATCCATGTCGCCGTCTTCGGCCTTGGCTCCGGGTGCTGGAGCGGTACCACCCCCCGTGAAACGCCGCGCCCCGATCGCTTGTCGAAGGTACGAATAACTCATGTCCGAACTCTTTTGCTGCCTTTTGGATTTAGTTATTGACCCGGTCACAGATGTCGTCGCCTTAGGAGTAAATGTATTCATGATAAGGCAGCTCCGTGTAAGGCTTGCAAGGAAGCCAATGTTCCCGAAGAATGGTAACTCAAATTTCCCGGCGTCTTCCCACCACATGAAGCTGTCAGTGCTGACATGAGCACCCTAGCGTATTCCCTAGTCGAGGAGATGCAGATCAAGACCGCTCGTTTCGGCATCCTCGACAGAGGGCTGAAAGGAAAAGCAAATTCGACCTCGTCAAAGTGAAGAGAGAAACGCCCGGGACTCCATCTTTAGGTCTAGGCATCGATGCTCTTTCCAACTTCCGGCCTCCGAGGTTGAGCAATGAATGGGAGCTTTTACCAGAAGTGGATGTTGTCGTTGACTGTATTCACACCTTCACACGCCATTTCTACCAGATCGGATTTATTCCTAAGAAGATGTTCATTGCGAGTCTAAGAGAAAATGCCGAATCCGTCAACGTCTTCCTTTTGCTAAGCATAATGTGTATCGCCACGAGGTTCAACCAATATTACATCCACCAGTACGGCGGCAACGGATTAAAAGCCGCAGAAGAATTCTTACAAAAGGCTCAAAGGCTTGCTGTCAATGAACTTTATCTAGAACCGACGTTGGAAAGATGCCAGGCTTTCTACTTGCTAAGTATTGCTGAGCAAGGATCAGGAAAGTCAAATACAAGTTATGTAAGGTCTTCCTACACTTTACTCTTCCTGACCTTCAACTGATCTCCTGAGAAGATAAGTGCGGGTATAGCCTTTAGGATGGCTGCTCTTATGCGACTTCATCGTGAAGAAGCATATAGTCCTATCACGAACAAAGCACATATTGTACAGAGAATACGAGCGGAAGCTGCGAGACGTACTTTTGTAAGTTGATGTGTGTTTCGTGATTTTGATGTTGGGTTTATGATCTCGAGAAACTTGATGCTGACGTTATCTCCTAAACAGTGGATGCTGCACAGTGAGTTATCTTATCGGTCCATGCCTTCGAACCTCTCCTAACCTCATTACCTAGGCCAGGATAATCTGCACTCGGGTCCATATAAACCGGTGTCTCTTCCCACCAGCGATATCACGGCACTACTACCTTGCGATGAAGCGGACTTCGAGGCTGGCAGGATTCCCGAGAAGCGTGCTGCCCTCGAAGGCACTCCACCTGCTATTGCAGACCCTAGCTTATGCTCATTACGGCCACGATCACTCCTTGCCTCTCTTATGCAGGTACATAACTTCTGGGGCGAGATTGCGCGACGAGTACTATGCAATGCCAAAGATTGGCGACCCTACGACGAGGACAGTGCATATTCAAAAATATTACGTCGACTGGTTGATTGGGAGAGGAACCTTCCGTCGGAACATTCGTTTGGCAGAATATTATTAGGCGGCTACCGGCATTACGAAGAGGACTTGGTATGTCATGCAAGTTCACAGGACGGATGATTTTTGAGGATGAAACTTCTCACACACCAATATAGGTTTATCTCAGTTTGACTGGATGTCTCCGTTTATGCCATATGGTTCTACGAAAAGTCTATATGAATGAGTCAGTCATCTCCCATCTATCTATTATTTGATTTTCGTGCTGACTTGTTCCAGAATGTTGAAACACGCTGAAGGAGATCCATCAGATCCTGAAGTTCGATTTTACCAGGATATGTCCAATGATCTGTTCTGTAATGTTAGAGTATTATATGAGCAGATCGATGCGCATTTTGAAGATGGTACACCGATAGAAAGTTTAGGGTCACAAATGGCTGTGAGTAATGAAAACCAACGTACCTAGGACATGTTTCGCCTAGCTAACCCTGCTTAGGCCTTCATCATATACAGCTGTGGCCTTCTTGCCTCTTATCTCGTTAAATTCCCTCAGCGTGAGTAATGCCCTTGCAATCTCAAAGGAAGCCTTTCTAACCTTCATGGTTTTAAGTGGATGCGAAACACGTGGGCAGCAATCTTCAAGCTGCTCAGGCTGAAGGTCGTATGATATATGGTCGAAGTCTCGGCATCCTTCGGGCATATGGTCAAACATGGCCTCTTGCAGATGCTTGGGCGAACGGCCTTGAGAAGTGGTTACAAGACCAGAATCCCAAGAACATCTCATTCCGCGCCGGCACCATGACGGATGGCGTAAGTCCACCTCATGAACCATTATGTTGGAAAGCGCTGACCTAACCGTTTGTAGGAACCCCAACCGTACGCTCTTGGTGCAGTACATCCTCGTCTCAGCCCACCCAAATTTCACGGAAGCTCAGCAGTGAAGAGCTATTCCATACGTCGTAACTCACCGCCGCCAACGGAAAGCCGGCAGAGTGTCGAAGGCCAAAATGGAGGCGAACCACCTAGGCTAGCACCGTTACAACAAGCTCCGGGAACGTATCCCGAGCCTGTTTGTCTACCACCATTATCACAGGCACAATATGTAACGGATACATCGCATCTAGGAAATACGCATGCCTACAATTCCGGCATGACAACGCCTGGAAGTACTCATTCACAAACTCCGCAGCCTCCGCATCCTCCACATCCTCCGCATCATCCTCATCATCAACCCCAAGACACCCAGCAGCAACGACCAAATCAACACTTGCACTCTCAAGCCCCTGGCCAGCCACAGCACCACCACCAGCCTTATCCACCACAACAACCTTATACGCCGAATTCCGGGCTCGATATGCTCATCCAGGCCTCGGCATCATCGCATCCGCCGAATGTATCGGGACCGCCGATGGATGCCTACACTGCGTATTATGGCGAATACACAGGGATGACGCTGAATGACGGTTTTGACTCGAATCTCCAGATCATGGTCGATGGCGGTGCTCGCTGGACTGCCGTCGATGCTACGAGTGCCATCTACAGTCCCTACGGAAATATGCCCTGAGTTGTACATAGGCGGCAGAACCATCGCAGTCAATTTCGGTAGCTTTGGGGATTTCATTGTGAATATAGGTTCTTTATTCGGCGTTCTTGGAACCGGCGAAAGAAAAGTAATGAGAAATAACGACTGGATGATTTATTGCGCAGAGGAAAGGACCGTAATGAACCTTAACGGAATTGAAGTACTCGTGTTGCCCTGGAATAAAAGCAAGGAGACTCCCGCAATGCGCTATCTGGATCAGTCCTTCCAGGTCCGACTGCTTCCCATGACTCGATATCGGGGGCTCTTTTGTTCAAAAATATATATATACTTCAAGTATCTTCTTCTTTTTTTTGTACAATTCTATAGCCTACCTACATGCATTTACAATACCCGAGCCTTGAAGAATTTTTCTATTATAATGTTTCAGCGCGAGCTACACCAGAGATTTCCTGACTACATTCACAATTCTAAAGTAGACTCTCACTGAGTTATGCCTACGCCTGAGATATGCATTGTACTCCTTCATGAAGTGCACGCCCTCACTGCTGATCTCATGATGGAGAAATATAGACTCATATGGATCTATCCTCTTAAGCAAGAGGAAGATTTCAAAGTAAGAGAGAGGTGGGGTATGAAACCCATGATCACAGAGGAAAGAAGCAGGCAGATAGCAGTGAAAACCATACATCACTCTGGTTCATCAACCTGTCTGAGTCTCCTTTCAATTTTATGTCTCATGTTTCACGCTTCGTTTCAAAGTCAAGTATCTCAACATCGTGTCCATATGTCGTCCAATGCGCACTAACTCGCCTACTAGCGACTCAGCCATCACGGCATGTCTCATGTTGTATACAGTCTTTATAGGACACCCGACTGGCTGAGCACCAACTTTACTGAAGCGAATATGCTTGTCCCGGTGTCAGAATAAGACATCAATCTTAAGTGTCGAGCTCCATTGCACTACTGCTTATGACCAGACCCGAATGTTTTCCTGGAAGCAATCACTCTTGAATTTTCAGCCTGAACGTCTATCGATCAGCTCATCTCGTTCTGCCTCACTTTTGTCGGACTATCTATGGCATGTGCGGAACGGGTGACTAAGTATAGCCATTCATGTGTGTCTACGTAGATATAGCCAAGTCCAGTTGAAAACATAATATGCCGAATGTTTTCTAGTCGTTGCAACTCGACTATCGGGAGCATAGCGAGAGCGGGAAACGCAACGGGGAAAATTCTCGAGCCTCTCGATGCGACAGACCATGGAATCACTAAATACTCTCTCACAGGCTTCTCTGTCTTCGTATTTCGGACCTATCTCTAGCTCATCTCTTGCCTTTTTGCCCGTGTGACAGACGCTGTGATGTCTAAGCCGGTCACACTTTTCATCCGTGTGAATATCGGCTGTCTCATGTCTCTCTCTTTACCTCTGTCTGCTCTGCCCACTTCTTTGCCTTCTTGGCACTGCTTCGTCCCCTGCGTGATCGAACACCCGTTGCTGTCATTCATACAGAGCGCCAGACATTTTGGAGCCGTCCGGTTATTCCGTTAATTGTCGTCAAAAGGCTTCTCGCTTAAACACGGATAATTCCGTCCAGCTTGTGTCTGATTTGATCATCTTGCACCCCAGATATCATGCCATTGACAATAACTGGGGTCGCCGGCTCAGCGTAGATTTTATTGTCTGCCAGGGAGGAGCGGAGAGGAGCACACGCACTGGCACTGCAGGACAACTGAATCTTGGCATTTTAACGCAACTATATCATGAGATCTGCACCTCTCATTTGTTCGTCGATGACTGCCCTAACACGGATATGGCGGTCAGTGCCGGCCACATCAATAGTTTTCTAAAGATCAGTATTTATTGAAGATTTCTCAACTTTTTTTTCGATCGTCGTGCCGTGTCAATGTGATGTCGTACATACGCGGGCTTCCATTGCCATACTAGAGTGATACCTGCCCCTTTGGAAGAGCACCACCTGAAACAGATCCTGTCCGTCACCTCAGAGCTGATGCGCTTTCGTTATCTCTTTTTCGGCTGATATGATTTCCCCTCATTAGGTTGCTGGGAGTTCATATCTCTATCGGACACCGAGAGGGATGCATCGACGATGTTATACCAGTGACGTTATGTTGCGGATACAGTAGCTGTGTAGCTTCCAATTCAATGTTATCGCTTGGGTTTTGGTTGCCACACTTCGGGACGATCCTTTGTTCAAGCCATGCCAAGGGTCCTGCAGGGACATAACGGTCACGTTGGGTTGCAGTAGTTACCTGATTGTAACCGAGTTCAGTGGAGGCCTTCGAGCTAAACGCAGCTGAGACTTGCATCAGAGATCAAGCAACCCGGGGATGCGCCGAAGTCTATTCATGATGACCGGACACAGTTCTATACTGTGGAAACTGGGCGGTGTCATTTTATGATGTCGTGTTGATTCGACTGAAGGTCTGAAACGGCGTTTCTTTGGATGAGAATCTAAGACCACGGACGCGGATAGCACTCACGTACAACTAGAGCACTCAATCAGCATGTGGATTATCCTGTATTTGGCGCTGTACTAAATCCATGCTTCTGCATACCTATAGAGCATGGGTGCCTCAGGTCAAGTATTCCTCTGGTTTCTCTTTTCCTTTTCTACGGCCCGAAGTATGTTCATGGTATATTACCATTAAGCCACGGCGTGAAACGTTCTGCCAACCTGAAGCTCGTCTCCCCTTATACTCTTACTCATATTTTCAAATTCTAGAGGGCGTCATGATCGAGATTTCGTCTGTACAACCTGCCTGACATCGTACTTGTCGTATGCTTAGACGGCAATCACAAGCCCCTTCCAGACAACTGAACAGGGAATGAAAACTCGGCATTTGAGCTACTCAGCTGACCTGGTTATTTCGTTGATACTTTTTTTTTTTTTTAAAAAAAAAAAAAAAAAACCGCTTGGCTAAGACAATGCCCGGCATATTCGAATGCAATATGAGTAACATTGGAGCTACTTTTCCAAATGGTCTGTAGGTGGCGAATGTGATATAACTGAGCTGTGACATGTCCCATCTTCGGATATCAATGATTACCAGAAGCAATAAAGGAGGAAGATAGCAAGCCAAGATGTATTCGTGACTGTATCTGAACGATGCAGGGTGATGGGGTTGTGCATATGGCATGCAGGGCGATATTCGGTCTGTCGCTTGTCGTTTCTTATCCCGGACTGTTCGATTGGCAGTCATTCAAAAATGTGTCTCCGGTACCCACTTCCGGTGATCATGTACGTGCGTATAGGGTCATGGGCGCCGAAAGGAACGGGGACGGCAGTGGCAACTGCCCAAGATAGCTGATATTGGAGATGCGTCCCGACCTGGAGAGTTTTCTGGTCGGTGGAGTAGAAGAACGGAAATGGTGAAGCTTTGATTCTCATTGTTGCGTCGTAGTGCATTTCAGCCGCAGTGTCAATCTGTCGTACCAGATATCAACGTCATTAAATGAGAATGGTAACACCTCTGGGTTACATTTTGGGGTAGCTGAAATCCTGATAGAGTTGCATGCGTTGAACTGCGGGGGGATCCTGGAAACATGTGAATACCCTTGAAGGACCTCTGTTCCCATCGTCGTTGGAGAAACATTCACCTAGCCTGGATGTGATGTGCGTTTTGGCCAGGGCAATCATTTGTTTATGCATGCAATAGAGTGACTAGTTTTGTCATAGTCTGCATCTTGGCGGCGAACAACTCTCGAGACTCGAGTCAATTGTCATATTCCCCAGTTCTAAGTTCCCTGGCTCGCCTGGTTCTCTAATGCTAGACCCTTGTAATGTGGCTTGCGATGATCATTGACCGTCAGAGCGCACAGATGACCTCTTGTTGCCTTCCAGAATGTTTCCGTAAGGAGTCGCTTCACCCCTACGATGATGTAGGTTTGGTCTTTTCACAGCACGACTTCATCAATAAAGTTGTAAAAATCCTAATATCTCATATTTCTTCATAAATGATGTTAGATACGATGTACTGTACACCTAGAGAGGATATATACACAGTCCCCCATTTGCATACGCCACAAAACAACATTTGCGTCTCACGGCGTACATAAAATAGAAAAAAGAATCGTGGTATCTAAAAGGAAAATCGCTACCGGAACCGATATTTGTCATCCCAGTTATTTTATGGCTATCGCCGTTCATTAGACGACATCACCCGGTTTCGCCAAAGGTCTTTCGGAATCGACAGATTGGTCTTCTCTCGTCTCATTGACCGAACGTAGAGTATCCGTAGCGGTGATCCTCGAATGATCAAACCAATGTTCTCTGTGAGGTTTTGAGAGACGACGTAGCTCTCGAGATCCTGGGTTGGGATCATATGAAGCTGAGTTTTTGGTATAGCCCGAATTTCCGGATTGCGGACCACTTCCGGAACCATGACGAGCGGCCGAGTGGCGGCTTATGAGTGAGAACATTCTTGACTGTCGCAAGCCACCAAAGGCTTTGGGGAAGAAGGGCACGCATAACACCAAGATCGCGGACGTCGTCTCGGCGAGAGAGGTGATGGCTAAGGTCGAATACCAGTAGCTTACATCATCCGATACGTAGAATCGTGTCGAGAAGTATAATCGACTAAGACTTGCCCCGCAACCACTATTGTATCTTGTCAGGATTTGCATATCGCCACTAATATGGGAGAAGATACGTACGCAAGACCGATCAAGAAGATGAAGCTAACTCCGACCTTCTTATGCACTGACATTCGTAGCTTCCAGATCACCCTTTGGGCGAGGAAGATTGGAACCAAGTCAAGCACGAAGTTGACGGTGGCCGATGCCAAACCGAACTGCGCAATACCGAACTTACATTTCGCAGGGACAAGAGGATCCCAGCTACCCTTGAACGGCACGCAGTTTACGAGATCAAGGATAAAAATGATGAAGGATAGGAGGACAAAGGCAGTGCCTGTGGCCCAACAAGCCCAAGTAAAGTACGTTCGCTCGCCCTTTGGGACGAATATTTCAACCCATTCTATTAGGATTGCGCACTTAACCAATGCGACAATCCATAAATAGAGAAGGGTGGCCACGAAAGTGACCTGTTGAATCCAGAGTCAGCGGCGTCGACGACGTACAGAATTGGGATCTTACAAAGTTGAATTTAGCCGCGTTGCCTAGGCGTATATCCCATTGATGCACTAGATAACCTCCCTCATAGCTGAGCCGGTAGCTATAATAAATGTATGCTATAAATATTGGCTATTCAATTGAGGTTAGCAAGCCAATGGCAACTGTATCGCAGCGCGGAAGTGAAGCTTTGCGGCCTCGACGTACAAAGACGGCAAATGTTAAGTCTACATGGCCAACGGTTAGCGAGCTTCGAGCTTCGAGTGACGAGAGAGGATTAGACATACAATCCGCGATGTTGAGTTTCTTTACTAGCCACTTGGCATAGAACCTCCCGGCAAAGGCTATGGCCGATATGACTGTGAAGAAAGTAATGAGTGGTACGGCGAAATAGTTGCCATTTGGAGGGTTGTCGAGGTTTGAGACTTGGCCGATGGGCGGCGGAAGAGATGGCCCATTCAGGTCGTATGACTGTCTTGACCGAAGAGAAGCGGTAGAAGACGCCATTGTTGCAGGCGCACGCTAGTAATTCATGAGGTCTTTTTTTGTTGGGTCTAAGTGTATGTATGTGTGAGTCTAGATAGAATCACGTTGAACTGTTAGCTGCAAGTGAAAATGAGGAAGAAGAGGCGTATCCCATGCCAAGTTCTAACGACATTCACGGATTAACCCAGTGCTCGAGAATTTCCATGCTGGCTGGGGGGACCAGTTGGATAAGTTCGTGCAGTAGTCCTCGTGGGCATTATGCAAGTCGGTGAGACGGCAAGACTTGCTGACTATTGAGGACATCGTTACGGCTTCCCGATTGGGGGCTCTGTGGCAGGGTGTAAGCAGCAGTGTGGGTTACATTATGTGGGGGATAGATGGGAGTCAATATTGATAGCATTTCGAGTTGCCCACTCAATCCACCAACCCACGAGGTAGAACAATTCCATCTTGTCCATCCCGTGGAGTGTGGACCTCGTCGGTCAACCTATCTCCACCCACAGGCCGATCCTCGCCTCGCCTTGTAAGGGCTTACTGCTGCTGCGAAGTGAGTGGAGCCAACGTGTCTCGGAAACACCCTCTCGTTGGTGATCCCAGTTACGAAAGACTAGTAGAGCTGACCGCAGCGTGGCGCAATGCTACTCTCCAGATCTTAATGCCCTTGCTGCAGAGTACTTTACCTCATAGTATAATCTGACCAACCATCTTGACCCGATCCTCACCAATTGATTGGTGTGCCTTGGGTTCGGTTCCCTCGGGTAACTCCTCCATCGTTTATTTTTGATGTTTCGTTACGTTACTCGTTATACGTACATACAACGACTTCGGTACTTCGCCAAAGACAGAAAGTCAACACTCGTCAGCTGTTGACAAAGATTGTATATGCCATGTGCTGCATCACTAGTACTTTTCTGAGTTATGTGTTGTTCAGCCCAGGATCTCATGATGACCAACAAGTCCCTTTGGTACCGGTAGTGGGATCTAGCTTCGCCGTTGTCCTGTTGCCAAGACGGCACATCGAAGGCCCAGATGTTCGTTAGGTTGTTCATTGTGATGACTTGATGTTTCTCAACCCACATCCATGCAGCACGGAACATGTATAGAATATTATCATCAGTGTCCGTAGGATAGAGTAGGCGGTGGGTGGCTGGTCTAAAAATACCACATATCTCTGTGCTTATCACAGAGGTGTAAGTCAGAAGGATCTACACTCGATTTTGGTGGTCCTCGATGTTTTCAAACCTCGTGCTCGCCACTTGCTGTTCTGATAAACTTCCTTGACCATTCTCGTCTTGCTCCCACTGTTGTAAATCCCAGGTGATTTTCGACAGACAAGTGTTGGGATTACATCTATATCATCTTTCTATTTATCTCTCTATCTTCCCATTCCTTACACAAGTATCTCAAGCTATGGCTGAGCCATCTGGGAAGGTGACACCAGAAACGCCTACCGAATCTCGAGGATGGCGCTTTTGGGTGAGTAATCTATTCCTGATATCCCATAAGGCCTACAACTTTATCCTAATCATCCAAAGGCTATCATGACCTCTATGGCTGTATCAAGCGTTTTGGCCGGGCTGGACGCCACTGCCGTTTCAACAGCTCTGCCTTCCATTATCCACGACTTGGGTGCAAGTCAGGGCTACGTATGGATAGCTAATGCCTATCTACTCACAACGACAACGTTTACACCGATAGTCGGTCAAACAGCAGACATATTTGGCCGCAGAGCCTTGACAATATTCGCCATCGTCACCTTTGCAGTAGGCTCAGCCATCGCCGGCCCAGCATCCAATCTTGGCGCCCTAATTGCTGGGCGAGCGATACAGGGCATTGGCTGTGCCGGGTTGAATGCACTCCCAGAGATGGTCGTATCTGATCTGGTGCCGTTACGAGAGCGCGGACAGTATATGGGCTTCATCTTCGCCATTTATGCAATATCCACTACTGTTGGACCAGTTATCGGCGGAGTCTTCGCGACCTACGTTAGCTGGCGGTGGATTTTCTACCTAAATCTCCCCCTCTCAGGCGTGACACTGGCCATGGTTATTGTCTCCCTCGGTGCTCTACCTAAAGGATCAACCATATCTCTAAGTTCAATCAAACGAGTCGATTTTGCCGGGAACGCGCTTCTAGTCACTTCTATTACTTCCATCCTCCTCGCTCTAACGTGGGGCGGTGATGAATTCCCGTGGTCGTCGTTCAGGACTATCGTGCCTCTAGTATTGGGACTACTCGGCTTGCCACTATTCCTTCTGTTCGAGACTAGAGTTCCAGAGCCGACCACGCCCCTCAGGCTCTATTCGAACCGGACATCATTCGTGGGACTCTGGAGCGCATTTATTCATAACATGCTGGTGTTCTGGATTTTGTTCGTCTTGCCCATCTACTTCCAGGCTGTGTTAGGGAAATCGGCGTTCACATCAGGCGCCGATATCTTACCTACAGCCGCCGTGTTCACTCCCTTCACTATCGTCGCTGGCGGGGTCATGACTAAAATAGGCCGCTATCGTCCGCTACTGATGGTAGGATTCGCCTTTTTCCCACTTGCGTATGGGCTTTTCAGTCGGCTCAACGAGACGTCTACTACCGGATACTGGGTTGGAATTCAGATAATCGGTGCAGTAGGCATCGGAATCATTACGCCCGTAACATTACCAACGATCCTGACTCCTCTACCTGAGTCCGACGTGGCTGTAGGAACAGCTACGTGGGCGTTCATGCGTGGCTTTGGCACTATCTGGGGCGCTGCAATCCCTCTAGCTGTATTTAATTCCAGAGCCAATTCCCTAGCGGCGGCGCGCCTACCTGGCCAGGTCAACGAGTCCATACGTCAGATGCTTTCTAACGGGGGCGCTTACACCCTGGCGGCGGGCGGGTCCCTTAATTCGGCCCTAGATTTAAGTAATAACCTGAGTCTGGCGGTCACAATCAGAGGGATATACTCGGACAGCCTTAAGCTTTGCTGGCAAGTCGGTCTGGCATTCGCTCTGCTTGGGTTTCTCCTTACCTTTGTCGCTAAAGAGATTCCGATGCGCACAGAGCTAGAGACGGAGTTCGGATTGGTTGACGAGGCAAGGGACTCAAATAAGGAGGAAACTACAGGGCAGAGTTCTCCAGTCATGGAAGTTTCGTCGTAGGATGGTCACGGAGTACTGGGTCAAGCTACTGTAGTTTCTCGCATCATTACCTTGTATTGGTATAAGTTTCCGCTTGATTATTGGATATCGACCATCTCTCTTGATGCCTGGCCAGGTCTTGAACGAAATTGTCCAATATCATTTGCTACTCTTCACGCCAATCTAATGTCGTTGGTGGGGGAGATGTAAGACCTACCGCCTCTCTAAAATCCTTGCCGCCTATAGATCTATGTCTGTGCTAAGGTCGCAAGTTCAGAAGCACTAGTAGGAGTCTAGGAGGGCCTACCTAAATGAAGCCTAACTAAGGCACCTAAAGTGCTTGCTGCTAGCTACGCAGAGACAGTTGATCACCGCCCCGATGTGCTATCCGTCTGGACTAATAATAACACAGCTTCACTAATAACTCATAATCTCAATGTTACGTGAAACCCATACATTCTAAGGGATTATGATGATCCGGATCCAGTCGCATTACGCAGTTGTCTCGGATTATAGGTAGAAAAGACATGGGATAGACGCGTGGAAGGATCCTGCTCAGTAAGCCGATGGTAATATCATACTTTCACGTGTTTCCTGGTGTTCTGATACCCAGCCAGGTCCCGGGATCGAGGGGGGTTGGCTGGGGGCCGGGGTTGAGAAAGGTGGTTCTAGTATCCACACAAGAGGCTTCCTTCTCCACGGATGTACTGGATTATACAAGATCCACAACCCTCAAGGCTGGCAACGAGATGCATTCAAGCCTTGAAAACCAATGATAGTAACCATAGTGAGACGGGAATGGATTACCGAAACCGGGATATGAAGAAAGATCTCTGCCTGATGTCCAAGTTCTCCCAATGACTTGTCTCACCGTCCTGGATCACCGACTGGTCACTTACGGGCGGAGACTCGGAGTAATTGTAAGCTTATTCTGTCAGTACATCCATCATGTAATCACGGCGAGGACCCCCTGCGCAGGTAAAACCAACTTCATCAGTATAGGATTTGCCTCTCCGCGTGGTTTGATTTGTATTTTGAAGAGACTATAATGGCGATTTGAAACGGGAAGAGTTGCTTAATTGAGATGTGTCGATCTCTTGGCAGGGAAGAAGATCCATCTCTTGCAAATATACTTACATTCGCGGAGTAGACGCGGTAGCCATACAAACAACAGGCGGATTTAGTCAACCGCGTACCAATAAATGACCAAATCTTGCAGTTGCACCCGTTAAAAACCCATGAAAGCACATACTTGTACATACTTGACTATGTGGCGTTTGAATATGCAAGAACCGTTTAGACTTATAGAAAAAACATACCACCCTTGCCTCGCCCTACCCAGGTGCCTATACGCGCTACCATTCTTCGAGTAGGTAACAGGGTTATTTCACATACAACTTCACAGCAAACTAATTCGAGACCCAGACAAACCAGGTGATTTCCCACTCTCCATCGGGCTTGTCCGGCACTTGTGATAAAAGTCCTTACAGGTCAGTGATTCATCCCCGGTCTTGGCCCTCCTTGTCATCCATCACGACTTCCGGGGCACATTCACGATCTCGCCTGTTTGGAGCAGGTATGGAGTAGCGTAACCCACTGAGACGAGCGCCTTGGAGGTATCGACCCACTGGTCCTGGTCGGCGACGGCGGCATGCCACTCCGGGTCTTGTAAGACGCTCCCAATGGCTGCCATGTCGGGAATGGTATACTCAATGACGAAGTCATACTCGGCAAAGTCCCATGTCGGACGCATCTTTATCATCTGCTCTTTAATCGCTCCATTGAGTCCAGGAGGGGTAACGAACTATGGATCTGGGCTTAGTGCGTTGTACACAATGGACTAGTGACGATCAAGGATGATTGTGAAGGGCTGAATGAGGAAAGGTGGTGTTGCCTCTACCCGAGGAGAAGGACAATGGCTTGTTTACGAATTATATCATGATCATTTATGAAACGAAATCAGAAGCAATTGAAGTTATACTCACCAGTTGGTATCCGAGCACTCCATGCTTCTTGAGAATGGGCATGGCTAAGGGAATGTGTTCTTCCGTGATCCACTTTATAAACGCTTCGTGAGTATGTTCGGGCTTGCGGTGATGGGTAACAGTATATTTTAGTGGCTGGCCGGACATGGTCACGTCGGTCGCTGGAGTGGAAAAATGATCGTAAATGGAATTTCGTCCGTGATTGAGGTATTACATCTTGGGTTTTGGTTTGTATGATGTATCTAAGGGAAAGATTCCAGGGTAACACTGAAGGGGGGGAAGAGTTCACCTTTCTACTCGATCCCTGATTCGGTTTTCTTCCTCGATTGTCATATAGGTTGGGGGTGAACAAGCATGAAGAGTAGGTAGCAGTCCGTACTGCTGCCCCTCACCTACCTCAGCTTTTGGAGGGGTCACACATCTCGCATCCGTGTTACAACCATGTACAAGGATGCACTAGTTACTCGCCGAGCCGGAGCTAAATTACCTTAGATACGAGATATATTGCACCAAACAATCTACCAACGGCAGGACGGTGGGACCACAACCTCAGTTCCCAGAGCGTTAGATTGAAACGACATGGCAAGGGCGGTATTGTCTCTGGAGTAAAAAGGTAAAAGGAGTAAACAAGCTTATTATTAGTACTATAGATGCACATCATTCCTCGAAGGTAGTGATGGGCAGTGGATATACATGTCCGGATATGAAGTATTTTTATTTTATTGTCTGATTACCCACCCAACCGAGGTTGCCCACGTAACCTTGACGGTGAAGGGGACTCTCTCGGGGAGGCGATGTCTAGCTTACGATTATTCTCAGTTAAATCTCTACTTCATACTTAGATCGGTGTATACGGAGGAACCCAAAAGGAGAAAGGGTCTGGCCCTGGGTCTTGAAGTCCTCGGCTTGGTGGATCGCAGCGGTAGAGCTTGTGTGGTCCACTCCGTCATGATTACTACTATCCTTGTTGCCAATATGCTATGTTTCATACAGTCAAGCCGCTAAGACCAACAAGTAAAATAATAAGTATCTTGTCGTTGCTTGTTAGGATATGCCTGCCCGCCCTCAGCCATATGCAACGCAACCAACAGGGATGACTTCGATGTTCCTTCTCTTGAGTGCGGCTATGTTGAACCAGATCCTCGGGAAGTTGTTATAATTACCATTTAAAATGAAGGATTGGGAGGATAAAGTGGGAAATGAAGTCCTAATGAATATACTATGAATCCCGCATACGGCTCACCGTCTTAGTCTTATCATCACCGGCAATACCCCAAGATTCTTTCCCTAACTTCTTCGAGCGAACATTTTCGACCCAATCAAGACGATGGGAGAAAGGAGAAAGTTCAGATCAGAGCCTGTGGCCATAATAGGCACAAGCTGTCGTCTACCTGGCGGGACTAACTCTCCTAGCAAGCTATGGGAGCTCTTGAAGAAACCTGTAGACCTACTGACCGATATTCCACACACTCGGTTCAACCCCGACGCTTTCTATCACAAGAATGCTGAGCACCCCGGAGTATGTGCCCCAAGCAACTTCGCGATCCTTCGCACGCTAGAAGCTGACTACTTCATCCCAGACCACAAACGTCACTAAAGCTTATCTCCTCCAAGAAAACCCCTTGACATTTGACAATGACTTCTTCGGTATCAGTGCCAGAGAGGCCGAGTCTATGGATCCCCAGCAGAGGATACTCTTAGAGATAGCGTACGAAGCTATAGAGTCTGCTGGCTACTCCATATCACAACTCAGAGGGTCATCGACGGGCGTGTTTGTGGGCCAAATGTCAGACGATTATCGAGATTTGATACTTCGAGATATGGACTCACATCCTATATATACCGGAACGGGTATTGCTCGTTCCATCCTAGCGAACAGAGTGTCCTATGCGTTTGATTGGCGCGGCCCTTCCGTGAATGTTGACACGGCTTGTTCCTCAAGTTTGGTCGCGCTACACCAGGCAGTTCAATCCCTCAGGAATGAGGAGTGTGATATTGCCGTGGTCGCTGGCGTCAACTTAGTTTTCAGTCCCGAGTTATTCAGCTTTTTGTCAAGTGTTAGTCAGAATCTCCCTTTCTCCCCTCCTTAGGTGTCAATTCTCAACTAAATATTCATCTACAAAGCTTCGCATGCTCTCACCGACTGGTCGGTCACGTATGTGGGATATAAATGCCGATGGATATGCTCGTGGTGAAGGCTTTGCCGCTATTGTGATCAAGTCGCTCGGGAAAGCATTAGCCGATGGCGACGATATTGAAAGTGTCATACGGAATACCGGTATCAATCAAGACGGTCGCTCCGCTGGTCTTACCGTCCCAAGTTCAGATGCGCAGGCCGAATTGATGAGGGCAACATACGCCAGGTGCGGGTTGGACTGCCTCAAAGAGGAGGATCGATGTCAGTATTTTGAGGCTCACGGGACAGGTCAGGATTCAATAACGTGCATACCCGCCGTTACATTATTACAACGCTGACAGACAGGGCTACGCAGGAACATCGGCTGGAGATCCAAAAGAGGCACAGGGCATCCATGCGACCTTTTTCCCCGACCCGGGGTCGAGCGGCCGACCGATCCATGTCGGATCAATCAAGACAGTGGTAGGACACACAGAGGGGACAGCAGGACTCGCATCCATACTGAAGGCATCGCAAGCCGTAAGATACGGCCTAATACCACCGAATTTACATTTCGAACGGTTAAACCCGGATATCGAGCCGTTTTATAGGGGTTTAGAGGTACCAACGAGTCTGAAGCCGTGGCCAGTACTGCCACCAGGCGCATCGAGGAGAGCCAGCGTCAATAGTTTTGGATTCGGAGGTAAGTATAGCATATTTTTAAAGGCATAACTGGTATTTTAGCTCACATCAGCTTCTTAGGTGCGAATGCTCATATCATTATCGAAAGTTGGGGAAATGAGACTGCGAAGTTAATAACCAAATCGCCACCGCCCTTCTTGGGACCATACGTCCTGTCCGCCCACTCGAAGACATCTCTTGAAGCTGCAGTCAATTCACTTTTGGAGAAAATTGAGAGCGACGAAGATATCGACCTTGAAAGCCTAGCATGGACTCTACAAACTCGGCGGACGCAGTTCAAATACAGGGCGGCGTTCTCGGCATCTACCAGAGAAGAACTAGTCAGCAGATTGCAATTCGCCATCAAACATAAGGAAGAATCTCCTTTACCAACAGCATCGAAGGAATTGGACCACCCTCGTATTTTGGGGGTGTTCACAGGGCAAGGGGCTCAATGGGCTACGATGGGCGCAAGTCTCTACCAACATTCAATATGTTTCCGACAAACGTTTCAAAGACTCGATTCAGTTCTTAAAAATCTTAATTTTGCTCCGCCTTGGAGTTTAGCCGAAGAGTTATTAAGACATGACGATCATTCACGCATCTCAACAGCTGAAATCTCGCAACCCCTTTGTACAGCACTTCAAATAGCATTGGTTGACTTATTGAGAGAATGCGGTGTAACTTTCAGTGCTGTGGTCGGACACTCATCAGGCGAGATAGGAGCTGCGTATGCTGCCGGAGTTCTCGAAGCCGAAGATGCAATTCTCATTGCGTTCTTCAGAGGACTTCATTGTAGCCAACGCGCCATCAGTAATCCTGGGAAGATGATGGCTGTAGGTATGACTCCTGAGGACGCGGAGAATTTTTGCTGTCAACCACAATTCGAGGGAAGAATTATCGTCGCTTCGAAGAACTCTAATTCTAGCTGTACCTTATCGGGAGATGGCGAGGCTATTGAGGAAGCAGAAATAGATCTCAAGGATAGATCCGTCTTTGCCAGGATCTTAAGAACCGACATGGCGTACCACTCACATCATATGAAGGCTATTCGGAACCCATATATCAACTTACTGGAGCAGTCCAACATTCGACCCCGAAGAAATTGCTTCGGCGGTTCATGTAATTGGTACTCCAGTGTATACGAATCCGGAGAGTTGACCGCCACCGTTCCATTCGATTCCACATACTGGGCTGACAATCTCACCAACCCAGTTTTGTTCGCAAATGCCGTCGCTTCAGCTATCAAAACAGAAGATTTTGATCTTGCCCTCGAGATAGGGCCGCACCCAGCCCTCAAGGGCCCTGCTACCGAGACGATGAGGGATGTGTCCGGTAATGCCATTCCCTACCACGGCCTACTTGAAAGGAAGAAAGACGCCGTCGATGTATTTACGAATGCGCTGGGGTTCATATGGAGGAACATTAATTCACCAGTCCCCCCTGTCAACTTTACGGGGTTCCGAAGAGCTTGTGATGGTCCTACTTGGGCCAAACCTCGAATCCTCAAAGATCTACCTCCTTATCAATGGGACCATGAGCGGCCCATGCTGAAAGAATCAATGAAATCAAAAGCTTGGCGCACGCGAGAAGGACCATTTCATGAGCTGCTGGGCTATCAGCATTCTAGCGGGAGTAAGGAGAATCGCTGGCGCAACATACTGAGACTTAGTGACCTGGAATGGTTACAGGGTCATCAGTTTCAAAACCAGGTCTTACTTCCTGCCTCGGGATATTTGGTGATGGCCACACAAGCGGCCTTGCAACTCTTCAAGGATGAAGGAGAAGTCCAATTGGTCGAGTTACAAGACGTTATAATACATAACGGTATCACGCTTGAAGAAGGGTCTCCTGGAGTTGATATGGAGTTCACTATTCGAGCTGTCGAAAGTGGTGATATGACCGAAAAGGCGGCGAAATTCTCTTGCCGTTGTAGAAATGCCGACGCAGAAACCCCCGAGTTCGATAAGGAGGTTGTTACAGGCCGAGTTGTTGTGGTATTAGGCCCTCCTTCAGAACATGCTTTACCCCAAAGGGTTGTCCCTACGCTCCCAATGACGGATGTCGCCACGGATAGGTTCTACACCTGGATGGAGAAGATTGGTCTTCGATACTCGGAACCATTTGTGTTAGAGTCAATAAAAAGGAGGTTGGACCTCTCCACAGTCACGACAACGCATGCGGTTTCCGATTCTTACAAGATCCATCCAGGGACGCTGGATACAATTCTCCAAGGGCTTTATGCCGCCTTCTCTTATCCAGGGGACGGCCGCGTATGGACGACATTTTTACCGAAGAGCTTTCATCGGGTTCGACTCAATATGCATTCCTGCCGCCAAACGGATAGCTGTGTGAACTCCAACCTCGTTGCGGATTGTTCTCTCACTGACTCGTCTGCACGGGAGATTCTCGGCGACATTGATGTGTTCTGCGCCACCGACGGCCATGCGGAAATTCAGGCCGAAGGTGTCGTTCTATGCTCACTCGAGGTGCCAAACGAATTGAATGACAGAAGCATGTTCTGGAAAACAGTATGGAAACCAGACTTGTTCTCAGCAATTGACTTGGAAGAAGAGGCCAGTGCGCAGCAGATGTCATCTTCACTAGGAGGAGTTTTTTATGAGATCTGTGAAAGAACGGCCTATTTCTATCTCAAGAAGCTCCTGAATGAGGTCAAAATAGAGGATATACCTACGAAAGAGTGGCAGTTTAAATACCTAATGGATTGGGCTCGCAACAGCACAGATCTGGGGCCCCATGGAGAGCGACATCCCCTCTGGAAAGCGTCCTGGGACGAAGACACATTGGAATCCGTAACGGACTTGAAGACATCGGAATATGACGGCCAGATAGATCTCGAATTAATACACCACTTGGGCGCGAGACTTCCCGCTATAGTTCGTGGCTCTGAACTGGCACTTCAAGTACTCCGGACGGACGGTATGATCGACAAGCTGTACTCCGAGGGGTTTGGTGTCCCGGAGACCAATAGCAAGCTCGGCATGACGCTCGATTACCTGGCCCATCAACACCCGCGATTGCGAGTCCTCGAAATCGGTGCCGGCACAGGCGGTTCCACTGGTGTGGCATTAGACTACCTGGGTGACAAGTTTGAAGAGTACACTTTCACTGATATCTCGCCTGGCTATTTTCCAGCTGCGCAGACCCGTTTCAGATCACACGAGGAACTCATGCAGTTCAAAGTCCTTGATATTGAACGCTCGCCGGTAGAACAAGGATTCGAGCCTCATTCGTATGACGTCGTCATTGCGGCCCATGTCTTGCATGCCACACGCTCCATCGCGCAGACTCTTCAACATTGCCGGGAGTTGCTACGCCCTGGCGGGTACTTGATTCTCGTCGAGATCACCAACCCCGACTTATTGCGCGTTCCGTTCATGTTTGCACCTCTGCCCGGATGGTGGCTCGGACACGATGATAGGCGAAGCGCTCGACCAACACTCACCGAGGCCGAGTGGGATGCTGCTTTAAGCCGCAATGCTTTTTCAGGCGTCGACAAGACATTCAGAGACTGTAGCCGTGGAAACAGCTCCATGCATAGCTTTTCCGTCATGGTAAGCCAGGCGCTGGATGATCAAGTCGGAGCGCTGAGAGAACCATTGAGCCAGGCTCGCGATATAGCGCAACTCAAACAGTTGCTCATCGTGGGTGGGCGGACTCTCGCGGTTTCAAAGATAGCAACGAAGATCAATTCTATTCTGGGCCCCTTTGCCGAACGTACGATCATCGCCAACAGGCTGGAAGAAGTCCTTGATCGCGACTTGAAGTATGGAAGCGCTGTGGTATGTCTCTGCGGCTTAGAGGAAGCGACATTCAAACGAATGGATCCCCGTCGCGTATCGGCAATGCAATCCTTACTCAGAGAGGCTAAATACATGCTCTGGGCTATCCGTGGCAGCCGTGATAGCGACCCCTACGCCAACATTACGGTCGGCATCGGTCGCTCGGCTTCGCGAGAATTGGCTCATCTTCGATTGAAATTTGTTGATTTTGACGAGATACAGCTGCGAAAAGCACAGCCTAACGCTTTCATGCTCTCTGAGATGCTCCTACAGATGGTTTGCTTGGATCTGCCTCGATTCGAAGGCGTTCTATGGCCAAATGAGACTGAAGTTGCGGTGGAGAACAATGTCGTTCTCATCCCGAGAGTCATGTGTGATACTCAACTCAACGACTGGATGAACTGTGAAAGACGAAGGATTAGTCACATCGTGAACCCTCTTTCGACGACTGTTAAGGTAGCTGTTGAACATGATCGACCTGTAATTGTTGAACAAGGGAGAGTCGAGCCGGTGCCTGAACGCTCATTTCATGCCGATGTCCTAGCATCATCACTATTCAGCTTCGTGGCCGAGGGAAAAGATAGTGACCCCTTCTATATATGCTTAGTGAACTCAACGGTGAGGTCTGAAGAGCCTCGGAGAATGCTGGCATTGTCGAAGATAAACAGCTCGACCGTCGAGTCTTTGGATTGCCAATTAATGGCTGAATGCGACGACAATAACATCAGCGCAGACGAATCACTCTCACTGATGCTATCAGACTTGATTTATCTGGATCTCGTCGATGATAGTCAAGGAACAGTATGGATCCACAACGCCGAAGGCGACGTTGCTGAGAGGATATATACTATCGCAGTCCGGCAGGATATACGTATCTTTGTGACAACGAGTGATGCATCATCTGGACTGGTCTCATCTGGAAGAGCAACATATATCCATTCACGTTCAGCAGATCGTGATCTGAGATCTCTAATTCCACGCAACACGAGGCGATTTATCGATATGGGAGCCCAGCCCAGCTCTAAACTTGCGACATTCGCATCATCTTCAAGGATCGATGTTCGAACGGGAATTCAACAAGCTCAGATAGGTCAGCCTTTTAAGCTGTTCCGCCACAAAGGCAAAGTCGCAGAGTTTTTACACAATTACCAGCCATATGCGCAGAAATACGATCTTAGCTCTCTCTCAACAAGACAGATCATCAAGGCAGACCAGCTGGAAGATAGTTCTACGACATTCCCTGCCACGACGGTAGTTTCCTGGACAGGCGTGCGATCTATTCAAGCACAATTAAGCCCGCCAACTCGATCTCACTTGTTTGCTGATCAGAAGACATATTTCTTGATCGGACTTGCAGGAGATGTCGGACTATCTCTCTGTAACTGGATGGCCGGCCAGGGAGCTAGATTCCTAGCTATCGCTAGTCGAAAGCCGGACATCCCCTCCGCGTTCCTCAATCACCTTGAAAAGAAAGGGGTTAAAATCGGCATATTCACTCTCGACATCGCTGATATGAACAGTCTCAAAAGTGTGCGTCAAGAGATCGAATCAACTATGCCTCCTATCGCAGGCGTAGCCAACGCTGCCCTGGTAGTCCGTGACCACCCCTTCGAAGGCATGTCATTCGAAGATCTTGAAGCTGTTTTCAAGCCCAAGGTTGTAGGAACGCAGAATCTCGATGATCTGTTCTATTCAACGCCGCTGGACTTCTTCATCCTCTTCTCATCGATCGCAAGTATCGTTGGCAAGCCGGCGCAGTCGAGTTATAACGCCGCCAATCTATTTATGGCTACCATGGCTGCGAAACGGCGTAAGAGAGGACTCGCGGCATCAGTCATGCATTTTGGTATGCTCCTCGGCTTCGGATTCATTCATGGTCAGGCTGGGCCGACGACAGAGGCTCGGTTCCGTGCAGACGATCTCCCTGCCATCCCGGAGCCTGCATTCCATCACATCTTTGCACAAGCGATTGTTTCTGGACGTCCAGGTTCTGGACTGAGCCCAGAAGTTACGGCTGGTCTTGGCACAGAAATAGATACGCCCTGGCGAGCGATACCCCGATTTGGACACTGCCATATCAAGAGTGACCGGATGAGTTCCAAGGATAAAGCTCAAGGGCAAGAACAGTCAACTCAGGGTATACAGGATCAGCTCAGGCTAGCCGGTAGTAGTGAGAACGCTCGAGCTATCTTAACGTCGGCGGTCTCTCGCCGTGTGAGCATGGCCGTTGGCTCGTCTGGTGATGGCATTGATGAAACAGTGAGCTTGGTAAGCCTGGGCCTTGATTCATTGGTCGCTGTAGAAGTCCGTTCGTGGCTCTTGAAGATATTGGAAGTGGACATTCCGGTACTGAAGTTCCTCTCTGGCTCGTCTTTGCAAGATATTTGTTACGAAATCCTGGGCAAACTATCCAATTCGCTAAAGCCTTCGGAGAGTGGCAGTGGCGATTCAGATGGCAAACAACCGACAACCCCGACTGAAGCAGAAGTCTCTGCTCAAGTGACGCGAGAAGAGCCTTTGCCAAAGAGTTCACACAAGGTCCCGGCCTTCGATTTGATGAACCCCAAACTACATCATCTTTTGGAGCCCATTACAGAGTCAGATGACTCCGGCTACGTCTCCGAGCATACGAACTCTGAGTATGAAAGAATAGGGGATATGTCGCACTCTCAAGCACAACTGTATTTCTTACACGAGTATCTCCAAAACAATGCCTACAATGTTGCATATTCAGGCACTTTCCACGGCAAGCTGGACATTTACAAACTGCGGAAAGCTCTCTTCGTGGTCGGAAGGAGACACGAGGCCTTGCGAAGTGCTTACATGATGGACATGGCCACTGCTCGCCCGGTGCAAGCAGTGCTCTCCGATCCTCGCATCCTTTTAGTGAGCAGAACAGCGCAGGATCAGAGCGAACTGAAGCGCGAAGTAGACGGTGTCAAGGATTTCAAGTTCGAGATCGAAAAAGGCATCGTCATGAAGGTTACGGTCATATCGCATACGCCATCTTTCCACTCGATATTGTTCAGTCATCACCACATCGCCCTTGATGGCATCAGCTGGAGCGTGTTCATCGCAGATCTTGCGAAGGCATACTCTAAAGACTTGAATGGGATGCCCCCTATACCAGGAACACTTCAGTCCATAGACCTGGCCAAGAAGCATCTGGGAACTTTGACACGAGAAAACCTCCGCGAAGACCTTGCCTTCTGGAAAGACACTTACAAGATCATCCCCGAACCCCTGCCTCTATTCCCATTCGCCAAGGTCAAGACTCGCCCTGCTGTTAAAGATTACGGCATCAACGTGTCCGAGGTAAGGCTTCCGGCAACGATCACGAAGCTCGTGGAGAAGGCAGCAGCCAAGGTCGGTGTGACCTCGTTCCACTTTTACTTAGCTACATTCGCGGCGTTCCTCAACCGATGTCTCGGCACGGACGATATCGCGATTGGCATTGTAGACGCAAACCGCACAGAGCAGGCCAACATGAACACCATTGGATATTTCCTCAACATTCTTCCCGCAAGAATCCAGCTGAATCGCTCCGAGAGCTTCGACACCGTGGCACGCACATCGCGCGACGCTGCTCTGGCGGCAATCACTCACTCCCGCGCACCTATTGATATGGTTATCGGTGAGCTCGAGCTTTCGCGGGCAGTCAGCCACCATCCGATATTCCAGGTTGCCATCAACTACCGCAAGGCGCCTCTCAATGAGACCGATTTTGGTGCCGACGGCAAGATCCAGTGGGATGGCGCCGTGCCTGGAGGAAACCCCTATGACCTCTTCTTGAATGTGGCAGCGACATCTGATTGGACCTATATTTCTCTGATCACGCAGAAGAACTTGTATGAATCGACCGATGGTGCCCTCATGTTAAAATGGTACACCCGTGCCCTCGAGGGCCTTGCTCATGATCCTTCTTGTCAAATAGGCAGGTGTCCGTTAGCCAATGATGCAGATGTTAATGAGGCAGTCGAGCTCGGGCGCGGAGACGGTATCGATGTACCATGGAAAGGCACTTTGACAGATCGCGTCGATAAGATGATAGCTGCCTCTCCGGATGATATTGCAATAAAAGACGACCAAGGGACAACTCTCACATACGCGCATATGAAAGCCAGGATGCTTCAAATCACGCATGGTCTACGAGTCATCTCTCCACCTCTAACGCGAGGCTCCTACGTGGGAATGCTCCTAGATCCGGCAGCCGATGCCGTCTGCTGTATTCTTGCTATCTTACGACTTGGTCTTGTCTGGATCCCTTTGGACACGAGAAACCACCATGGAAGATTGCGCTCCATCGTTGACGAAAGCAAACCTTGTGCTCTCATCTGTCACGGCAGTACAAGGAAGCTGGCACAACAGGTTGCGGGAGACTTGCAATCTACCCAAATTGTTAGCATCGACGATATGACTAAAGAGGACGCCGAAGATGGTACCATGCTTCCTGCGTCTCAAGGTATGATGACCACGGAATCTGACATCAGCATCCAGCCAGCAATGCTTCTATACACAAGCGGCTCAACCGGCGTACCCAAGGGCGTACTTCTCACCCACGGCGGGCTCACAAATCAAATCTATGGAACGACTGCGCAACTCGGCTTACGTCGGGAGACAACCCTCCAGCAGAGTCCGCTTGGTTTCGATTTGATGCTAGACCAAATATTCCTCGCCCTATGCAATGGCGGCACCATTATTATGGTCGGAAAAGCCGGGCGAGGCGATCCGATATACTTGGCCGAGCTGATGGTCCAACACGGCGTGACACTCACCCATTTCGTACCCTCCGAATATCTCGCGCTGCTTAATTATGGGCATCATATTCTCGCGAAGACTCGCTCCTGGCGCTACGCCATGTCTGGCGGGGAGAAACTCGGACGCGAGCTCCGTGGAGCTTTCCGTAAACTTGATTGTGGTGATGGACTGCAACTTGTCAACGTTTACGGCCCCGCGGAGATCACGCTGGCGTGCGCACGGGGCATCGTGCCGTATCGTGAGGACACCGACGATAGCTACAGAGACTATCTTCAGACCTCACCCAATTACGGTTTAGAGATCACCGGTTCTGAGTCTAATATCTTGCCCGTGGGATTTCCCGGCGAGATCTGTATCACCGGACGAGGCGTCGGTCTGGGGTATCTGAACCGTATTGAAGAGAGCGCGAAGAAATTCACAACGCGTGGATCGCTTCGTATTTATCGATCGGGCGACTTTGGCAGATTGCTTCCTGATGGGACGCTTAAAGTCCTCGGTCGGCTGGATGGAGATAGCCAAGTTAAGATCAACGGCTTCCGGGTTGAGCTGGATGAGATCGCAAATGCTATCGTACATCAGTCAAACGGCAAAATCGTCAATGCCGCGGCTTCTTACAGATCCGGACAACCCTCTGGTACTCTCGTCGCATTCGTGGTTTTCGATACCGGACTCGCGAAAGGAGACAAACATGACTTCTTGCAGGAGCTCCGATCCAACGTTGCGCTACCTCCGTACATGAAACCGCGATTTATCATCCCTATTGACCGCATCCCAGCGACTGCGAATGGCAAAACCGACAGACGAGCCATCGATCAACTGCCCATATCCGATACTTTAGCGTCAAAGACCAATGGAGAAGTGACGCACGATCTGACTCCCGCAGAGCAATCAATGAAGGAGGTCTGGGAAGAGGTGCTGTCGAGCCAAGCTGCACATAAGAGTCTCGAGATCCGGCCAGCGTCAGATTTCTTTGAAGTCGGCGGTACTTCGATCCTGATGATCAAGCTGAAGTCTCTCCTCGAGGCACAAGGCGCAAAGATCTCGATGCCTGATCTCTTCCATTCCAGCACACTAGGCAGCATGGCTGGTCTCCTCGCTACTGCCACAGCCGCCGTCATCGAAGAGCCTCACCTAACAACAACTGCGACATCAGCGACGGCACCGGCATCATCCTCATTCCTCAAGCCGAAAGGAGGAATTCAACAGCGTATCAACTGGGATCTAGAAATAGCTAGTCTTACAGATGGGCTCCCACAGCCAAGTCCCGCATCATCACTGTCTTCAGCCAAGAAATTCAATGGCGGCCTCGAGATCATCCTCACCGGTGCCACGGGCTTCATTGGTCGGCATCTCCTAGCACGTCTAATCCAAGACCCGAAAGTCCAGCGAGTTCACTGCATCGCAATCCGGCCGTCTTCTTCTTCTTCTTCTTCCTCGTCCAAATCCGAGGATATAGCCCACCGTCTCCTGCCCCTGCAAAGTCCCAAAATCATCGCCTACGCCGGTGACCTAGCCGATCTCGCGCTGGGTCTCACAGCCGCGCAAATAACCCACCTGTCCCAAGCCGCGGACGCTATCATCCACAACGGCGCGGACGTCTCCCTCCTCAAGACCTACCGCACCCTCCGCCGGGCAAACGTCCTGTCTACCAGGACTCTCATCGCTGATATCGCAGGCCCGAGGGGCCTACCCGTGCACTACATCTCCACGGCGTCGGTCGTGAAGGTAATCGATACCAGCAGCAAGTCCACCACCGGCGCACTCCTCGAAGTCCCCGCCTACCCACCCGTCCCAGAACTCCTAGACTCCGTAGACGGGTACGCAGCGACCAAATGGGCGAGCGAGACGCTTCTCGACCGCGCCTGCGCCTCTTCCTCTAACCACACCGTCGGCGGGATAACAGGCTATGTCCACCGCCTAGCGCACGTCGTTGGTTCCAACGCCTCGGAGCTCGACGCGATCGGCATGCTAACGAAATATGCACTCGCATTGAAGAAACTACCGTTTATCCACGAGCGCGACGTCGAGGGCGTTTGGGATTTCGTGGACATCGAGGATGTGGTGAGGGACATTGTTGGTTGTGTTCATGAGTCCATATCTACTTCCCCTTCCTCCTCATGTAGCACAAGCGGCACAAGATTCATCAACCACTGCAGCGACGTCAAAGTCGCGCACACCGATCTGAAGAAATACCTCGAGGCGGAAGCCGCTTCGTCTTCCTCACACGGAAACGGCGGCAAAGGTAACAACAACAACAACACAAAAGCAGAGCCGTTCGAAGAAGTCAGTATGCGCGAGTGGTTGGATGGTGCTAAAGCCCTCGGTATGCACCCGCTCGTGCACGATTTCTTCGTCGCGTTTGATGAAGGCCGGGGGAAGATGATTTTACCCGTTATGGCGAGGGGTATTCCCCCTTCTTCTTAAGCACCCCATTTGAAATTGAAGGAAAAACATGAAGAATCTGAGATATGCATTTTTCTTTTCTTGATATTTTCCCCCCTTGGTTCAGAACATATATGATATGAGCATTCTCTCTTCTGCTGTCATGTTTGGTTCGGATATGTTAAAAGCGTTGGACACATATTTTCCGCTGTTCATACGGATTTCTAGTTTTCTCTCACGTAACAAATCAAATCAAATCAGTTCATATATCAGTTTCAAATCGTTTTCATTAATACACAAGGCATCATCTCATTAATGTCTACATCTCGGGAGACTATGTATTAGGCAAGGCCTACAATCTCCACCGATGCAGGCTATCATCGCCTCATTACGAATCCCATAGTGCAACCCAGGTATGACGCTCACACCGCGGACCCTTTTCGCTGTAAACTCTTTCGCGACTCCTATGCATCCATTGAACGGACTCTATTCCCCCTAACGCTCCCCCAGTATGCACCTAAACCAAAGACGTCGCGTCTGGTACCAGATCTGTCGTTCACCACACAAATCTAGGCGACTTGCGTCAACAGCTTTTCAGAGGAGGCTCTGTGAATACCACCGACTAATAACGCCGTCCCCCCGGCCATTTTGGAACCGGTGAAAGAAACTCCATAGAATGATTAAGGAAATCGTAGCGTGTAATAAGAATCCAGTATAGTACATCATGGGGCTAATGATTGGCCACACGATTTTGATCAAGCACATGCTGACATGATGCCTCATCGCATGTTGATGAAAGGTCCCTTGATCGCAAGTGCATCGATAATGGAAAATAATCAAAGAACAATAATGTCAGAATGTTGATCAGATTGCTTTTTAAGGCGTTATGTCTTCGAAAGCTCCCGGAATCGTTAATGAAAGTCTTTGTCCTCGATCTTTGGACGCGTCTGCTGCCGTATCGGGTTGATCGCTTGCGCCATCGTGTATCGACTCCGTGGATTTAGTGTTAATTGCTTTACCCGCCTCAACGGCTTCGGGGGTTCGCGTCTCGTCACTAGGGGAATCCTCTACTTTGGGTACGGCTTTCGGTGTCGACTCTTCCGGTGTTGGAGGTTTGGGGAGCTCTTTCTTGCATTTATCAACAGCAACAGCTTCTGCGCTTTTTTCAGAGTTCGTGTGAACTGGCTTCTCTGATGAAATGGCCACCGGAACAACACCACCACCAATACGACTCCAGAACATCTGATCTCGTAGACGTACACTCTCTTCCCATGCCGCTCGTTCTGTATCGCTGTTATCCGCGCGCCAGTGGCCGTCCTTGACCATACGTAGAAACCCAAGGAAGTCGCACGTCGAGCGTACTCGTGCAAGGCAGTATTGGCAAAGAGGATATCGCTGAGCCGAATCGGATTCGCTCGTTCGGAAACGGTGGTTGCGCAGATGAACTTCGTCTTTCCGAGCCTCACCGCATAGTGAGCATGGGTAGTTTTGAGGTTTACTGATTGATGCAAAAGGACCATTGGTTGGGATGGGTTCTACAACCAGACTTCCCTCAGTCATAGCACTAAGTACAGAGCGACGAGCAAGCCAAGACAGGCCAGGAGCAATGTCAAGACGAAGGGTGGGCTCAATATCTTCGGCTAGCACACGTTTGTAGAATTTCGACTCTTTGAGGGGTGGGAGAGGAGTAGAGGGAGCAGATCCAGCGCTTATGACCGAGGCTGGAGTATTGGGTGTCTGGGGAGAAACGGTCGTAGAAGATGGTGTTCCAACAAGCGAAGAGGGTGCTGTGGATGAAGCAGAAGCAGTTCCGACGACAGCATTCCCGTTGAAACTGAGAATAGGTAGATTGCCATAAGAAGAACCGGAAGAGACCCTAGCTGAATTCCTTTTTGATGTCTTGATGAGCAGTAAAAAGTCGTCGTAAGAAGGCAAATCGTTTCGGAGAACGGGGTGTACGATATGTGGTAGATTGGTCGGGTATGTAGGCATAAATGGCTCAAGCGCACCTGATTGCGAGCTTCCCTCGGAGATCTCGGTGTCGTCATCCCTCGAATCAAATTTGCTAAATCCTGGTGACGAAGGCGCTGTGCCACTGTGATCGTCACGATCCGTAGACATTTGCTCTATAACCAGTTTTAGTTGTGCCAATTGTTCTTGTTGTGATTTCATCAATCCCTCAGTGTCGGCCACCTGCGCCTTGAGTTGATCATTCTTTCGCTGCAAAATATCATGCTCTCTTTTGGCATCCTCCTTCGCGGTGATTACCATCTTGTTGGCCTCTTCAAATAGCGAGACAGTCAATGTTTCCAGTTCCTGTTCAATCTTTCTCTTCTCCTTCTCAACCTCTTCGCGCTGATGTTTCTCTGCCACGATACGGCCAAGAAGCTTGCTCTTTTCGGCCTCTACACTCTTCTTCTTAATCCAGACGTCTCCCGAAAGAGTTTCTTGTTGTCGGGCGACAAGAGCTTCTAATTCAAGGACGCGTGCTTGTGAGGATTCGAGTTCTTGCCGTGTAGCTGATAATGTGTCGTCGAGAGTAGTCTGATGGTTGATTGCATTGATCAGTTTCGTGCTTAAGGCTGCTACTTCTTGATCCAAGTCTGGATGGTGGACGGGGCTGGGGGAGCCACCATTTGCCGGTGTCGTGGCTCGTATCCTTGGGTCGGGGATTGTGCTGTGATCCTCATCTTCCATTAAAGACTGCGAAGAAGGCATTCGGCGAGGCAAAGGTGGTGTTTTGAGCGTGGCGGTAGTCTCTGTGACTTCGATCTGGGGAGCACTGGGCGATGAAAAGGACTTGGCCGGTGACCTAGAACGACTCGGGGGGTGTGATGAGCCCATGGCTGACAGCGATCGTAAGTGGCCGAGAGCACTACGCTGTGGAGATGGGGAAGCTGCTCGGTGCTGTGACCACACAGCGATGGGGGCAAAGCTGAGAGGCATTCTTGTCAGTATGCTTGGTTGCCACGGGCCGATGCAGCGGCAAGATTATGATGGGTGTGCGACAGTGGTGGCTATTGCACGAGATGTTGCTTGGCTGGAGAACTTACGAATCCAGCTTGACGACTGGTGGACCTTTTTGGTCCAGAGACGAAAAGTGTCGGTTCTTATGACTCGGTAAAGATGAACATTTGAGACAACGGCCGGCACACGCAAAAAGTAAAATAACTGAGCCGGTGCGTTTTGGGACCGGTGGCGTGAAGTTTGTTCGGCGGCGCGCGCCCGTCACAGCAAACAGGGAGCGTTCCTAGAAGGGCGAGAGAGAATACGAAGCGAAATAGAATTATGTCCTATTCTCTGCAGACCATAACAATCGCATGTCGATCTGTTGGTGAGAGAATGAATGGGTAAATAAAGATGACGAATTAAAGATGTGAGACGGAGTAGTATAGTACATAGATAATAAAGAGAGGGAAGAGTCTGATGAGAGAAGAGCGAAAGACAGGGCGACCAAGAGGAGAGCTTCCCTGCCCTTGTCTAGCCGCGCTGGGTCTAGTGGAGTGCCCAATGAGCGACTGTCAGGATGCGCTGGACTGGGGACGTTGGACCAGGATTGACAGCACGCTCTGGTTGATCTGGGTCGCTCTGGGCTTGCTGCATGTACCGAGCAAGGGGGACGGATGTAGTGTTACCACACTTCTTTCGATTGTTACTCTCTCTCTCTCTCTCTTTCTCTCTAAGTGAACTCGGATGGATGGAATGCTCTCTAATCTCAAGAAGCCGTGGTCTTTGTTGTTCTTCGATCTCATGACATGGAACTTTGCCTGTGAACCATGATTCTTTTACCAGTGATACATGGAGTCGATCGCAAGAAATTCGGATGCAAGTACCTGGAGTAGTGGTACCTGTCTAACGACCTCGGAACACCTAAATTCTCTCGTCGTATTCGCCTCGTTTGCCCCCCAAAAAGCTAAACCAGTGCGTCTGTTTATTGAGGGACTTAATAGTATTACCGGTCATTAGCTTCGTGGCATTAAGAGACATTTAAAAGCATCCTCACTCAATCTTCATGAGAATCAATTCATTGTGTGGACTCGTGATATGAAATTGAAAGTCCTGGAGGGGAATGTCCCTATGACGATGGCACAGGGTAAAAGTGAGTTCCTAGTCCATGTATCCATTTTAGCTAGCGCAACAAACCAAGCAATGCAACACAATCTCATTCTTTTCTTCTCAGCCGACCAATTAATCATTTCGTCATTGTGCTGCCCCGTTGGTTGATCGTCGGAATCGAACCCGGTTAAATCATTTTATTTAAGACCTGCGCCGTGCCGTCCCATAGACTACCTATTCAATACTACTGTAGGTACGAGGTTACATTTTCTTGGCTATACGAATGTGTGTAGCTCTTTTTTACCCGACTTGGTACCATGGATCAATCAGGTACTTTACGGTACGAATCCGTACCTTAAAAATGCTGTGCCGCTCTACCACTTGTCAAAATCCCTAATACGCAGCTGGAATCTTTCCGAAACATTGTAAGCACGGAACCAACCGGGAATTGATGGATGAGACTCACAATATCCGTAATATTCAGCAATGGAATATTTCCATGATGTTGTAACACGGGAGCTCATTTATCATTGCTCTTTTTGTTTCTCATCACTTTGTACCTATATATATTGAATAATCTGCACATCAAGTGGAATTTCTTCAGACAGGTATTGTTGGGCTTGCTGAGAAGAGTGACCAACCATCAATTACTACTCAGATACTCCGTATAAAAAGGAAAAGCATCTGGACCTGTTCCCACTTTGACTCCTATCAGGAGCAGCTCTGATAGTCAGCGTATCAGTCTAGACTCTAAACAGTCAGCCTCCCATTTTCTTTGCTGGCCCTTTGGGACAGACTATTGTCCTACACGTGTGGCCTCGTCAATTGAGAGACGTTCACTCGACTATTGTCTTAGTAGCCCAGACCATTCAATAAGAAAACTAGAGCGAAAAAGAAATAGGCGAGATGATTACTTTTGGCTTGCTTGCGGACAATCGCAACACAGATCGGTCTCGCACAAGTTTGCCGTAGTATGGGTACTTCCCGCCGGGCCACTGGTACACGCACCTCAGCCACTCTCGCAATTTCAGTCTAGAACTTTGTCATGTCGGCTGCGAAAATCTCTGCTTTGCCATGATGCAATCTGCATATTCTCCTCACAACAGCGCCGGTTCGGCCGGGACCCCGCTACTACAATTCTCGCACCCTTCTAGGCGAGCCAGGCGCTGTTAGTTACTGGAACTTCGGATCTAGGTTGCAAGAATGAAATGAGGTGCAACACTGGCGGTGCTTTTGTGTTCTGATTATAGTATACAAAGTGGCCTGCACTACTATAGCGCGTCGCATTCTTGGTTTGCTCAATGTTGAGGTTGCCCATTGATTTATGGAGTTCGGGCCCCATCCTTCACCACGTGGCTGCATGGCTGTTTCTCCACGAAAGATGTATCAAACACGATTCTCTCTAGCTGACGTGAACTTAAAAACGCTCGTCCCTTTCTTCTGTGCTCGTCAGCAAAAAGACATTCGCTTGTGGTATCTGATCAGTTTCTGACATGCAGAGCAAGACTTTTCTTTCCCGATCAACATGCTTGATAAGGTCGCAGCAAATAAGCAACGCAGTACAACATAACAAGGGTAGTACGAATGCGACCAAAATAAGACGAGAGCGTCAAACAGGAACTTTGATGTCACTGTAGTATTTCTACCACAAGGAAAGCAGCAATGCAACATACATGTATTCATGTACTATAAAGGAGAGCACACCCATGGTATACCATGTTTAATTATAGATCATCAGTCGAGGCTCTGGCCTTGCTGCATAGGGCTCGGTCTGAATTTACCGTAGAGGAAAATTTCTTCCGATGTGTCCGCCTCTCTCAACCTACAAGTTCGATCAGGAATAGAGACTAATGCGGAAATAACTCTAACTGTTGAGTATAGAATAAGCATGTACTCGTGGAACTGGAATATTTTTTTAAAGAAATTTTAAGTCAAGTGATCATTGGCTAAGATGAAAAATTCAAGCCGATGTTATGAGATGTATCAACCCTTCGAACCATCCTATCAGGCTGCGAGAAATCTAGGACAGTAGATACGGGACGACAATTTGGTCTGCCGCTTGCAGAATGAACAATCTAATGAAAGACTGTTCCGATGACCAACGTTACTGTTATTTTGAAATCAGCAAAACGCTAGGGTTTGAGCAAGCGAGTGTTTTGTTGAGAGGAGAAGAAAAGAAATACAACTATGTGCATCGCGAAAGAGATTGAAGCTGCGCGTGAAGCTGACAGACGGCGGCAGCTGGGGGCAACTTGTCTTGTGCATCTGACAGCTATAGCTCCACTTGAAATCCCGGGCTTTCCTCGGTTCAAGCTCTGAAAGCTTCTATCAATTGACATATCTCCTCCACCTTCATCTCTTTTCCTCCACGACAAATTCTTCTTTATTAATAAACCCTCAACAGTCCTTTTGACTTCCACTCTCAGGATGGAGTCTCTTGAAGAGGAGACCTGGGATGTTGTCATCAGCGGCACAGGTTTTTCGCAGTCTCTCTTGGCCTTGTAAGAAAGCACCTTATTGATTCCCATCTCTGCTGCCTGCATTGAAGCTGTTGATCTGACTGACCCAGCTTCTATCCACGATGAAGAGCCCTTTCACGATCTGACAAGCGCATCCTTCACATCGACGCGAATGACTTTTACGGCGAGCATGAAGCCGCGCTAAGCCTCCAGGACGCCGATGCCTGGGTCGACCAGGTGAACAATACCAACGGGATAGTTCCCAACACAAACCCTTCCATTTTCCGAAATGCACGCATATGGAGACACGCCGATGCCGAAGCACAAGGACTCTCCTTTTCTCGAGCATACTCACTAGCGTTAGCACCCCAGATCATCCACACGAGATCAAAGCTGCTCTCCCAGCTTGTCTCCTCGAGAGCTTATAGGCAAGTTGAGTTCCTGGCAGTTGGCTCGTTCTTTGTGTTCGATTCCACAGATACTGCCTCCGGTGCTCAACTAGCTAGGATCCCCAGCAGTCGAGAAGACGTCTTTACCGCACAGTCCATTCCGAGTCGTGCGAAGCGATCTTTGATGAAGTTTCTCAAATTCGTGATGGATTACGATTCGGATGAGCAAAAGCCGGTATGGCAAGAGAAGTCAGATAACTTGCTCTCTGACTTTCTTACCAGTGAATTCAAGCTAGACGATAATCTACGGAATTCCGTCGTGGCTCTCACCTTAGCCTTGGATGGCAGCGTGACTGTCAAGGATGGTCTTGCAATCATCCATCGACATCTTACTTCTATTGGAATGTTCGGACCAGGCTTTTGTGCAGTTTATCCCAAATGGGGTGGCATTTCAGAGGTCGCACAGGTAGGATGTCGCGCCGGAGCTGTTGGTGGCGCCATCTATATGTTAGGCACTACAGCTTCCGAAGGTGAAAGCAGTAATGGTGAAGTGTCCTTGACTCTCTCGAACTGGATGTCAATTCGGACAACTTGTGCCGTTTCGTCACAGCAGAATGCGTCTACCTCAGCACCTACAGTGACAAAGCTCATTGCAGTCGTCAAATCGCCACTCTCTTCACTATTTGAACTTACAGTAGAAGGTGCACCCATCCCAGCCGTGGCTGTCGTCGCTTTTCCTTCCGGCTCACTACCGAATTCGGCAAACCCGGTGTATTCCTTTGTGCACTCGAGTGATACAGGAGAATGTCCATCTGGTCAAAGTGTGTACCTCATTCTTTTCTACTACTACTCGCACCCCTTCCCTTTCTGGTGTTATGATGATCCAACTAAACGAATACTTATCTACATTGTCTGAGCTCTGCTTTGACGATAAATAACCTCTGACAAACTGATTGCACCAATCATCTCTATTTTCTATACGATTCACTGTTTGGTGTGTGTAACTCGCTGACATGGCATGAACAGGCGTCATCTACCTCTCAACCTTAACTACCCCAGAGGCGTCTCAAATACTTGACACAGCACTGGAATCATTTCTTGAAGCCACTGCTCCCTCGACTGAGATTTTGTACAAGCTATCCTATGAGCAGACAACCAGTCCCTGTGAACCAATCACCACAACCACAAATGCCCAAGGTGGCGCGTCAGTGTTCAAGTTCCCATCTCCTTCGCTCAGCCTTTCGTTTGACGACTCGAATCTGGACGCCGTGCAAGAAGCCTGGAAACTTATTATGAAAGGTGAGGCGGCGGGCGATGATCAGTACTTGGTCTTCGAAGATCGTGAAGGCGTGGGCGATGATGACGATGGTGACTTTTATGAGTGAGGTTGATTGAACTGTATGTGTACCTCCACGGTCAAAATGGGTGCTTTTGATGCGATGACGGTTTAATGATGGCATGATTAATGGTTTTTGATAGCTTGAGGCGTCTCAATAAGGAATAATAGCCTTCTGAAGCATTGACATGTTGATATGAAGCTTTCGTGTGTCTCATTTGTGTTCTTTCTACCTTGCCATGGCATCTGCTGGTTCACGTCAACGGGGACGGTCAAGTAAGTATATTTGTAATTTTGTATATACTTTTTTTTTCCTTTTCAGATCTGTCTCTGTTCTCTTACTTTTGGTATACCACTTTCGTACATCTTTTCTCATCAGCACCTTATGTTTTCAGGGATGCATTCTGTAGCACCCCCATATCGCGAGTTTGTCAGATGATCCCAGCGAACTCCTGAACGCAGATAACCCCCTTGACATTTTCGTTTTGGTTACCCCCGCTCCCTTTGTTATACATCATCTCTGAACGATCTTGCTAAGGAAATCCCTGTCATGCTGTCATACTGGACTTCTTGGTCTTCGTTTTTTTTTTTTTTTGTTCCCTTTTCTTTCTGGCGTTTCTTTCTTTGTTTTCCCCTCTCTTTTCTTTTCGTTGCTGGTATATGCTCTGCGTAAAATCACTATGTTGGTCGTCATTTATCCGCTGCCGTTCCCACGTGTCGAGAAAACAAACCGATCAACACCCCTTCCCGACACTGAACTCGAAATCGAAACGAGATATAGTGAACCATATGCAAACGAAGAAAGGAATCAGCAAGAACCGGAGCTCCAACCCAGCTATCAAGCTCCGTCCTAAAGATCCTTAGGACCCCCCACGAAGCTTAGCACCAAGCCATATTGACCCAAATGGAGTATTGTCCTGCGCGCCTTCCTGAGAGACGTTCATCTCGCCCTTCGTGACGACGTTGAGGGTGTTGTAGAAAGCCTGCGCTGCAGTAGCTCGTGTCGTCGTGCGCGGGACGAATAAATCGTCAAAGGCAATCCATTTGCGGTCGAGGTCGAAATCGTCGTCTCGGCGGCGCTCGCCGTTCTCGGTCACTGCATCTCGGATGAAGTCCCTGAAATTATGGCCTTCGATGTCGAGTTTTCCGCCCTGCGACTGGACCTGTCCTTCAGGACCTTCACCTGCTGCTTGGGGATCGGGGATGATAGGGTCGTGAAGAGAGGAGTCTGCTGATCCGAATCCGCCACCAAATCCACCGTCGCTTCCGAAGTCCACATCCACCTGTCCATCGTCACTGTAGCGGATGATGTCCTGCGAATCACCGCGCTTCTTCGACGGGCTTGAGAGATCACGGCCTGGTTGCTTTGCTGCAGAACCAGGCTTGCGGATCGAGGAGCCTGGCACAACTGAAGAACCGCGATTCCATGGCATCATCGACGATGAGAAATGGTCTGACATTAGTTGCTGTGCCTCTCGTCCAACCTCCAGAGCCATATCGTCAGCAAAAGGATCGTCTAGGTTGAAAGTCGCCTCTCCCGGATCGGCACGGGCTTGCTCGACGTCCTCAGCTTCCTCCAGTCGAGGTCTCACTCGTCGCTCCTGCTCTTCCTCCTCTGCATCTTCAGTCACCTCAGAGACCTTCCGCCGTGTACCGCGTCTCGTATCCTTCTCTACGACTTCAAGTCCAGTGATTGCTTCGAAAAGACTGTCCCCAGAGAACTCCTTGGCAAGGGGATGAACGAAACCAGGTATGCCCCAGTTTTGGCCAATGTTGCCAATTCCTAGACCGAAGGTGAGGAGTGCAGCATTTTGCTTCGATTTGGCTGCTGAGGTTCCACGAGATGGCGGCTTCGTACCGCAGTTGTTGAGATAATCTCGTTGCCAGTTGTTGATGGCTGTTCGTGAAATCTGAGTCTCCTCGTCGATGCTTTGAGTCGTTTTCTTCTTGCGACTTCGTGCCTGCCTCGCTGGACGGGGCTCGGGCTGTGGAAGTTGCACCTGCTCTTGCTGCACCTGCTCGTCCGCGCGCTGAGGTAAGGGCTCGGCTTCCGGTAGTGGCTCTTCTTGCATGATTATGTCGAGTTGATCGTCTATATGACGCTCTTCTTCACCGGGCACAGGATCAATCTGCATATTATCTTCACCTTGAACAGGTTGCAGAGGTGGAAGCTGCGGCTCGTCTGCTGGGATGTTGATGGGACCTGCCGTCTCGATGATGTTTCCTTGCGAGTCAATTTCGAAACCCCAGTCGCCCTGCACATCAAAAACGTCGTCCTCTTGAGTGTAGATCAATGGCTCGTCGTCGGGCTTCTGCGTTGACGATAGTCCTTGAAGGCCGAATTGTGAGCCTTGAAAGCTGGGCGACTCCGAGTGACCAATGTCAAGTTGATATGGAACTTGGCCAGGGCTGTGTGAGTTTGACAGCAAAGAGCTGAAAGGCGACATGGCTGATGAGGTCTTCTGACTGTTTCGTAGACCTGCCAGTAAGTTTGAGTCAAAATCCAATGTGAGAATGGGCATTTCTGGATCAAATGCAGGATCGTCCTGGATCAGGAGATTGTCAGGTCTTGGAAGTGTTTGTGTTAGCGTCCACAATGACAAAGAAAGATAGACCAGATGAATGCGTACCTTCCATGCGTGACGCTAGGATCCAACTGGTTCTTGCCGTAGGTCTTGAAGAAGATGTTCATGGTGTCTTGGACTTTCTTGGCATCGTTGGCAAGATATACACATTGTTGTTGAAGTACACGAGAGACGCCGTAGAGAAGATTTCCTTGCAGGCGCAAGGCGATTGGCGCGCCGGGCTCAACAATTTGCTTGCATGCTCTCTTTACGTCGACACCTTGAATGGCTTTGCGAGACACCGTTTTCGAAGTCGCCTTGTTACCACTTGTGGCAACAAGCCTGTCTCGAGATCAGTTTCGCCGTATGGGGTTTTTTAGTCAGATAATGGAAGAGATTCCTTACCAGATGGTTGCAACGCCATACTTCTTGTCCGTGAGAACTGAAATGCAGGGATGAGTTAAAAATGCCGGTGACTTTGAGATATCGAGGGGAATCATTTACTCTCGTGACTGTAAAACATTTTGAGAAGTGTGCGGCCCACAGAGGTGGTGTAGGAGATTGCTAAGGTCGCGGCGTGAAGTGCCAATCAGTGGCACGGAACTGGGCCCTTAACGATAAATATATAACAGGAGAAAGGATTACAGTGCTTTGCACGGCGAATATATCATGAGAAGTGTAATGAACCTAGGTAATGATGCGAAAAGTGTGTGTTGTCGGTCAAGGAAGAGGGTATTGCGCCAAGAAGAACGAAGAATCGGGTGGATGAGGTACAGCTTTTAGGGACATCGGGGCAGCGTACGGGGTGGGGTGGTGCTTCCGATTGATTGAATCACCTGATTGCTTGGGCGGACATCGAAGGTATGTCTGTAAGGAAGGTGTGTGCCTGGGGTCGGTTGTTCGCTCTTTCTCTGTTTGACCTCAATCGACAGGCGCTCTGGCAGGTGAGAGCTTGTGAGGGCCCATGCAATGGAGCTGCTTTTGCACACTGTCCATTATTTTATGGGATATTCAATGTTATATTCTATCTTCCATTGTCATATTTAATATCGCCGCATGGAATCGTTTCTGGAAGAAGAGCACCACAGCGTTGTATGGCATCAATAAGAGCCAAATCTGTCATCATTCCACTGACTTTATATCTTCTCAGACCTACTACACTTATCGTGCACCATTACCAGGCTTTACTATAAATTTGTTCTGTTGCATGGGTCTTTATTCTAAAATGATTCTCTCAGCGCCATGACATCCATCAAAAGGCGCTTCTGTGATGACATTCTGAGCTGGGTGATGTCTTCGTCCAGCACGTACAAATCAGTACGTAATACGGGCGACTGCGCTGATTTCGTGGAGTTCACTCCTCAGTGCCTTATGAGTGATTCCGCTGTTGCTTGACAGTTTTGGCAATGCAGAAGCTCATGTCGAAGCCAAGAACAATACCGTAGATCTTTGATGCCAGTCCTGACCTAGTACTTCGCATTGACTTTTGCTTGCCCGCGATCTTGAAGGTTAAGTAGTCAGTGTGATGATTAAAGAAGACTCCACTTACAAGAGATCGCCTGCTGCTCAATTATACTATTCAATAGAGTTTATCTCCTTGATAGACACTTGCCTCTGCAAAGTGGAATGGACATATTGTAGGAAGAGGCTACAATCGAATACCGTTTCGTCAACCGGCCTATCGTCCAGTCCAAACTACAGCCTGGCATAACGGGCAGGTAGGTAAAAGGATATTTCATTACTCTTTGTGCTTATTGTGAATGTTTGCTTGCTCTTGTCGTAAAAAATGTCTTTCGGGATACGTGAAAGCACTAGCCGTCAAGAAGTATGGCATTGAGCAAATTCGATGAGTATATGATATGTAGTTGTGATGTTCATCGGATAAAGATCTGATTAATAAGCAAAACATAGGAACGGGGTGTTTAGATCTTCGTTAATCAGATCAGCATGTAATGATGTGCATGGCTAGCTCAGCATAACTCAACCAATCACAACCTCTGAATCACTCACTAGAATGGATGGCCATCTCGGTGTCACGCATGCCAAGACACCCTTTGGGGTGATGATACCTAGACCGGGAACTGCCGGGGTAGACGGGGCCGTCTGTTTGACTTTTCTTATATCTTGAGATCATCAATCTCACATTTCACATGTGCGACATTTTTCCTTGTCGCATCGCGCGGGGTTGTATTTAATATCTGACCGACATCCAGATATAATAACAAGACGGTCTTCTCCTACTCACAGGTTCTGGTGTTCTGAGGTTATGAAGTGAAAGGAAATGCTCTGACTACTGTGATCCCCTTTGATCTGACCGCAAGTTCAATTAGGCTGGTATCGGCTTAACGCGGCAAGTTGTAACACTTACACCGCCGGCTTCAACGGCTTTCCTGGAGCTCTTCATCACCTGTGTTTCCACACATCGTATCAAAATGGACCCTCTTGTTGCTTCTGAGCTTGCCAAGTGCGACGGCGACGGCATCCCATTTCGCGCAAAACTACACCATGTCCATCGAACCTGGGCAAAGACATTCCTCTCTCGACCAGACCTGTACCTCCAGCCTGAGAGTGTTGAGGAAATAGAGAAGATCGTGAAGCTGGCTCATAAATGTCACCGCCGCATCACTACTACCGGATGCGGACACTCACCCAGCTCGCTTACATGCACATCGTCATGGCTTGTGAACCTCGACAAATTCAATCGCATTCTCTCCGTCGATGAGAAGACCGGCATCGTTGTTATGCAGGCTGGGATCCGCTTGTACCAACTTTGTGAAGAGCTCGAGAAATATGGCCTGGCGATGCCGAACTTGGGCAGTATTAATCAGCAATCCATCGCTGGTGCAATCTCGACTGGGACTCATGGCTCAACTCTTCAGCACGGGTTGATGTCCGAGGATGTGTTGTCATTGCGTATCACCACTGCTGACGGTACCACACGGTTCTGCTCTCCTGATGAGAATCCTGAGTTGTTCCGTGCTGCTCTACTGTCTCTGGGTGCATTGGGAATTATCACTGAGGTTACTTTCCGAGCTGTCCCAGAATTCACTCTGAAATGGCAGCAAGTCATAGACACAGATGTCAAGATGTTCAACGCATGGAACAAAGACCTCTGGACCCACGCCGAATTCGTCCGTGTCTGGTGGTACCCCTATACCCGGCGCGCCGTAATCTGGTCGGCCGAAAAGACAGATGAACCACCAGCTGACCCCTTCGTGTCCTATTATGACGGCACACTCGGCTACTATGTCTACCATAACCTACTCTACCTTGCGCAGTACATCCCTCCCATCCTTCCCTGGGTAGAATGGTTCGTCTTCGGTATGCAATACGGCTTCCCCAATGGATCCAAGACAGAAGCTATCCAGCCTAGCCGCAAAGCATTGCTCATGAACTGCCTCTATTCGCAATTTGTCAACGAGTGGGCGATCCCATTACATAAGGGTCCAGAGGCACTACGACGCCTCAGTAGCTGGTTGAACAAGCTACCACCCACTGATCCAGACTACGTTCCCCACCACATCCCCTTCTCCGCCGAGGGTCTCTGGGTCCACGCACCCGTCGAAGTGCGGGTATCAAATACAACATCATCAAACCCAAAAGCACAGAATCTCAATACCCGTCCCTATCTCGACCCCACGGTCCGCGACGAGCCTACCTTGTATCTCAACGCGACGCTCTACAGACCCTACTACAACGACCCGCCCTGCCGCGATCGCTACTACGAGGCCTTCGAGTGGCTGATGCGCGATCTAGGCGGTCGGCCGCACTGGGCGAAGAATTTCGAAACGGGAGGCGATGAGCTGGAGTTGATGTATGGGACTGATCTGATGAAGTGGCGCGAAATCCGGCAGAGCCTTGACCCGGATGGTGTGTTTGTTGGGCACTGGCATCGACAGCATGTCTTGGGTCATGGGCCGAAGTTGTTGCATGAGGAGGTTGATCTTGGTTCTAGAGAGGTGGAGGATAAGGCGGTGCATTTCAAGGGTGTTATTTCGACGGGTAATGGGGTCTCTCCCAAGTAGGCGTTGGTTTTCTGTTGTTTGCTGTTCGGAGTGGACATGTCAATATGGGCAATGTAGCACCGGCCGCCAGGATGGTCAGCCCTATGGAAGCGAGTGATTTATTACGGGGTATAAATCATACACGAGATTTTCATACTATTATGAAGGGTTGTTCGGTATGGAGACTATGGTCGGCTGTTCATCTCATTAGCTTGATGTTTATTGATCATCATCACGGTCAGTCACCAGGAGTAGAGGATTAGCCAGGGAAAAAAGTCATGAGGAAGCTCCTCGAAGTTGTGAGTAGCATTGGGGTATCATTTGTTCTTTTCCTTTCCTATCCTGTCCACTCTACATGCAAACATCTACAGGGCCCCCTTGAACTGCTCCCACCGACTTTCAGCAACCTGAACAACCCGCTTCATAACCTCCAACCCCACAACCGTCCCGCCATTCTTCGATACATTCAAGATCTTCGTCTCGCCACCTGATCGATCCAATACGACCGTAACAGTCTCGTCACATAAACTCTCCTCGAACCGGTCCGGATCAACAAGCATCCAGAATGAGCCAGCTGCATCTTTGTTATGGCGCAGGCTCTGCTTTAGTCGTTCTTTGGCTGTGAATACAGCTGCTGTGCAAGAGACTGGGAGTCCAGATATGGAGAGTGGTGATGAAGGAACGCTACGTGAGCACACTACCATATCCCGGTCCGCATCCCATCGCGCGCGAGGTAATTTCGTATCGCGTAGTGCAGCAAGCATAGCGCCCCAAGCCGCATCAAAGGGGTTCCCATCCAGCGAGACGAAGAGCAGGTCGATATAGAGCACCCAATAAGCCTTGACTTCATTGACCCCTTTCGTGACCGTCGCATCATCCACCTCTACCTCCATCCCCTCCTCATCCTCTGCCGGTCTCTCCACCTCGCCATATATCCTCAAGTCCTCAACATCGAGTATCTTCGAGCTATGCAGTAGCGAGTACACCCTTGTGCTCAGCGTCTGTGCAAGAGACGTGGGCGGGACACCAGGGAGGAACTCGGGCGCGCAACCGGTCGCGAGCTCGATATTGGGCACGAGTAAGTCGTAGGCTCGTAGCTCGTCGGTGTGGATCTGGCTTAAGCTCGTGATTACACCGTCACTAACACCGCCACTTTCTCCAGCGGAGACATTGGCGCGGTAGTTCGGGATCTGCGACGTCGCTAACGTCTCGCCGCGGACGCCGCATATGACGGTCGTGTCGCCGGTTCGGACGAGTGCGCTGCCGTGAGCGTGTGTTAGGGAGGAGGTGTTGATCGCGGGTTTCCGAGTCTCGGTTGGTTTGCGACCGTTGGCGCGGGACGGAGGTGTTGACGATGTCGATTGGAGGTTGGCTAGGAGGTAGGGATGAGGGGAGAGTTTGGCGAATGTGGCGCTCGAGAGCGTGAGGGAGGTGGAGTTTTGGGTCGTCATAGTCGACGCCCTGTAGTAGTAGAGTGATTATCTGCTCAGCAGTTTTCAATTTTCAATGACTGTCGGTGCTGGTTGATATTGTCGCGCGGTGTTGTTGGTGTTGAGAGTTTTGTGGCTGCCATCTGGAAATTTCAATGGGTCTCTCGAAGCTTTGGCGGGGGCCAGAGATGATGGGATTGTGGGGTGCTCCAATTCCCCTAGGGTAAATCTGACTGGGTAATATAATGGGTAAGGGGCCTGATAATCTTCGAGTCACAGCTGGATTCTCCGCGTCTGAAGGTACCAAATAATTACTGCCTTGATCTCTTATCTACATGTAGGTAAACGATAGGTGGAAGTAATGTATCTAATGTTTAGTAGAACTAGGTACTTGCGAACGCATACTTATCTACCTACCTAGATACTCGACAATCGAGTTGTTATGTACTATGATGTAAGCATCCAAGAAGTCTTCTACTGCTAGAAAAAAGAAAAAAAAGAAAAAAGAAAAAAAGAGCAAAGAAAAGACATTCCTAAGAACTGAAACCCTAAGAAAAAGGAGAGTCTAATCAACCATCTGAACCACAATAGCAGGATTGGCTGGGTTATGCGTATTGGGCTGAAAAGTATCAGTATCTTGCTGAACTTCATCGATGCCATGGCCACCCGCCTTTTCCAATAGCTTCTCAACCATGTCTTCTATTTGTTTAACGAGAGCAAAGTTTTCTGGTGTAGTGGCAAAATCGAGATATGACCGTATAGTTTGAAAGTACAGGTTTAGGGTTGTATTAGGCGATCCCTTTATAATCATCCTCAATAATTGTACTGACATGTGCAACAGTAGAACGATCGGTTCTGGGTGTGTGCTCTTTTTGTACTTCAAGCATCCCAGGTTTCGGACGTCGGGCTGTTGCAAAAATTCGAAGACGCTTCTGTGTATCTGATAGACTGGTCAGTCTTTGAACACATGATAGAATAAGCAGTCGAGCAATAATTCTGCAGCAATCAGGGGAAATCCGATTTTTCACATACTAGACAATATTAGTCGGTCATGCTTCGATTAAAAGGTATTTATGGATTTTTCAGAGGGAAGGCCCTTCTATCCAACACACCATATTGGAGTACGTACCAAAGGAGACGCTAGAATCAACTACTGTATCATGGAGCTGAACTCCAGTTTCGGTGTCCAGTTCAATGTCGCAAAAACACATATCATGGTCTGCCCTTCTCTCCACTACTTCTAATAACCCGCAGCATCGGCTCCGCAGACGCCCCTCCATGACCACACATTTGGTACGTTTCTGAACAGAGACATCTATATCCATATCGACATCAGCTCCGGCGGCAATAAGTCGGTCAATGGCAGCTAGACCGACTGTTGGAAGAGGGCCAGGGCTTGGTATGGTGTGATGTTTATAGAGCAACCAAAGTACGTAAGCTTCTTGTTCTTGATATCGAGGCTCGACGCGCATCAGCATGTGTTCGAACAGTGAGCTCAAGGTGACGGCTCCCAGAACAAGGCCAGCTGCCTCAGCCATAACGACAACTTGTTGTGGTCGTCCAGTGAATCCCAACGAACAGGCAATCGGACTTCTCAAACATGGAGCTTCACATAACTCCCGATTTCGATATTATTGTTCCAAAGCGAATAAATGAGTGGAATCATTGCCTCCTCTACGCTGGTTATCAGCCCAAAAGTACGACTTTGCCCCTCGTTCGTGGGCGCAGTCGTGGCGCAGTGAGCCGATAAAAAAAAGACCTCGCCGAAGCTCCAATGGCTGTCCATCTATGATAGTGTAGAAGATAAAGACGTCGTAGAACGGCGGTGAAAGTCGGACTGATGGTAGGGGTCAATTGATAGGTGGCAATGATGATGGGATGCAGTTGCCTCAACGCTGGTTACCAACATCCATCCCACTACCCCATGCGGGGCGGCGTGATACTCAATGTGAGCTCTATGGGAGGACTCACTGGCTACCTCGGACAGACTTTCTATCATGCTAGAAAATCCGCCAAGGATGGACTGAGTTGGTTGCAAAAGAAATCCCGGAGGATTGAAATAATACGTCATGATACCCCTCCGTTTCCTTCACAGACTGAGCAGTGTTGATCCTCTGAAAAGACTGGTAATTGCTAATGAAACGTTTCTATTGTCTTAGTCAATCTATGCAACATCGAGCCTGGTGGTGTCAGAACCAACTACGCAACTTTATCTTTAAAACGTATGGCCAAAATAACAAGATAAACAAAGATATTGTTTGCCTTGTTTGTTTTCGAGCACCAAATTCTCTCTCAAATAGTTTTGATGATACTGAGTTTGAGTCAGTCGAGCATGGTTTCAATCTCCTCAGTGATTGTATATCGAGGTATGTTTGATCAGAACTGTTGAAGACACATTGTGAGATTTACATGGAACATCTTTCCTGTTGGGTACGCAGCTTCATGGTGTGAGGGCATCACCATAACAACTTCAAAATCAAATTTGCTGTTTTTAAATCATTCAGACTGTTTCCCGAATCAACATGCCAGTTATTTAAGTAAATGGCTTTATACTTTGGAAAGGCTTACATTTAAAACTGGATGTTGACGAGTGCTTGATCTACCTCATTCTCAACGAAGTAATCTTCTGTGTTCAACTACACAACTCAAATAAGGGCCTCAAAAAAGTACTCAACTTAAGACTTCTAGCAAAGAAATTTCAAAGAGGCAATTCACAAACCCTGAACCGAACCGCAACTTCACATCATGTGTATTGAATATTACTACGGCTGGCGTGCTTGCGGCCATGCGGAAGCCAGACCTCACCACACGCAGCCTTGTGCCAATCCACGAGGGACAGGGTGCAGGATGGAACGACGCGAGATTCCTAAGGCTGGGAAATGTCCTCGATGCTATCTACCTTCGCCGCCTCCATCGCCATAAAGGTAAAAATTAACCAAGGAGGTAGGTAAGGAGGCATTGGTGTACTTGCTTAGTCATTCTTCATGATTCAAGTACTTAGGTAGATTAAACCATAATAAAAAACTTATACTTATTGATTACATATTCTTCACTGGTAGATGAATTCAACGTACGTATTGAATCATGTCATAGGGCTTAGGAGCCAAAACGCACCTTACGATGGGAACGCCCTATCCGGTAGAGTGCCGCTCCAGTTCCAACAGATTCAATCTGAGCTTTACAAATAGCAGTAAGATCGCCGATATGCTAAGCGAGTGTCCTAAATTAAATCAGAATAATTCATAGTATATTAATGATCTTTCTATTCCTAGTAAAGGTTAGACCACTATCCGCTAAAGCTACAACGGCACCCTACCGGATAGATTCACTGGACTTCAGTGCGGAGAGGGCACCACAGTGTAACCTAACTTGCTGTAACTCGACCCTTCTTGACCCTTTGCAGCTTAATTCAGATTTCGAAGTTGGGACAGCAGGGCATCAAGACTGCCCGATATCTGTAGAAGACACCGAAGAACTCATCGCAATGATCAGATAAAACACCGTAGGTGTTATTAAGAACTGCAGACAGACAATGTGAATATCAGGAAATGTGACATCTGCGAAGTCCACGAACAAAATATTGCCCCTCGCAAGAATGCCAAGCTATGCGTGGACCACCAAAATTGGAATGACATTTTGCCCGTTACCTTCTGTAAGGAGATACGGCAGCAACACCCCAATATCAATCCCCAGCCATTCTGTTACAAGCACGATCCGGACTGGCGCTGGCGCCAAAGGTTTGAGAATTATTAGCCGAAAGACCTGACGTACCGCTCGCCAGAGTATTACAATCAGTGCAGGGACTGTCTTATCTGTGTCTGGGTCGAGAAAGTGCTCGAAAAGGCCATTGTTGATTACGAGATTGTGAGAGAAATCTTAAATGAGGGGCCAGAAGAAGAAAAGGATGCACAAGCCAAAATGGCAGAGTGACGGCCCTTAATCTGCGACTTGACTAAGACGCAACTAAATGTGCGAGACGAAGTGACAGCAGATGTAAAAGTTATACTGCCATGTAAGCAAAAGTGCGTGCTGCCATTATGTATCGAGTCTTCAATATCACAGCCTAGCGAAGAGGAGACACAAGATCCCTGGTTCTATGAACCTGTGATCACAGGGCTGATCCGCCACTATGGCCGTCGGTGTTATGGCCTCTCAGATGTTTCGTCTTGGGACCGCCGCTTAGTCGACCTGTCACAAGTCAAGCGGTGGCTGCATCGCTGCAGGTACGAACACGGAAAGGCATGCGAGACATCCTGGGTACTGGGTCTGCCGCATCCCCCATATGACTTCCGGTTGATTGACGTGCAGAAGCGGTGCGTTGTGTAACCTAAGCTACCCCTTGAACACGAGTATGTGACGTTGAGCTATGTTTGGGCAGAAATTTGGAGTTATGAACAAGAGAAAGCAAAGACGGTAGTTCCTGTAAAGGAATGGCCCCCATCCGCCGTCCAGATGCCTGACATAGAGGAGCTACATGATCCAGACGAAGATACCATAGCGATGATGGCACTCCGTAATAATGAAGCGCACACAAACCTAGAGTGGTGGCTTCCAGCGAAGACGACAGATATAGCAACTCTCAAAAGGCCCACTACACTCTCCGAAGAAGCTTGTACGCTTGCGCGAGCAACACCAACCGGACCAGTTTTCGACACAGTCTACAAGAAGCCGACGGTCGGAATGTTGCCATTTATCCCAGTTCATCTTACCAACGCGAGATGTATCGGCGGCGGTGGGATCTTCGCGCAACAGGGCGAAATAACGGTGCGTGTAGGTTGACAATGGCGGTATTACCGCAGCTTGGAGCAGAGTTGTTCACGCGACCCAGGAGTGTCTCATGGCGCTCATCGGAGTGTGCTCCGAGACACGGATGATGCAATAGGATCAGGGCGAACGAGGGGGCTCTCTTATCAGTATCTGAGTGCGCTATGTCTTCTCGCCATGATCATGGATGAGGACGAGAAGGGAGTCTGTCAAGGGGTAGCTGTCGGTGTTGTCTATGCAGATGAATGGATGAGCCAGAAGCCCGAATGAAGGTCTGCAGTACTGGCCTAGTTGTGTCGGACTCGATGGAATCGGATCATTGCGGAGCAGACCAATTCTTCACCTGAGGGCATGTCTGTGAGAGCGTCAATGCCTCTCTTATTTATCGATATAAGACCAGCGCTGTCCCCGGCCCCTTCACCACGGCCGGGGTTTTCACATCCACCTCAGCCCACGGAGTATATAATACCAGGATTTTCCCCGTGTATTCCTTGCAGTGCGCCTATATAGATAATAAATTTTCAAAGTGGCGAACAGGAAAGTCCTTGAAGATGATCCTTGATTTATCCAATTGATCGGTGCTGATTACCTGTAATACCGTGAGGTTTGCTGCACTTCCGATGATCTACAAGCCGGGTTCTCGTGCTTACATGTGTCTGCCTGGACTTTCTTGCCAGGGTTCTACTTCGAAACAACATCACACTGGTGAGGCCCCCCTTTGGGTGGCATGGCCCTGAAGTTCTACTTAAACATACGTTAGCAACGGATTTTCTAGGGGGAACATTCCGACTAGACCAATTTTCCCAGATCTCACACCCACGCAATAAATAAAACCCCGAAGTAGAACTTCAGCATATCGTGCAATCACGTTGGAAAAGAATGCCTGAAGTATCAAACAGTACGTCTACTGCTGATCATCTACTGCTCCTACCCTAGCACTTAGATTAAACAAGTACCTGTATTATCATAGAAACGAACCCTGCTCAGGAGCAACCCGAGCATCGAATTGAAGAGGCCGCTTTCCCAATGCAGCAGGATACGAGAAACGATACGACCAGCCCTCAACAAAATGAAAAGAGCGTGCGAGGTATTCATCTCGACTGTCTGCTAAAAGGCACGGTGATACATATCGATTAACATCTTCTTGCAGCGCAGGGGCATAAAGAACACACCGAGCCCAGGAAGTACGACAATACACCAGATAGATATCCGCATACGACGAGGAAGACGAGCGAAGAGTGGCAAATCATCGAGCCTGCCACCGAGAGCCGAAAGATCAAGCAGGCGCGAGAGGAAGATAAGGACGGCTGGAGTTCTTCGTACACTCTCCGAGTTGGATGTGGGAAATAGAAATTTCCCTTGTTTAGCTATGAGATCTATGTTGGGAGTCATGCTCAGCGCAAGAGGAAAGAAGAGGAGGAGCACGCTCGTGATACCCAGCATGAGTCCAAATGATGAGACAATATACCGGAGGCGTGGAGCTGTGTAAAGATAAATCATACACATTGCTTAGGGTTGGGAGTCTAAACATAATTCTAAAGATCAATCCCTGTTTTCCGTATTGTCCCAACGCTACTCTCATATCCTCTAGATCACAAATCTACCCTCTCTCGATCCCGTTCTCCCAACCGTCTAATAGCCGAACCGTAAACACCACCGCCAAGCCCAGCGACCGCAGCAGCGACAACGGCCACACCATGATACGCCGGGCGAAATTCACCTCTCTCCAGATGTCTCAAGTTTCCAAAGTACCGCGTCGCGCCGTACAAGATCGACCCAGCACCCAGGCTCAAGAGGACTCCGACCTGGAGCTGGGCCGCATGTTTCTCGGCCTGCTTCTCAGCCTGTCGGTCCTCTTTGAGCGCGAGATGGCGCCGGGCTAGATCGAGTTTCCGTTTTTCTAGCTCTAGATGTTTACTGATGTGCTCCGGGGACGGTGATGGTTCTGAAGCCGTAGTCGTGGCAGGTGAAGTTGAACCGGCCGTAGCAGGGGGAAGAGAGGCTGGAAGGGAAGGAGATGTTGCGGCGTAGGGATTGTGATGGTGATCGGGAATGAGCTCGCTTAAGTCAAGCTGTGAAAATCTCTCAATGGCGATTCCCAGCGCGACGAAACCCAGTCCTGTTCGCATCCATGCCAAGAACGTGCGCTCTGACGCTAGGTGGTCGCGCGCTACTGACCCTGTGTTTTTGTATAGCGGCGTGACTATTCGGAACCAAGGCGGCGCCATTGTCACCCGGAGTTCTTATTTGCCTATCAAGAGACTCTCTAGTATGTACCTAAATAACTTTAACTTCAGATCTTAAGGGTCTCGGGCCGGGAGATCGGCTAGAGTAACCACAGCGGGAACCAAGCTGGGGCCGGCCGAGCCTGTGATCGGGAGCTGATGAAGATGGTCAGGTTCGGCCGAAGAACTCTATCCCCAGAATCGAGCAAACTTGGTGATAGATATTTCAAGGAGTTTCAAAAAGTAATTAGACTGAAATTAATATGTTCCGCAGGTCTATCGCACTCATGAGGCATAAAGATGTCCAATCTGAACGGGATCTTAAGACAGTCGAGTCTCCACCGACAGCCGCTAGACATAGCGGCGTTCAATTTGCGAACTATTGAGCGCCATCGATAAGGACTGTCACAATGCATCTAAACCTCAAAAAGACTACCAAATTATAATTCTGTGCATAGCGATTAAAACACTGAGAGGAAAAAGGAAGTAATATTAAATGAATAATTGTGTTCTGTTGTGTTAGCTTTAAAGTGTACCCGGTACTGAGCCGACCACTTAGACCTAGCTTTGCTAGCTTCAGCTACAACCTACGCCTACCGAACGGCAGTCATTCAGACAGAGAGCGTCGTAGCATCACCAGAATTTTCTCGGCAAGTCGCCCTTCAAATTGATATCTCAGTAAATTGAATCTGATTCATAGACAAAAATGCATCAAGGTATCATCTATTAACCATGTACTAGCAGCGCGCCCGCAAATACACTAATGTCGCTACCCATGTTTTTAAATTATTATACAGGTGCTGATTCTCCTTGGAACTCCCACCAGTCCGCTGATACACGATCCTGTAAGCAGGCAAATAAAGGAAAAGTTGGCCAGGTATGTCACCCGGAAAGTTGGTATCATCGCATTCCCCTGCAACGCCGGCTAAGTATCGTAACATCATCATACGTGTGGTGTATGAAATCCTCTTCTTCTTCGTTTTCTCCCCGATATATACAGATCTTTAAGGTATGTGTGTAGTGTGGAGTTTTGTTGGAGTGAAAAAAGGTTATTTAGAGTGCGTAGTTTTCGGTATGGAGATAGATCTCCTCGAGCATTGGGTCTCCCCATATCTCGGCCTGAAGACGTGCTACTGTATTGGCAACACCAACACGCATAGCTGGAGGTCCGCAAACGAACACGGCCGTTCTTCGACCCAAGATGCCTCGTCCGTCGCTGCCGCCTGTTGTCCATTCCCGTAGCATATAGCCGAGGTCAGGACGTCCGTACTCGACGCTCCAGCCTCCGTCAATCTGGTGTGGTACTGGGAAGGCAGAGCGCATGAGATTCTTCTGGAACTCTGTAGGCGTTTCGGGGAAGCCGAAGTCGAATCCTGACGGGGGTCCAAAGGTCGATGTGGGTCGCGTTCCCGGTTGACCAGGTAAGTTGGTGGTTCGTAGGTGGGCGAACTCTGGGGCTCTTATAGGCTCTTGTGGAGGAGCAGGCTCAATCTCATCCTCGGCGCCAGGAGGTGGTGGGAAGCGGCGTGGAGAGGGAGGCGCATAGTTGAAGTGTGGTTGCATATCCGGCCGAGTTTTAAGCGGTGGAAAATGGAACTCCCTCTTCTTATCTTCCGGGAAGCCATTCTCTGTGAGTTGGGGCTCTTCGTAGTATTGGGCTTCCTCGTCATCAATGTTTCTTCCTTCTAGTCTCCTAAGCGAATCTTCTTGAGGCGACAATCCATTCGCAGGTTGTGTGCGCTGTTGCGGTACATAATGTGGTTGAAGGTATTTTTGCTGCGGCAACGCAGTGAAACGGTCCTCATCTTCGGCTCGCAGCTGTTGCTCATAATCGGGGTTTCCGTATGCCTCATCTCGAATCATCTGTGAGTTTCGTTTCGACGCAATACCTGCTACGAACCCATCCAGTCTATCATGGAACATATTGCTCAGAGGTCTTGGTGCGCGTTGGTGTTGCGGAGGGATTCGTGACTGTCGCACTGCTGAGGTGACAAAGAACTTGCAAGTGACACTCTCGGGCGGTGCTGAATCACGGCAAATGCGAAGCTCCTCTCGGAACCAGTCCATCGCTTCAAGTCGCTTCAAAGCCCATACGACGATGATTTTCTTAGTGATCGCCTTGCCATCTCTCATTCGTTTGATCAGATTCAATAATTGGGACATCAAGGCAGTGACACCACTTCCTCCGGCAATTAGGATCACAGTATCGAAGGCGGCAAGCTCACGACGCATGCCGCCATACGGTCCATCCAGGTAAGCTCGATACGTGTGGAATGGTCCCTTCTCGATCGCAGTTTCCAAGACTCGACGAGTGAAGCCACCATACGGCTTGAAGACGATGGTACAGTCGCGGTACTGCTCTCCATATTCTGACGGGAAGTCCTCACTGCATAATGAGGAAATAGTGAAAGGGTGATTGTCGAAGAAGGAAATGCCAGGCATCCGAAGGTAAACGAATTGCCCGGGCTTCCACTTCATCTGTGTCGGAATAGTGATCTTGATAGCGTTCTCTGTCATGAGCGTGATAGCAGCCTCGTCTCCTACAAGGAATGACATACGCCACGGCTTGACCCAGTTCAGCTTAAAGAATCGGTAAATATAGCAGATGAACCAGATAGCAAGGGTCACATAGAGGTAATCCCAGGACATCAGGTAGTTCTTCGTATGCCAGAAGAGTAGGGCGACATATAAGAACCCAACGGGTACGTGTAGGGTGATGAATACCTCATAAGCGATTCGCCGAATAAAGGGGAGGGACGCGATACAAAGCCAGCCCAATGGGACTAGACAAGCAATGCCCGTGCCATAGATGACTCCGCTTCCTTGCGGGAAAAGTTTTTGGAAAACTTGCAAGCCACCATCTTCATATACAGGCTGGACAAAAAATGGAATGGTGTGTATCAAAGCAAGGAAAAGACACAGGTAGCCTGCCCATCTGTGGAATACATTGAGTCGTTCCGGGCCAATACCGGTGATAAGTGTCAGTAAATTCGCCTTCATACTCGTCGCGATAATCCATGGGGTCATAGCGACAGCAAGCATACCAGCTCGAATGGCCACAGGCGGTGAACCATACTGAATGCTTTGCCAGTAGAGGGGCTGCTGTAAGAAGGTGAACAGCGAAACATAGATAAGTGCGATGAAGCCAACGGCTAAGACAGCAAGCGACGAGAAGGTAAATCGATGTTTGCGCCAAACAATATCAGGGATTGGTCGGTAAAAAATCCATCTGAACAGCGCCAGAGTATCCAAGATTGGTCCGACAGCAGAATAATCAGACTGTGGCTTGAAGTCGTGCTTCTCCCCGCCTTCTTCAGGAAAGAAATGTCTGCCAGTCTGGCTCGTCTGCATAGCCGTGACGACATAACTCGGGTCAAGGCTGTATAGATTTCGGTAATGCTGTTCCACTTCTTGCTTGTAGATGGCCTGTCGAATTTTATCCTGCCACCAATGCCAGATCCTTGTCAGGACCACGACAAAGACAACGCCTATGCTCAAATATGTCCATGCGAGACCGTATTTCCATGACAGAATCCACGGGTCGACCGTATCGGCTTCTACCAACCCTGGTGGGCTGGTTGATGTGAGTGGGATGTATATGCGTTTCGCGAGCTGCGCTACGTTCTCACTGGCTCTCACTATGGTCGACATGTTTGCCAAGTTTGCGAGCGCGTCCTTAATATTGAACTTCCAGATTCGATGGCATGGAGTGAGAGGAAGGTTGTGCGCTGGTTCGCGACAGAGCTTGCGTTGATGCTAGGTATTGGTGGTTATCGCAACGCAAGGTCTATCTCAATCTGAATTGATGTCGCGGATTGAATGCTTAAATTGGGAGCATTATTCGAGAGGATTGTGAAAACGAGCGATCGTCTGTCGTGGCAATGAGGAATACCGGATTCCTCGGACTACCACATGAGACTAGATGGTCACCACGGACTATGTTGGCGGCGCACAGAGACAAGACAACGAGAAGCGAAGCAAGGAAGACCGGAACACTGGGGTTGCGTTGGGGTAGAGAGAGGATATAATAAGGGCTGACAGTGACTGGAGATAGATGCCGCGTGCGAAGTGGGGATCTGATAGGCCGACCAGGTACAAAATGTCACAATCACAATGTATGCAAGATTGGCCTGCACCAATGTGCAATCAGAATCGAGGTGTGCGGCCCAGCGGCTGACCGCACATTGATATTGGCTGGTCGAAATGTGTTCGTTCCCCGCAGCGTGCATACGACCATGCGGGCCAAACTAGGCGGGACTTGGACGAGGTGAGTGTCCTGGGCGGCCCGTTGCTATCAGGAACCTCGAAGCCGGTCAACCGTACGAGTAGTCTCGGCAGGATACTTATCCAGCAGGGGCCTCACAGAGCTAAAGAGCCGGTTATGCACGATGCCACCAACATGCGTGCACGCAATGCTTGCTGGGGGTGGCTGGGCTTCCTTCGCTGTCGATCTTTGGCAGGCAAGACAGGTTCCGACTCCAATCGAGGGCGAGAGCGAGAAAAGCGAAGTCGTACAGACCCTCAAGTTGTATTGACAGTTTGCACTTTTTGTGCACCGCAATGATGCTCCGTCAATGTAGATGTATGTGTATGTGACTGTGTCATTAACGGTGGACGACAAAATGACCAATTGAAATGGCCCATCAAGAGAGCCATTTGCCAAGTTTGGCGCCTTTGAGAAAGCGCTATCGAAAGTGATGCTACCTAGGTGCTCCAATTCCTTACCTACCCAAAACTCTCCGTCCTGGGGGCCAGTAACCGCCATCGAATGAGAATTCGCACTTGATGTTGAAGAGGAAGAGGGAGGAAGAGGAATTTGGTGGTGGGCGCGTAACAGACGCATGTCATTTGCCGGAGCTGTAGCGGGATCTCCACTGTGGGGGAGAGCTTCAGCAAATCTGGATGAGCCGACAGGGGCTCCCGCTGTGCAAAGTGGGCTCAAGGAACACCGAAAAGGGCAGAGCGGCCATACGCGCCCTGTCCCATTTGATATCACGCTGTAATGGCGGTGATAAACTGTGTGATGGGCGGTAATCTGCAGAGGGCGGTACCGAAATGCTGGTAACATTACGCCAGCTGCTCTCTTCATATAACAGACATGATTGACAGTTTCACAGGCCGTAAAAGATCTTCGCTCGGGATGATCGCTCCTCTTGGTCGTGACCGCTTTATCTTCCGGGCTAGCTCTCGAAACGCAGTATACTGGGATCACGGGATGTTGGATCAAGTACGTATTTCGAGCTACGACTGGAAGCTTCATCAAGAGCTTCACTTTCCGCTATATCCTTGTCTCCCTGTGATTTCGTCATTAGAATTAGACAGTGTTTCTCTCGCCATTCCTATCAAGGAAAATGGTAACGAACCCAACACCTTCCAGATAGTAACGGCACTGCATTTAGGTTGCGATGGTAGATCATTCGACCCCACGCCGGCCCTGATACGATGAATAATGGATGTGCTTCAATTAGGTGGATTAATGATGTTGATGATCAGAAAATCAAGAGGGTCTATGACACCGTGTCCCGATCGGTTCATATAGGCGTGGTAACTGCCTTCTGCACTGGGTACCACTTTCCATCCCACCAGCCCCTCCCGCAAGGGTCTCGATAGTGGCGTAAATTTTATCTTCTTCGAACCAACATGCATTTTTGCAGGGGTATGATCTGCAGATCAAAGCTTTGGGATATGCCTCTCTTCCTACTGGATAATGTGACTGTTAGCTGCGGCTTTCGAGTATGTTCTTTGTAGCGAAATGATCTCTAACAGTGAAGGCGTAATGTTTCTTCGTTCCACATACCGAACCGATTTGAATTTGGATTTTGATTCCTCTAAGCTACATCGTGTTTGGGGCTGAAGGATGGTTCTGTAGCCATTGCACCAACGTGGATATTGATGTTATGGGACGGATAATTATTCTGGTACATGAATCCACCCACCAAGGCCATGAAATCACCAATTTAATGTCGAGGGTTTATGCAAAAGCAGCCTCTCTGTACAGTGTCAAACAAAAACCCTCAATCAAGTCATTCGTGTCAAGATGATACACACTCATTTATCGAGTCTCTCTATACCTGGGTCTTGAGAGTGATGGAGAGGAATAATTAAAGACTCCACCCACCAACGTAACACTGGTGCTGGCAGACCCAATCAGTTGACGCCAAACACATATTGCCGGTGTGCTCATTGTACTCTAGCTAAAAGATAGTATTGTGTATTGCGATAATCAAACATAACATTTCATAATTCATGTCAAGTTCACGGACTCTAGTTGAATTCCCAGCCGCTCTAGAATTGGTCGTAGTATGTCCGGATCGATGTAAAGGTACGGCCACTGGTTGTCTTCAACAAGCTTCTAGTGACGAGTCAGATCGACCCCTAAGCGCTAGAGACGAGGATCGAGTTTACTCATAGTACCAGTCTCAGTGTCTTCAAATTCGTAGGTCCCATATTTCGAGACCCGCCGAGGCCTGATAGTTCTTGGAATGGGTCCGAGTATAGCCTCGCCGTAAGCAAGTCCATGCAAATAACAAGGTCCGAGAACGATGTGATTTGAATTGTTTGTTGGTCGTAGGATCACGAGTGATTGGCAACCTAATAAGCTCCATACCTCGTCCCCGATTTTTGTACTACTCTGAGCAAGACCGATCAGACCTGTGTGACGAGAAAATTTTGTCAGATTATCGTTCGGAGCAAATAGTGTAAGACAGTATGAAAGATTTGAAGCGAACTTGTCGAGAAGATGTAGGGAATACTTTGAGAGCACCTGCCATCTGTCGTACGAACAAGCGATTGCCCATGGCAAGCATTGAATACCCTTCTAAGCAACCTGAATACCTCAGGCTCAGGGTAAGACTGCGTACAATGATCTCGTCGATTAGAGCGCCTGAGTCTTTTCTCCATGAAACTGAAGATGTCTTGGAACACCTTGTTGGCCACCTCCTGTCGTGGTAGCCAAACGAAAGGGTAACCCTCTTCCTTGAATGAGTCATTACACAAGGTTTGTGCATATGCTTATATGACTGTGCCGCCTGCCGGGTATGGGTCATTGAGACTTCGGTCCTCTTCTATCAAAAGTCTCTGTATGGTCAGAGAGTTGTTCTCAGGTTTAGCCGCGTCAAATAGCAATGGTATAACATTCTCCACTATACCGGCTCGCACACCCATAACCTGAAGTATTACACCTTTGCTTGTATCAAATGACGAGTTGATCATACCTGACGCCATCTGCCAGAACCAATCTTGCTAGCCGTGATTACTCGACCAGTCAGGTACCCAACTCGGCCATTTCCATTTTGGTGAGAAACGACATTCCGCAAGAATATCGAAACCATCATGAATGCTAATGTATGCCAGTACCGCGTCTTTGTAGACTTCCTCAACTGGTTTGATATAGTCTGGGAGAATGAGTTGCTGGGTATCTTTATCAAGAAGAGCCCGTATTGCGTAGATGTGGTCTCTTGGATTCTCGCTATGCCCCGATACAAAACTCAACCGAAGAGCACAGAGGTGCACACCGTTCAGCTGAACTAAAAAGTCCCTAAGCTCTTCAAGTCTGTACCATAGGTTGTGACATGAGGTTCTTCTTGGCTTCAGATGTAATAGCCACCAACTGCGTCGAAATACATGCCAATTTACATATACCTCGCCATAATAGAGAACGGCCGCGTTTTGATCTGCCCGAAATATTTCCTGTCGTAGCCAAAGTCTGTTAAACCAGGTTTGACTAAATAGGTGGTATCTTTGAACCCAAAAGGCCCATGTCAGTAATTTGACTTGATTAAATGTGGCATCACAGTTATAATAGGTTGTTTGTACTGACTAGAGAGGGTCAGTTCATTTTCATAGCAGAAGAAAGAGTCAAATCATGTCGCATAGTGTTTGACATACCAAAGCATCTAAATCATTGGGCCCCAACGAAAGTGGTTTCGAGAGGTCAGCCACATCAAGGATCTGAGCGTGCTCTGCGGCCGTGGGAGTATGTAAATTCCAGTCTATGTTGACCTGAGTGCCGAGATCTCGCATCAAATTCATCGCACGATTCCCACTGGGCAAACCCGTGCAGGGTCCCAGCCATGCTATTACTCGGTTAGCGTTTGCAAAGATCTCTCCCATCATGGACACTTGAAGGCCCTTGTGGATCTTAGCATCCTGGTCAATGCAAATAGTGTCGATCCATAGGTACCGCGGCCTATCCCGGAGTCGTAGTTGTCTTAAAGCAGCTGCAAGGTTGGACCTGACAGCTAACCAGCCCCTAGTAATGACCTTTCTATTGGCCAATTCTTGATGTTCTAGTATGATTCGAGTCATACTTTTCTCTGGAGGGCCCTAGACGTATGAAAGAGCTTCATATCTCGTCTAAGGGTTTGAAGGAAACTTTTCATTGCGTAGTGTAATCCGTATTATTTTATCAGAGGTAGCTGGATGAGTTGCGGCAATGCGTATTTGGGTCTTCACTCGACGGGGAAACTCTTGGTACTGGTATTGATTGGTCCATCGTACATAATGACAACCCAACTTTGAACCCAGCATTCGTAGAGAATGTCCTTTATGGTACTGACAGGGGCGTTTTGAACCGGTAGGCATGGCGTAGGCAACATACCCTCACCAAATGGAGTTTAAAGAGAAGAAGTTACACAAACTGCGGAAAATGATTTTCTAATGTTGACCTTCTAGGTTGTGCGTCAGAGCGAGGATAGAGGGAATAGCGAGATATTGACGAACACGATATAGAGATTCTGATCTAGAAATATCGGTCAGTCTAGAACAAAATATACAATTGAAAAACATGTCGATGAGACCCAACTGAAGAGCTTAAAGTGACATGCACAACGAGGAAGGAATGCCCCCTTGCAGAAGATAAGGTAGTTAGCTGGACAAATGATCAGAAATGTATCCATTCTTATTAGGAAGTGATTGGAGCAATTAGGACTAAAGAAAGATAGTTGTAGATTGCCCCTCAGAGTCCAACATTGAAAGGGCACCTCAACCGGCAGAATTCGGGCACGCCTCGGGCACGCGTCAGACATGCTTGCAACCGTAACAATCCGCCTGAATACAATGGCCGGAGAAACATCTGACCGGTCAAGCATTGCATCGTAGGATACCACATAGGTCAAAAACACATCGACCACGCTTCCCAAGGATGATATACCGTGATAGCGAAAGTACAAATAATGCGATGAATTTCAAAGCCCCAAGACGCAGGATTGCCCTGTGCTTCGATCATGAGATGCACGTCATCTTGCAGATCAACTAGCATATACTACCCCCGTGATTAGTTGCTCTAGGCCAATCATGAATCTCTTTCAACGCCCAGCAAAGCTGGAGGCATACAAGACGCACGGACAAGGGTAAAGCAGTCATGAGAACAGCGTAAAGCAACCACTCGATGACTCGAGCATCCATATACTCATTGATGCCCAAAGAAGGGTCGTAGTTCAAAGTAACTGAGTAGTTACTGAAGATTCTTGCCCTCAGCCCGGAGAGCACAACAGGGCGTCAATTACTGCCCGGGCGGAGAGCTACAATACTTACATCTCCGCTATTTCTTAGAAGGGTGGTTTATGTGACGATACAACTACAAATACGAAATGGACTGTACAAATGTTCTCCCTCTCACTGCATTCTCCTTACGCCAAAGGATGACTACCTTGTTAGGTATAGGTGGTTGCCTGATCTCGGGTCGGTTGCCTTATTTGAGGGGTATACGAACTGGCATACCAATAACAATCCTGCTTTACTGGGGGGAGAGCTAAGCAGTCATTCAGCAAAAGATAAAACGAGATTACCAGTAGTTTAGTTGTACATGGGCCGCTAGCATGTGTGGTGAAGTTCATACCTCGCATGGATCACGTGATCACATGATCGATCCCAATCGGTGTGACAAGATGAAGAATTTGCCTGGAGTTACGATAAATGAAATCAAATAGGAAGTTGCGATAGGATTATTGAAAATCATCAGCTCAATCAAAAGGACTGATCTTTGTAAGCATCAACTGTCCAAGGCTCCCTTGGACAAACCCCTGCTCCCCCTTTCTCGAGCTCGTTACTTGTGTATACTGTATCTTCATCAGGGCATAAGACTTTCACAAGTATTTAAACCAGATATTTTTAGATCATGCCATATAGTACACTGGTTCTGCGTGGTAAATTATTTCTCTTCGCATGAAACGAAATTCCAGACTTTGGACAGAGGCTTTGGAAAAATTGTATTGTACTAGTCGGACTTCTACTATGTGAACAGCACAGCTCACTACATGTTTCTATATTATAAAGAGTAGCTCTACTTGTAATGTATGTCTGTAGTGCATAGTTATAGTAAGTGTCTAATACAGTCGTGGTAACCTTTTACAGTAGCTCTGGTCTTGCAAGGAGACCCCTGTGATGCAGCATTTCACATGGGTGCAACTATATAGGGGGCGACATCCATGGTGTAGAATACTTGAGTCAAAGACTTTCACCATAGCGTAACTGATTCTCGGTAAAACTCAGGTAGAGACAAAGAACCCCGCACCCAATAGCTTTTCCAATAGTGTTGTTATGCCCTTATCGGCTGGCCACAAGAGACGCGTGACGACGCGCTTTGCTTTCTTTTTGCCGCTGGTAAGATGCAAGCTGTGTGATCTAATGTTTTGGTTTATATAGATAATCAATTTGCTTCTCTCAATGTCGCCACTCGCTTCACGCTTTTCTCACCATCTTGAGCTTCGCCTACCTCGACCTGAGCTACCATCTTACTATCTTCACTTTGCTTTTCTCTTTGCTTCTTCCATTTGCACTTTTCTATTTGTCTATTTCTTTTGTTTATATATATTTTGTCTTCACCCAAATTCTTTCTTTCTTTTCTTTCCCCTTCCCGGGACCGAATTCTTCCGACGCCAGCGCAGTCGAGCTGGGCATCTCCCACATCACGCAGAAGAGCAGTTCTTCCGAGTTTTCGTCAAGCTCGGTCGAATGACCGTCCAAGCCAATCGCCTAGTGTCGAAAGGTACGTTGGACACAGCCAAACATGCCATCACGAATCGGACGAAGATGAGAGCTCTCTTTGTGGGAGATTCTACGAGTGGCAAGACTAACATTATCAGGTACGCTTCTTTTATTTATTTCCTTTTGGCTGGTTCCTCTGGAATGAACTACTCATGCTGATTTGACTGCAAGAGCTCATTCTTAGCCATGCGCTGACAGATTAGAGAGAGCCACCTCTCATACCACGGGTGATTCGATTCGGCCTACGGGCGACACGACTCCGCTGTCAGACAACGATTCTTTCCTAGCAATGAAAAGAGAGCTATCTGTCGAAACTGGTCCAAGTGGAAATGGAGAGCAGCAGCCTCAGCCGATGCTACCGCATCTCGTGTAATTATCTTGATCGAATCCTATGATAGGCTTTCGAATGGCTGACCAGATCGTTCAGTCGTTGATATTTCTTACTCTCTTTGAAAACCGTCGCTTGAGCACTTTCACCTCCAGCATCAAGACTTTGTCTGATATCATGCTGGTTACTGCTAACGGACTCAAACTGATTATTGAATTACCTGACCTTGTTTGGATTGTCAACCCCACTGCAGGAAGGTAGGTGTGACATCTTCGGCAGGACGAGGAGGAGATGATCGTAACCAAGGAAGTCTGGTGGATTATGAAGGAACTGGCCCACTTGGCACGAGTACGCGCTGGTAGCTTTGTTCCTTCCACTTCCACGTCAAACCTCGAAGAGACCCAACCACGTTGAAGCAATCCGTTGAAGGACCTCGTCGCCATTACACCTTTTTTGTCTCTATCTCGGACGCCCTCGAGTTCAAGGAAGACTGGGCGATGATACGAGCCAGTGAGCAAGAACCTCTGCTCAAAATGAGCTCGTCGTTACTTCTCTCATGAAATGGCCTCGGCCATGACGATTGACCTGAGCAACATCCGCGATGATGGAGTCGCTTCTCGCACTCACTACTACGATCAAAATTTCGGCACCGGAGCGAACATTTCAAACTGGGCACCTTGGTAGACCCTCTCACAACCTGTTATTACCAATACAAGCTCACCGCACCTCTTTCAAGAGATAACCTTCCCCCATCGCCTCGTTTCAAATGGACAAGGCAAAGGTTCTGTACCTATAAGTGCATTTTGAATTTGTAGACGGGACATAGCTTGGATATAGAAACCAGTACAGTCCTGCCGTTTGCTCTCCTCCTGCAGCCGTTTCCTAATGCCTGGTATCGACAATCCGGTCTTCAAGATTCCTACCTCTAATTCTCTTCTCTGCTCTCGGACACAGAAGATTCTCAGCTAGCGACCATTTCTTGGCAGCTGCGCAGTAAGCAATAAAGCCGTGCGACCTCGCAAAGAAATTCTACAATCTCAATCCATCGGCATGCGGTCCGCAGTCGGAGTGTAAATAATTATCTATAGGCACGTTGATAGCAACCTTGAGATGCCTGATGAGATGCCTCAATTGATATCCTGCAATGTTATTACCAAGCGGTCAAACCCTATTTCATCATTATCATACCAGTGCATCCATGTTGCTATAGGAGAGCACCTCGAGGGTGCCACCATCGTCATCTACGAAAGCAAGGGTTATGTACTTTACTTACGATGCAGAGCTTAGGACTGCTTAAATTATGGCATCAACAAATCCACAGATTTTCTAGGCACAATATACAGAGTCCTATCCTTTTGGTCTAACCAACCAACGTGGTTACATCGTCGTCGTCGGCTCAGCCATCGACTACTCCCTGGCTGTCATGCGAAACAAGGAGTCATTCTTCCGCCGCCATTATAATTGACGAGGGCAGATAAGTCAATGGAAACTTTTCAATAGTTTATAGAGACTGCCAGTAGAGCATGTCGGCTAATAGTACAGTTACCACGTCGCAGAAACCCCATCGGCTGGCGTGGTAAGGGATAATTTAACCAATAACGAAATTTCAAGTGCAAATCCCCCGTCGAATTTTGATGTAGGTGTATTCATATTGACCATAAACTACCTAGCAAGCCTCTGTTTAATCTTCGTAGCCGATTCGTGTCCAATCCAGTGTAATACAGGTCTCTAGATGGACCTCAACTACTACCGCTCATCATCAGAGAATACCACACATCCGTTTCAGCTACACATGCTACGCGCACGGGCAATGAATTGGGGCCATGGTTGCTCCGTCTCCCTCTCAATATCTCTGACCACATCATCCGAGACTAGAGTAAGGCCTCTGACCATATATTTATATCTTCTGGACGGTTGATCTTGGTTGATTCGTTTGATGGTCTCGTAGATGGCCAAGAAACCCCCTTCAACCGTTTCTTGATTGCCAAGTCGACGACAATCCTCGATCTCCAAGAACTCGAAACTTTGGAGCGCAACCATATTTCTCGTTGAATAGACATCTTTCGATGGTTTACCTTCGGAGTCCGTTCCTAGATAGTCGTCGAAGCAGACCACACGGTGAAGGTGTGCCCATAACAATGTCTTATCAATATAAGCAATCTCGTCAAGAGTCAAAGGCGCTTCTCCGTCCTTGATCAGTGGCGGCAGGTTAAGTCCTGCAGCCAGCGACCGCCATGTACTTTCAACATGATCGACATCATAAGAAGTGTACGTCAACCAAGGTGATATCTCCGGAATCTCTTCAAGACGCAAGGCTGGGAGGGTTATTGCCAGGTGGAAGAACGTAGCGACAGCAATCCACAAGTATCCGTGATCGATGCGGTCGTGGAACATGGGGACAAACACTTCGCAGAGCTCTTCCTTTGTGAGTAATGCACCCTGAACCCCTTGCTTGTTCTTTTCACAAAATCTGTGAGCTTATCGTCCTGAAGAATAGCCGCCATCATGAGGAGGATGTGACGAGCGCGCGAGCTCATGCTAGTGTCCTCTTTGCAGCAGGATATGATCCAGGCTACATTCCAATTAGAGCTCCCACCATCTAAGAAATCGCGCATTGACTCGCCCTTTGGTGTCAGGTGGGCCAAACCAGGCACATCCTCGTCACGACGTATGCACTGAGAGGTAGTAAGACGAACGTAGCACTCCCTCCAGGCTATACTGTCAGGTGGTTCGCGCGTGGGAAACTCTTTGATGGTCTTACCCCCTTGTCCACCCCATTGAGCTATCTGGCTCAAAACTAGATAGGGTAGTTCTTTATTCCATGCTGGCCCCAGCGCCTCATCAAAATCCACCCGGTCTTGATACCCGTATTGAGAATACAGCGTCAAGAATCTCACAGACCTGGGTCCTTGCTTTGCCTTGTATGTCCAAGCCATGGCATTGTCTAGCTCGCATTTGGTAAGTCGGCGGCAGTCCATGACAAGTTGGCCAATCTTCGCGTCACGCTGAGTGTCGATTAACAGGCCACTAGACAGAACGACTGTCAAATTTAGAGACGCAGAAAATGAACAACTGCCGGAAATGTCGACAACTAGTTGTTCAAGCTGTTTTAACTCTTCTTTGAAGCCCAAATTGTCGAAGCAACCGGCCGATTCGCGAAGTCCTCCGAGTTGGAAATTCTCCACATCCCATTCTTTGTCACGGCAAGAGGTAAGGAGAACGGTTTTGCCTTGTCCAACCCCCTGAAGTATTGTGGCCGCCACAGTGTCTTTGCTCTGGCTCAAGACACATTCAAATTGGATGGGTCGACTAGGGCAATCAACCTCTTGCTCTTGAATATTAGGGATTAGTCGTCTCATTTTGTCGAAGGTTCGCTTAGATAGGCGAGGGCCTAATAGTAAGATGGCAATATGGACCTCGTATCCCGCCTCCATTCTCTTTAGTGCGCCTTCGATCCAGCTGACAAGATGACCAAAGGTGATTTCATCTTCGGCTGACGCGGCCACTTGGACGTCCATAATCAGAGTCAAGCTGTAGCCCGACATTGTGAAAGGATCAGAGCCATCGGTGATCTGGCTCACCTTCGCGTTGATGTTTCCGCAATTGTCGAAAAGGACGCTTCGTAGGTCTTCGTTTGACTTTTGTTCTGTGGTCCAAAGGGCCGTGTCTGTTTCTTTCGAGGAGATGTGTAGAAACAAATTTGGGCTTGCGACTCGGCTGAATTTGAGCAGTTTGGCTACCTCTGTGACCAAATCGACGCATCCTATCAGGTCTGGTTGTCCGTGGAGATACACACAGGCTATCTCAATCTTCTTGCTGGTCACACTTTTCAACAACTTCTCAACCAGATTGGCGTGCTGACGCCACACAGGGACATCAGGGTTGATTGCCATTATTGCATCAATTTCGACTGAAAAAATCGTGGGTGATAGGTAGGGAGAAGTTGCACGCCAAGAGGTGTGAATACAGGAAGGTTGACAAAGTAGGGGGACGTGTGTGTGTATGCATGCACACCCAGGTTCTTGAAAGATGTACACCTCTTACCCCTCTGTCTACATATACATATGTATTCATATTCTAGCTTGCTTCCTTCCTTGAAGCAATGGTAAATGGAAATAATTCTTGAGTAGTGTATTGTGGTCCAAGCGTCTTTGCTAACAGCTATAAGCTATCATTGACTGGAGTCCTGTTCCTTTTTCCCATTGCTTATCTCTTGATTGCAGTATTTGGCGGATTGTCAATATCATTGACACACAACAGAATTAATGAATATTTTCTATACGAACAATAAAGGCCATGAGACGCCTCACAATAAATGTGGCAGTCGATTGATCAACGTGATTGACTGTTGCTATGTTTACTTTCCAACTTCTATGTTTACCTTACTGTCCACCAACTTACCAACCTACTACCAAATATAAACCTACCACCAACCAGTTCTAATACTTACAAACATACAATTTTTCACCATACTGCCTGCCCACCCACCTGCTAGCTTACCACCTGCTGAAATCCGTTATTGACCTACCCACCGAAGGGCCGATTATTACTCAAATGCCGAAAAGGGACAAATATAAACCCGGCGACAAGGGAAATAAGGTGAAGGCGTCAAAGCAGCCATCTAATACTTGGAAGACTAAGGTTCGGGACCAGCCAGCCAAGACCAAGGTTGACTAGGAGGATGCAGTCCGCCGGGCGTTGGCCGGAGCGATCGAAAATGCTGGCGGCGAAGACGTTCTACTCTAGGCAATTGGTGGGGAGAAACGCGGCGACTTAGTGTGTTTTTCAAAGTCAAGTTTGAACGAAGAGCTGTTGAAGATACTCACGTACCAAATGGACTTGCCAGGTCCCCGAGGCTTGTGGACGCATGTGTTGGCCGGGACAGGTGAAGGGTGGCGGGTGGTCAACAATTTCGAGAACAGTCTTCAAGAAGGTGAGCGGTACTTCATCTATTTTGAGGAACTACAGATGACGCACTCCGCTTCGGACGACACGAAAAACCCTACATGACAGGCTTGCTAGCAGACAAGTAGAAAGTCGAGCTTTCAAGCTCCGGACCTCCTCCTGCGCCCTTGACAATTCGGCTTCTTTCCTGGGCCGGGCTGATCAAGAGACCTCCAACAGCGACCAGAGCTTGGACCCCAGTTTCGTACCTAAATCCGCAGATGGTAGTGATTTAGTGGCAAAGACTAAGACAGCCACGAGAGGTTCTAACTGGGAGAAGAACAGGAAGAGGAGGGAGAAGAGAGTAGAATGTTGCAAGCAATAAAGCAGCATCAGCAGCAACAGAAACAAGAGTTGGAGTTGCAGCAGCTGATTATCCAGCATCAGCTATACCAAATGTAACAGTAGATTAAGATACGTATGCAGCTGCATGACCTTCATAGTTGTCAGCTGGAACTCAGGTGGTCGCTGTGTCCGTGGATTCCGGAATCACTAATGCATCACCCATCTGACAGATTGGTATCTTTCTTCGCTTCCTCGCTTTTCAACATAGTCTGTACACAGATTGCAAAAGGCCTGCAATAGAAGTTTCTGTAATCGAGTCTATAGTGCGACTTTCCCCCCTCGCTATGAATGGTGGTTTTTGCTTCGAACATCACTCAAGATTACCTGGGCGTGAGAAGTCGCACGAGATCAGTGAATTGCAAGCCCGGAGGTTTGACGGTAATTCTTTTGGCACAGACGCCAATTCGACAAATTTGGGTTTCATCATTCGATTGAGCAGGTGGAGATGGATGATTGCGGCTATTCTACATTCCTAGGTGAGTCTACTAGAGGGTTAAACCTGGCGGTGGTCCCTCCTTCACTCGCGGGCTCCTTTGGAGGGGGCAAAAACCATGCTCCAGATAAAAACCATGCTCC